>NC_061157.1:28852134-28879634 GCF_022113875.1 Hydra vulgaris
TTTAGAACATGCACCACTGTTCTAATAAATTTTAATCTAATCTAATCTACATCGAATATCTTATAACCTGCTGCTACATCGACTATCTAACAGCCTGCTGCTACAAGGAAGTGTGGCTACATCAACTAAGGGTTAGGTTGGAGCAGACAGTCTATCAAATTAATAAAAAAAAAACCTTTTCAAGTTTTTAAACATTACCCTGTCTTTAAAACAATAAATTTAATTAGTTTCCACAACTAAATTAATGCATTTTGGCATAATCTGACCCTAAATTTGTTGTTAAATGTCATAGAGTAGTTAAGTCCATTTAAGATATTTACTATATGAATATATATATATATATATATATATATATATATATATATATATATATATATATATAATATATATATATATATATATATATTGAGTTATATTTAAATGGTAATTTTTATGAAACTTTGTTTAGATTATTTTTAATCTAATCAAATTAATTTTTGATTACATTTATTAAACATATTTTTAACAAAATACTAGAAATAAAAATTTCTCTGAAATAATTGCAAGATTTACAAAGAAAACTCTTACAGCTGATGAACTTCTTTTTGAAAAATATCCAGTATTTGGAGATACACTTGAAACATCTACATTTGTGAACCTTTTTAAGAGCTCGTCACAGTGGCTAAAAAAAATATAGAAAAAAAAAGAATTTAGAACTTGTTTCTTTAAGGTTTATAACTGTGAAGGTCCACCATAAAACCAAGCTAAATTTTTAGTTTATGAAATACTTTACAATGTGTTTAAAACTTGATAATTAGAAAATTATCAATGACAATCTTGCAGATTCAACTTGTTTCTCCATGCAGCGGCCTTGTTTGTCAAGGTTTGTGTTTTGGAGTTATAGAGTTGGGAGAGGGTTATAACCACAAGTAGCCTCCTCATCTGTAGTGGTTATCTCGGCCTTGGGTAGGTGAATTACAAAAAAAAAAAAAAAAAAAAAAAAGATACATTAACAAACACTATGATGTAGTAAAGTTTGCAACAAACGATATAAAAAGTTACTAATACAAGAAAAGAAATTAAAAAAAAACCAACTGAAAACCCTCATTACTTTTAAGTTCATCGCAAATAATTTATTACATAATATTTTTACAAATAATTTATAACATAATGCTTCGACTTATGTTTATTTTTGATTTATGTTTCCACAAATGATTAATCATGTTAGCATTGTTAATTAACATCATAACTGTTAATTAACAATTGTTAATTAACATCATAACTGTAATTCTTGTTATGTTTTATAATTCTTGTTTTGTTTTAAAATTCTTGTTATGTTTTTAAAATTGTCAAAAGTGTTTTGAAAACTATTTTCTAAAATATATCAAAAAAAAAAAATTTTTTTTTGACTATTAACAATAATTTCATTGAGGAGCATTAAATTTTGTTACATATATATAAAAAAAAAAACCTTTTTTTTAAAATATTAAAAAAAAAAAACTTAACTTAAAATGCCTATATCTACTGATTGGCACTTTCTTTAAGGTTAATAATACATTCTGAAAACTGCTTAAACATATTTAGACTTGAATGTTGATAATAAGAAATGAAACAACTTTCTAAATTAAAAGATAACAAATTACTTTAAAAAATCATCTACTGTTTCAAATGCGACCATGGATCCCATTCGTTCAAAGTTTTGAAACTGGGTCCCATTACTATCAGACATTTCATCCATTGACTCATATAAAGTATTAATCTAAAATATAAAATAATTTTTCATTATTTCACATTTTTAAATACAAACAACTTTTTAACTGCTACATAAGTTTTGCTGCCTAAACATAAAGTAACAATAAAACAGTGACCTGTGATCAATACAGATCAATAACATCTGCAATTTAAAACTCAAATGCAATAAAGGCAAACCAATTCTGAAATGTGTCATAATTGATGATGCAAAATGAATACATACAACAATTGTAAGAACTGATGTCAAACAAGATGAAGCTGTGTATAGGTTGGAACTGAAAGAAAATAGCCCAACATAAGATACTTGATTGGCTCAACATGAGCTAGACAACAGATTAACAATTGACAATCTCTGACAACACACTTCTTTGATGACCCATCAAAATCCATTATATAGTCCAGACATAGCGTCTTTTTCACTATAATCATTCTAATCTCTACATTCCAATCTTTACATTCCAATCTCTACAGAATTCTCTCAATAAAAACTACAATTCAGTAATTCAACCAGAAAGCACAGAAGTACTTCATAAATGGCATCATGGCTCTCCAAAATATTTTTAAACATTAATGAAACATATTTTAAACATTAATGAAACATATTTCAAACATTAATGAAACATATTTTTAAACATTAATGAAACATATTTTAAACATTAATGAAACATATTTTAAACATTAATGAAACATATTTTAAACATTAATGAAACATATTTTAAACATTAATGAAACATATTTTAAACATTAATGAAACATATTTTAAACATTAATGAAACATATTTTAAACATTAATGAAACATATTTTAAACATTAATGAAACATATTTTAAACATTAATGAAACATATTTTAAACATTAATGAAACATATTTTAAACATTAATGAAACATATTTTAAACATTAATGAAACATATTTTAAACATTAATGAAACATATTTTAAACATTAATGAAACATATTTTAAACATTAATGAAACATATTTTAAACATTAATGAAACATATTTTAAACATTAATGAAACATATTTTAAACATTAATGAAACATATTTTGTTCAAATAAACTTATTTTTATACTACAGGAAAATTTTTTATTATTCAAATTAATATAATTAAAAGAAAAAAATATTTTGAAAAAAGAAATATAGATGTATACTTTTTCTTTTCTATCTGGTTTGCTGAGTCTTTTTTGAGGGGCACAAACTAATCTATTGGGATGATTATCAGGTAATTTGAATGTAAAATCAATAACGTTAACACCATCCATCTAAAAAGTAATAACTATTTTTATAAAACTTATAAAAAAACACAATATTTAAAACTTTTAAACTGTTTTTACTTGATCATGTTGCAACTGTGTAATTTCATAGGCTTGGTAAGCTCTTCTTATATACACTTCCAATGCTGCCATACGAACTAACTCATTTCGATGATAAAAAAAACTTGGTAGAACATCAAACACTGCTGTTTCTGATAGAATTATTTTCTAAATGATTATTTTCTTTTTTTAATTTAACATTAACATTGTTTTAAATTTTTAAATAATAAAATATATTACACAAATGAAGTTGTTTTAATATTATGTGTGTGTGAATATATATATATATATATATATATATATATATATATATATATATATATATATATATATACATATATATATATATATATATATATATATATATATATATATATATATATATATATATATATATATATATATATATAGGGCTTGAAATAACAAACTTTTTAGTTCCAAACAATTTGTCCGATAAATACTCAAGTTTGACAGATGTGTCCAATAAAAATTAAAGAAGCGCAGTTTGAATGCCAGTCCTGACCACGCATAAAATATTTTGTTTTTACTTGACTGCGCAATTTGTATTGACAACTCTAGGCATTTTAAAATGCGCTGAAAATAAAAATAAAACTTGTAAGATAAATTCTAAATATACTAAAATATATAGTGGTATACTTTATGCTGTTGTAACTTTTGCGCTCAAATATATTGAAAATTAAAAATACCAATAAAAACATCAAGAAAGTTTTCTTGATATTTATCATTTACACAAATATTCTAAACTATTGTTTATTCATTGCAAATAACTGTTTATATTCAAGAATAAAATAGAGCAAAGAATAAAATTCATTGCCAATAACTGTTTATATTCATTTAAAATAACACGAAAAGCTTGGTAAAACCTTTTACCAAGCTTTGCATGTTATTTTAAGATGATTCTTAAAAACTTTCATACTTGTGAAGTTTTATAAGTGATACTTTACAATTTTCTTTACATATATTTTGGTGTATTACTTTTATTTAAGAGAAGCAACATAACAACTATTTTATTAGGTTTTACTTTAATTGAAAAAATATGTTAATAAAATTACTTTACAATATTTGTTAAAATTTCAAAGCTCTCACAAAAATTTGTTTTAATTACATTCAGAAACAAAAGATTTTACACAACAAAATAAACAACACAATGCAAGAAAAAGGGAATAAGAACAAGGTTGTGCTTCTAACAACACGATGCAAGAGGAGTTTATTATCTTAAAACTTTTAATTTTACTTATTTTTAAGACAAATTTTGATTATATAAAAATTTTAAAACTATAAAAAAGAATGTTTTAAAAATTAATGATATTAAAATATTAACACTTTTACCTGTAAGTTTTCAGGATTAAATTGTTGACCATACAAATCAATAGCTGACAGAAAGATAGATTCAAATTGGTTGTGTCGCAATTCATATGATGGTTTTTGAGAAGCAATCAAAACCTACAGACCCCCCAAAAATGAATATATTAAAAAAAAAAAAACATCTTTATGTAAAATCTTCAAATAAAAATAAACAAATGTAAATTTCTAACAAATAATAATTAATTATTTTTAAATTAAACTAGTTTATTTGAAATAAAAAAGCAAAATAATCTTTAATAACAAATTGTTAGGACTAAATTGTCTAAACAATAATCTAAGAAAGGACTTACTTGTCGTGCTTTAAGAGTAACTTTAGAATGCTCTTGACGATTTAAATGTGTCATCTCTTGCATCAACGCTCTAACCTCATCTGTTAAACTTGTGTCCGAACAAAACAAATGGTCCTAAGATAATCACTTTTAATTTTTTTTTTTACATAAGGTATAACAAATAGATAAGGTATAACTATTATAATTATAATAATTGTAATTAATTACAATTAGTTTTAACTAACATGTTTAATCTTAATATTAATGGCAGTAAATTTTTACAAAAAAAAATTAATTAGAAAAAAAAAATAGTATTTATAAGATAGAACACCTATGTGGATTTTTTGTTAATAATTGTTAGCAACAACAAAAAATAAATTTTAACAACAACAACAAAAAATAGCATAATTAATTAAAGAACTTGAAAAAAAATCTTACAATGAGTTTTATAACAAGAATATTTTTCTGTGTAACTTTTGAATGAGAGAATATATTCTGAATAACTTGATTTAAGTTTGTATCTTTATTTCGCTCAACAATATCGGTCACACACCGCTCCAAGTTTCCTATTATTAAATTTTATTACATAATGAATCATGCAATAAAAATAACATTTATGTTATAATTGTAAGTATAACATAAATTTTAAGTTATTTTATCTTATTTTATTTTATTAAATTTCAGTTAGTTTATATAGCACATTATCAAAAAATATGAGATTCATTTAACATATATTACATAGATGATCCAGGTCATATTTTAAAAATCAAGAAAATTGTTTGGGTAAAAATAAAGTTTTGTTTTAAAATTTTCTTAACTTTTGTATGAGTGATGAGTGAAAAAGCTTAAAAAACAAATATATTACAAAAATATATACCTAAACTTATATGTATGGAAAAAGTTTTGGATATCCGGAAAAACTAAAAGTTGAAAAAAAAATCTGGATTTCCAGAAATATCTGAAAAAGATAATCCCTGATATTATTATATATTATATAAAACATATACCATAAACATTTAATAATCAATAATGTGTGATTGTTTTTAAAAGCAATAAAACAAACAATTATTTACGAAAAAACTGTATTGCTATAGTGATATATACTAGAATATTTTATGGATGTTACATTAAACATGTAAAGAATGTTGCTTAAAAAAAATCTATTGCAAATTTAATTTAAAGTATATTTTTATTTGTTAAGCATAATTTAAATTTTTAATCGGCAAGATTAATTTGTCATCAAAATTAAAAAAGTAAAAAATATGCTCAGATATCTAATTCTATTATGAGGACAAACAAATTCAGATATTCAGAAATTTTTATACAAAAGACAGTATGGAGTGACAAGAGGCAGTATGGAGTGACAAAAGACAGAATGGAGTGACAAAATATAAAAATATGTTTTAGATTAAACTTGGTTTAGATATTTAAACTATAGTTAAAATATCTAAACCAAGTTTAAATACTATTTTAACATTCAAAATTGTATGTGACCTAAACCTCCAAGACATGTTGTGTTCATATTAAAGAGAATGATAAAAAAAAAGTTTTGATTAAAACAAAAGAACAAAAGCTTGCCTTCTTTGTTTTATTGTAGGCCAAAAAGTCTTCATAACCTACAGACTTGATAATTTATTCAAGCGCGTTTTATTCATATGAGTTTAGTACATGACATAATTGATTTTTTTTGTTTGTTTACATAATCGATCATTTAAAAAAACAAAAATATCAATGAAATTATGTACTAAAACTCACAGATATAAATTGGACACAAATTATCAAGTCGTTAGATTGCAGCGTATATTATGAAGATATTTTGGCCTACAACAAAACAAAAAAGGCGAGCTTTGACTAAAAAAAAAAGTCATTCTTTCTTGGTATGCGTTTATTCTTTTGTTTTAATCAAAAAAATTTAGGCTTTTTTAAAATTTAATTCTCATTCTCTTTAATATGGACACAACATGTCTCGGAGGTTTGGGATACCCTTTATCAAAAGTTATTGATTTTTCCATGTTGAACATCACAGTTTGAAAAAGACCTAACACAAAACTCTAAAAAAACTGTTAATAATCAGGTTTATAATGAAGTGTTTTACTCAATTTGAAGTTTGAAAAGATGATGCCAAAGTAGCAAAGACAGATGGTAAAACAACTTACAAAGAATGTAGTCCCTGTGATTGAATTAAAAATTTCTTTCTATATAATTAATTACCCTTAATAGCTATGATATTTATGATATAAATAATAGTTATGATATTTTCACACACATATATATAGGTGTGTATATATATATATACATATATATATATATATATATATATATATATATATATATATATATATATATATATATATATATATATATATATATATATATATATATATATATAAACACACACATATTTTTTGATCTTGAAATGTTATGTAGTTTACACTTATATTAGAAAGTGTAAACTACATAACATTTCAAGATCAAAAAATATGTTTTAATTGTACTTTTATTAGAAAGTACAATTAAAACTCTGAAATATAAATCAAAATTTAAAGACATTACATAGAAATATTAACAGATATGTATATATATATATATATATATATATATATATATATATATATATATATATATATATATATATATATATATATATATATATATATATTATATATATATATGTATATATATATATATATATATATATATATATATATACACACAAATAACAAAATACACATAAGTCTGACCTTCATTAAACATCATTTCTGCTTGTAGATACTGCTTTAATAATCCAATAATAACAGACTTGCGGTAACCTTTAATCCCATTTCGAAATCTAAAGATTATACAATTAAGATAATATTTTAACAACTTTTGCACAAATTTTAACTAATTGTACCATATTAATAATTAAAAAATCAAAGATTGTAAATGTTTTTACCTGTTTTTACCCATTGTGATAATTAGTGTAAATTTGGCAGAATATTTATCAGAGAAAATTTTGAGAAATAATAATTATAGTATTAATAATAATAACAATTACATTTACAATGAATCAAATCAATTAGTTATATTTTTTATTTAGAATTACTTTTAGAATCTCTAACTAATTATATATACAATAACAGGTACCTATATATACAATAAAGATATGTAAAACTAAATATACAATAAAAAATTTGGATCAAGACATTATTGGTTTTAGAGTGTAAAAGAATTGATTTTATGTAAAATGGGTGTCAACCAGAAAATAATTAGCTAAAAAAACAATGAAAAAAGGATACTCCAAAAATAGTCACGTAAGTAAAGTATTAATAAGCAGTAGATGTAAATGAAGGTTTTGTAAGAAAATTTGTAAGTAAAACAGGATGTGACTTAAACTGCAATACTTAAAAATATTTGAATAGAAGCAACCATGATTCAATGACAGGTTTTGCTGTAAAAGCCCAGAAAATATTTACCATGCATATTTGCATCTTGCCTAAAAGAGAAAGAACATAAGTAAATGGCAAACATATCAAGAGTCTAATGGAGAGCACAACAGAGAACTCAGAAAAGATCATCATTAGAGATCTTTTGGATGATCATTAATATAGATTAAAAACTATAAAAGATCAATAATGGATCCTTAAAGTTTCTGTAAAAGAATACAATCACCCAGAACTATGTTTATAGAACCGGACAAATTCTTTACCAATTTTTATTGTATTAAGGAGATTTTATTGAAAACTTTTGAAATGTTAAGAGCAAATTTATTTTGCTTAATTGTAGTTATAATGAACAATATAACCATTACAAAAATTTTGGTATTTTGCTAGCAAATCAATAAATTTTTTTATAATATTCATTTTACGTATTTAAACTTGAATTAAATTTGAAAATAATAAAAAACCATAAAAAAAATAAAAACCTTTGTACTAGCTGTACAATTCCTTGCGTATTAATAAAAAATAAATCTCGCTCTGTTCTTTTTGTAAGTGTTGCAGCATATGAATCAATCACATTTGCTATCTAATAAATAATTTTTTTGTAAATGATACAACACATTTGTAAGTGTTACATTACATTTATAATTTAATAGATAATTTTTTAGACTGTGAATATATTATCATATAACCAATGAAACATTTATATTTACTGCTTTTTGATTAAAATAATGTCTATAAATACTTGTTGACTCGGAAACTGATTGAGGATAGATGTGATGTTGCTTGCATATTTTGAAAGGTAACCTTTGATTGAATCTTCAACAACTTGCGGTATTCGACCAGAAACAGAAGCTAATAATTCCTAGGATACATACTTAAATAAATTTACAAACTATAAATTTAATTTTAGGAGTCAACATTAAAACGTTTATTAAAGATTCTTAATTTTTTCATTTCTTTTGACCTCAAAATAATTTTTAAAGGTAAACAAATTTAGTCAATAAACCATTAGCAGCATAATTATCATAATTATCATAATTACCTGCATTTCTAGCAGAGGAAGAGCAGGATCTTTTAAAACATGAATCATTGTGTTTACATCTTCATCTAACTACAAACCACAAAGAACAAACATACATGCTTTAAACATCACAATGCATCATGCTTTAAACACACAATACAAAGCTATACACAACTTTAAAATAATTTCTAAACACAGAAACCCAAATTCATAATAGTAAAAAAAATACCTTATCTGTAAAATAAGGGGCAGGAATACAATAACCATCCATTATGTTACTCAAATTTTCACGAGCTTGCTGGCAAACTTGATGAAGTTTGCTTCCATGATTTCGTTTATTTGCTACTGGCGGAAATGGTTCTGTATAGAGGTTTGTCTAGAATGAAATATGTTGTATTTTATTACCAAAAACTTAAAGTACTTAAAAAACAAAAAAAAGCAAGCTTTGTTACTTTTAGTGTTATCTTTATTACTGGCAACTAAAACATAGTCCAATTAAAATCATAACTCTAACAAAAACAAAAGCTTGTTTTTAATTTCTTTGTAATGTCATTGTGATACTAATCATCCCTCTAAGAAGAAAGTAATACATTTCCCAATACTTAGGTTATAGGATTAAACCATTGCGTTTTTCTTTTTTAACTTATAATAAAACATAAATATTTGAATTAAAATTTTAAACTATATATATGTATATATATATACACATTGATATATATGAATACAACTATATATATCATGAATTGTAACATTACTAAAGTTTGGTACCCATTCCAACTATTATACATAGCTTCTAAAATTAAATTATGATTAAAGAAAAAGAATGTGATCTCTACAGTAATAACTTTCAGAATTTCATACTCATATTTCATAGAGAAGGTTTCAGCTGTTTCAGGATTTAAACAAACAATTTATTGTTATTGTTGAATATTGTTGATATTCCTACACTGATGAGTGGTAACACTTTTAAAATCTCTTACAGAAAGCTATTAATACTTAATTACTCATATGCTCATTCAAAAACACATTATAACTTCAACATTTTTTTACACTAACATTTTTTTCAAAATTAATTTTATTTATACTTTTACAAATTTCAAAGTTATTTTTTTATGACAAACATATTGAAATAGACATATGAACTTCAACACTTACATCAAATACATATTTTTATAGTAAAAACAAACATCGTACTTTAAATACTTTGCCTGGATTGTCAAGTGTAAGTCGTGCAACAATCATACCATGGTCAAGTATTGTTCCGGTACATTTCACATGATGAACACTGCAATTGTATTTGTATATATATATATATATATATATATATATATATATATATATATATATATATATATATATATAAAAAATATATATATATAATATATATATATATACATATATATATTATATATATATATATATTTATATGTATATGTATATATATATATATATATATATAACCCTCGGAATGAAAAATGAGGTCGAAAATAATTTGTCAACCTCAATCTTTTAAAGGTCGGCAGCAGATAGGCAAAAAAAATTTGATACAAAGATTTTACCATAAAACATAGTAACGAGGTCGGCAATTTTTTACTGACCTCAAACACTTTTAGGTCAGCAGTTAGGTCTGCATTGCCTAATTCCGAGGGTTATATATATATATATATATATATATATATATATATATATATATATATATATATATATATATATATATATATATATATATATATATATATATATATATATATATATATATATATATATATATATATATATATATATATATATATATATATATAATATATATATATATATATATATATATATATATATATATATATATATATATATATATATATATATATATATATATATATATATATATATATATATATATGTTGTTTAAAGTTTTAACTGATAAAAAAACTAACACAAAGTATACAAAAAAAAAACTTACCATCCATCCACATTAGCAATAAGAGGCATGACCATTTTCATCACCTAAAGTTATACACTAGTTGCAAACTAAAAACTATATATGTATGTATATATATATATATATATATATATATATATATATATATATATATATATATATCTAATGTTATGATTCAATGAATAGCTAATTTCTTTTTGTTTTTATTTATTTTTGGCACCTATTAAAATTTAAATTTGAGTTTGGAAATATGCTATGTTAAATTAGATTGTTACATAATTAATATGTTCTAAAGATTTTTAAAAGATGCCCATTAAATAATATTCATTGCTTTGAGCATTTTCCATAGCTTTTCTCAGAATTTCAGTTATTAGCACCATCGCTTCTTTTTTACTGCTAGCATCAAGTTCTTAGAATGGTTTTAGTTTATTGTTACATAAATTATCTTTAAAGAATAAATCAGGAATCGTTAAGTTGGGAAATGCCAATTACATTTACTCAATGATTACTGTTGGATTTTGGGTGTTCCATATTCTACAATGACCATTGAGGTGAAATTATGCCAACAAGTTAATTCACAAACTCATCATGAGTTTGTAAATAAACTTGTTGCTTTTATATATATATATATATATATATATATATATATATATATATATATATATATATATATATATATATATATATATATATATATATATAATACAATTCTTGAAAATATTATATTGGCGATATTGAATGTGTAATTGTGATTATATTGAATGCATATTTAGGCATCAAATAGAGAGATGCATTTTGAACATGAAAGAAGTTTTGATATATTTGAGTCTAAAAAATTTGGATGCTGACTTTCAAAATAAAAATTTTATTAACAAATTTTTAAATAGGCTGAGGATCCCCACCACCACCATCACTAAAAGCTAATCTGTGCAAAAAAAAATATTAAAAAAAAAAAAAACCTCTATTTCAGCATATGGTTCACCAGCAAAAACATGACCTCCATCTTCAACTACAAAATTTATAAGTTTTCCAGGAGAAGGTGATCTAGAATGATGAAAACATAATATATGTATATTTTTAGATTTAAGTATTTATTGTAAATTTATGGAGAGGTAAAATTTTTAATATATATATATATATTATATTTTAAAAATATATAGTATTATTAAAATTGGATATAATATTAAGTGGATATAAATATATTAGAAGGGATTTGTCTAATTCATGTTTTACTTTTAAAAATTGCCAGAAAAAGATAGGAAAAGATTAAGAAAATTAGAAAAAAATTAAAGTAATATAAATACGAAACATGTGAAATCAAAAAATCATTTACTTTTTGGAAAAACAAAACAACATGTGTACATAACTTTATAAGCAGAAAGTATTATGTAAAATATGAAAAAAGAGTTTGAAGAGTATAATAAAAAGCAGCAAATGAGAGTGAAAAATTTAAAAAAGTTCTTCGAAAAACAAATGGCTGTATGAGAAAATGTCAAACTTGTGCAAAAGCAAAAAAAGTAGTTAAAGTTTGTAAAAACAAACATCTTTTATTTCATTTAAAAAAAAAAGAATCAAAATATTTTTAGAATAACATTAAAATACATTTTAAAATTTTAAGTATAAGAAAAATATTAAAGTAAGGTCTTTGTGTTGCAATCATTAGTAATCTGTCCTCCATAATATGTCATGTAGTCATGTAACATTTAAAAATTAAAACTTTGAATAGATACCTAAGAATTGTAGGATCATTTTCTTTGCGAAAAATGCATGTTTTTCCATCAATAACAAGACGGTATCTAAAGATCAAAATTTATAATATACTGGTTTATAAATACTACTAAATATGTTTTAAAAAACATTTATTGAATTTAAACCCATCAAATTCTTCTTTCATAAAAGATGTGTATGTTACATCACTGAAGGAAACCATTAATCCGCCATCACTTTTTCTAAATAGAAATATAAAAGTATTTTTATATTTTCTAAAAAAACTATAGTATAATTAATTGATTCTATATATATATATTTATATTCTAGTAAAACAAATATATTAAACATAACTATAATTAAATATAGAATAAAAAAAAATAACATTCTATTTTTTTTTTTAAATGTCAAAAACCTTTTTTATCTATGCAACACTTGTTACGCAAACATAAAACTGTATTGAAACAAGTCAAAAAAAGTTTAATAATTGTAATTTAAAAACATTGAAAGAAAGAGTCAACTAACCGATGTATATCAACTTCTAATGTACTATTATTCATCACAAGAAAATACTGGTTAGGTCCAGATCGAGTAACCTTTCAACAATAAAAAAATAATCAAATAATAAACTTACTTTTAGTACACATTTAGTATACATACTTACTTTTAATATAAATTTAGTATACATACATACATACATACATACATACATACATACATACATACATACATACATACATACATACATACATACATACATAAATAAATACATACATACATACATACATACATACATACATACATACATATATACATAAATACATAAATACATACATACATACATACATACATACATACATACATACATACATACATACATACATACATACATACATACATACATACATACATACATAGATGGCTTTCTTATTTATACCTTATTTTGATGCTCATGAAACCTATGTGGCCTTGATGATATAAAAAAATATATATTACACATCATTCTATATTCATTGATCTTTCAAAAAATATAAAGATTATGATCTTCAGTATATGGATAACGAGCACAGTTCCCACTTTTTTGTAGCGGAGTATTGCAATTGATTTTTAATTTCTTCCAGACTAGCTGGAGCTCTGAAAACTTTTTTTTTTATAGTGCCAATGAATTTGCATGTTAAAAGTGATTTCAGGGCCCTAAGACATCAGGGGGATATTGGAGCAAGTGTTCCACTTTTTTGTAGTGGAATCTTGTGATTTTTCCCTACTTTCCAGACAAACTGGAGCTCTAAAACTTTCAGCATTTGTATAGTCCTGATAAATGTGTGTTAAATTTGTTTCCAGGGCAGGGTCCATAAGGCTGGGGCACTGAGGGTCATGCAAAAAATTTTTGTTGAGAAAAGTGGAGGACTTTACAATCATCAAAAAAATTTTGTTGAGAAAAGTGGGTTACGCCCCACTTTTCTCAACAAAGAATTTTTTTTTTTTGTTTTGCATTAAAAATGCAAAAAAAAAAATTTTTTTGTTGAGAAAAGTGGGGCGTAAACTTTAAAAATATTGTCTTCAAAAAGAATTTTTTGCTTATATTAGTTCCATTGATTTTCTTAAAATGTTTTAAGAAAGTACATATGTTTATAAGATTTTTGATTTACAAGTACATGGATTAAAAACAGTCATCCATATAAAAAATAATTTTAACAGAATTTTACATTGTATAATTTAAAACTTTTTAAATTGAAAAGAAAACAGACAGAACAACATTGATCTGTCAGACAACAACAATTGAAGAATACAAATTAATGTTATCAGAGGCGATAAACAAGTTAACAGCTTATTCCTACATGGCAAAATAAATTAACAATTAACTGCAAATACAAGTCTACATGGCCCCATAAATGACCAGATATTGAATTGTAATAAAATGCTTGATTGCTGTACAAAGAATATTAAAGGGATTCTTTTTTTCAAAATTTAAAAAGAAAGACTGACAGAATTGCGCACCACTTTGAAAAAAAGTTTTCAGCTGAGTAGAACAATTCCTGCAATTAGGAGCTATTATAAATTTAATCCAGAATCTATAGATATTATCAGCTTTAAACAAACAAGTGAAGATTTTAATATAACAGACATGTTTTCTTTTACTGATATTCAAAATATTTAACCTAATCAGTAAATTAACATTAATACATTAAAAAATTAACATTAATACATGGAATTTGGTGAACTTTTTCTGTGTATATATTATATGTTTCATTGAATTGGTATGATAAAAATTAACAAACTCTTCTGGCATGCACTTTTTTTGTCAAGACTGTGTTAACATTTTTGCATATTATTAAGTTATCTTTACTACATTAAAAATGCAAAAAGCATTTGAGAAAATAAGTGGGACATGGCCCCAGAGCCTCTGACCATGGACCTTCTGGCCGTCTACCCTGGAAACAATTTTAAGACACGTTCATCAGGACAACACAAATACTGAAATTTTCAGAGTTCCAGTTTATCTGGAAAATAGGGAAAAATTTATCAGAAGTTTCATTACAAAAAAGTGAGGTACTTTCCCCAGTCTCCCCCCCCCCCCCCCCCACTCTCCACTGTTATTTTGAGGCCCTGAAAACAATTTGAACATGAACATTTATTGGCACTAGGAAAGTTGCAAAATTTTCAGAACTTTAGCTAGTCTGAATTTTAATGAAAAACCAATTGCAATATTCCTCTACAAAAAAGTGGGAACTGTGCCCCTTTATCCATATATGGAAATCAATATACTTGCAGATCAAAATCTTTACATTTTTTAAAAGATCAATGAATATAGAATAATGTGTAATCTATATTTTTTTGATATCATAAAGGCCACATGGGTTTTTTGAGCATTAAAAACAGATATATAAAAAATTGCCTAAATTTATTTAAATTGATAATTACAGATACATAATAATAATTTTTTACATTTTTGTTCATTTCATTCAATTCATTGCCTCCAAAAATAGCCAATTACAAATTTTTAAGTAAAATGATTAAATATTTTTAAAGTTATGTGACTTAAAACCTCTAAATAAACATTGCAATTTTGAGGGGACAAGTGGGACCTGGCTAGTATCTGCTAAAAGTAAAATGGTCATATTTCAGGATCTTCTTGGAGCCAGAGATGTATAGTGACATGACCTGGGTCATTTAACATGGAATTACCCTATTGTTTAATTTTATACCTCCATTTTTAGGTATGCATTTGTTATATTGAATTTAAATTGACTATCAAACTTTCTATCATGATTTTTAGATTTGTTTTTCAATATTTTTACCTGCTCCCAATTTAAATTGCACGGATATTTGCTTTTATGATGTCCAACTGCAGAATGGTCCTATTTTTCTTTTAATATATATTTTTGGTGTTGTTTTATTTTTGTTTGAAAATTCATTCTTATTAGAAAAAAAATGGGACCAATCTACAATTGGGCATTATAAAAATATATATCCGTGCAATATAAAATGGGAGCAGGTAAAAAATTGAAAATAGAATGTAAAAATTTTGAAAGAAAAGGTACAAGATTTAATTGAAAATCAGTATATAGCAAATGCAGACCTAAAAATGGAGGTATAAAAATAAAAGATGGTTAGTATATAAAAACACAATTCTGGGCACCATATTCTTTATACTCACATAACCATAGAAAAGCCCATTTAAAGCAAATGTTAGGAAAACCATTAAAAAAGTGAGGTTACTGTTTGTTTGTAATTAAATATTGTTTATAAATAAATAATTAAAAATTGTTTGTAATTAAAGGTGAAGATGCTTGTATCAAAAATCTAGCTTAAATAATAAAAAACTGATTATTGATGTTCATATATATATATATATATATATATATATATATATATATATATATATATATATATATATATATATATATACATATATATATATATATATATATATATATATATATATATATATATATATATAAAGTATTGGGATGGTATTCAGTAAATTAAGAATAACATCCCACCTAACCATTGTTATATATATAGATTTATAAAAAAGTGCCGGGATGGTTTATGCTTTGTAAAAAGGTGTCGGATGGCATCCTGCGACATCCCACCTCACTTAAATATGCATATATATATATATATATATATATATATAATACTGTATAGGGCTGACCTATGTGCTTATTCTGACTAAGGTTAGTAATGATATAAAATAATATCAAATTTATTTACTTACATAATTTACAAAAAAGTATTAAAAATTTTCAAGGTAGACTCTCTTGTCAAACCCTTATTCCGATGCTGTCCTTAAGGTCCGAAAATGTAAAAAAATGACTTCTTCATTTAAAAGAGAACCTGCCTACCCCAAACCCTCAGTCGTTGTTTGCACACTCTGCTGCATGTTCTCTCTAAAAATCAGTCGGTGTATGTACACACTGCTGCGCAAATCCCTATATACCCCATTTTGCCTGTTTCCTAGAAATACGAGTTTGTAGACGCAAAGGACGCTCAATGTCAGAATAGGGGTTTGACAAGATTGCGTTCCAATTTATTGTTTTTATGCATATAGTTATACAAATAAACAAATACTAAATTTTAATTTTTTAAGATAACTATAGTCAATATATGCAATTGTCGTTTCAGTTAATGAAATAAAAATAAATGAACAGTATAAAATAAATGTTTTAAAAAAGTAAAAAAAAAAAGTTTAAAAAAATTTGTCAAAACATTAGATAAGTTTGTTACCATAAGAATGTATTTTGTTTCTCCTTGGATAAGTTCTACCAACTCAGAGTTTCTCAAACTTTCTGGTTTTGGAACTTGACCACTTAAATATATAATAAACCAAAATTAAAAATTTGAGTCACAAAAATGACAAACTTTAAATGATATAACTACATATTATTATTAAAGAATATAACTACATATTATCTTAATATTAATAAAACAATATTAAAAATTATGAATATAAAAATGTTGAAATATAAACTATGCCTAATGTTTGATGCAAACAAAAAAAACCTGTTGTTAAAACATTCCTTTTTTAATTATTAGCTAGAATATGACTTCTTTAGTTTAATTTAAAAATACTTAGCTATGGTACATAATACAACATTAACTGTTTTGAGATATATTATAGCCAATAAAGTAGCAGATAATAAAAAAACAACCTAAAATTGTGTTATCAACATATTATTTTTATTGACCTAGGGTGTTTAACACCCAAGGTCAAAAAAAATAATAAACACTTATTTTCATTATTGTTTTGCTAATGCTGCAGTGGCCTAAAATAAGTTAATTGTTTTACTCTTAACAAGCAATGGATAAAGGATTTCAATAAAAAATTAAAATTATAAGAAATACTAACAATAGTAATGTATATACTTATTATATATAGGGCTTTCAGCAACTGCTAAATAATGAGTTCAATAAAAATATTCAAGTGAGTACAAATTTAAAACATGAAAGTTCAAAACAATATGGTTGCCAAATTAAAATATTATATAACCAGTTAAAATAACTTAAATGATTACCGGCTTATAGCAGCCTGATACTTCACAAAGTTTGAACTAATAATGTTGTCTGCAACATGAAGTGCTCCACATATAACAGCAGGAATAGTATCGGGACTAATTGACTGAAAAAAAAAAAAGAATAAAAGCTAAAATAAAAATAAAAGCAAATTTTCAAGCATTAAATTTAAAATTCAAAACGAAAGTTTAAAAATTTTAAAGTTTAGTGTAAATAAAAGTTATAATGAATTATTTAATTATTAATTGTTTAGTTATTTTATCGTTAACAATCTTTCAATAAATAATAAATAATGACAAAAGAGTGTTCAAATTAAACTTAAGTTATGCCTTGAAAATCATCAAGCTTTTTAGCATAATTTACAAGTAAATGATTATCAAACTTATGACATTTTATTTCCAGTTATCATTATTTCTAGAAAAAGTTTAAACGAATAAGAAATTTTCTCAGTGGATTTCACCTGCTTGTGCAGCTGCTATTTCTAATTTAATGATTTCATTAATCTTTTCCACAAAAATAACTCCCTGCAGAACATTTGTTCTCCAGAGAGAACATTTGTTCTCCAGAGAGTTGTTTTTGTGATCATCAAAAACAATCATGCTTCTGTTACTAAAGTTGATTCTCATTTAAAATCCTTTACAGCTTTTGATCTGGACAACATTCATGCTACAGTCTCACAAAAATGTTCTATAGAACTCTGTTCAATTATTTCTAAAGTTTAATAACATTGTTTATTATAAATGTTATTAAAAAAAGAAAAGCCGTTATCGTAACGTTATTGCAAGACGTAAATGCTTTATACTTAGAATTTGACAATGACGTTCTTTTTAATTTCATGTATTATTAACCATTTATATTTAATCTAATAAACCAAAAGTGACAACAAAATGCCTTTCAATAATGGAAAATATTTTTGTAAAAAAGAATGCAATAAAATTAAATCAAAAAATATTGTATTTTTGCTTGAAGAACCCTATAAAAATTTAATTTTTACGCATTGCGTTAAATGTTTTTACATCATTTGTTGCAAGTTTTAAGAGTGAAATAAAATATTTCCAAAAATGGAATTTTGCAAAAGTTAGTTTTTCCCATAGTTGCTGGATAATGAGATCAAATGAGAATAATATAACTCTAAAGAAAAATACAACAAGTAAACTGTAGATTTCGTATGACGATTCTTTTATAGCAAATTCTTAAACCAGTAAGTATTATATTTTAATTAAAATATTAGCTTTGTTAAAAGTATTTTATTGAGCCTGCATTCATTTTGTAGCAGATTTGCATGTAACATGGCATCAAATACTGCATAAATGAAATTGTGGGTAAATAACCAATACATGAATTTGTGAAATGCTTCTTTCAAATGTGCCAGTTTTTATAACCATTTTAATCACAGACTAACACTTTTGGTGAAAATGAAAACCTTTTATTTTCAAAAAAAATAAAAGTTTTAGTGTTGTGGTTTTTTTATTCCTGTTCAACAGTGTTCAATGCTAAATATTTTCAAACATTTAATTTCTTAATAAGGTAAATAAATTGAACTCACATTTTTTTCAACTCTAATTAGAAATTTATATTAGCTGTTTGCAGTCTTTCTAGAATATTTTCAGAAACGTATGAAAATATCAGAAACTGTTTATAAATAAGAAAACTGGAATTTGTGAACTTGTTAGATACTTAGGCAATTTAAATGGTTATGATAACATTAATGAAGAATCATCCAAAGATTGCAAGGGATCTATACAACTTTTTAGAGCAATTAAATTTATTGAAAATTGCCAATTAAATTATTACAACTACAAATGGCTTTAGAATATAGTTTTTTTGCAAAGAAGAAATTAATGAGCCTTATGAGTATCTGATACTGTTGTAAGTTTACTAGCTAAAAACACATTTCTATTTATTAAATAACTAAAAGAATATGGCTTTAGGCTTTGAAAAATTAAACGCAAATCTTTCTTTGTCACCTTCATTGGTGGATTCTGAATAATAATTTTCAGCCCAGCTTTCTTCTTCATAACTAAACTTTAGATATCATGATGAAATGATCAATACCTTAAAGTGATATTTAATATAAATACTTTATTTTTATGTATTTGAAGCAAACTATTGTATTTTATAAAGAATAAATAACATCAAAAATCCTTGAATTATTTGAATAATTTCCACAAAACCATTTGTTGCTTTTTTTTATATCAAACAATAAAAACCCAATGATTTACTGATTATTAAAAAACTTATTTTTGTTTTGACAAAAAGATACTTTACTGTATATATACTTACTTGAATTTAATTTTTTTATTATTTGCACAGCCCTATGCTGCCCTAGGTGATAAAACCTAGGGCAGCATAGGGCTTTTATTGTTATAGAAGGACATTATTATAAAAAGCCCAGCAAACATTAACTATAGAGGAAATAACTTGAAATTAAATATGCCAGGAAAGTATAAAACTAAACTTAGGTAGAAGGAAAAAATCCTTTACCAAAATTACTTAAATTTTGATTCTACTAAAAAGCCTGAGTGATAAACGATTCTTATTTAAAAATTGAAATATAAAATTCAATTAATATTTTAATAGAAAAAAATATTCCTTCAAATTTTAAATCAGATATTTTCATGAGGGGACTTTTCCAAATAAAATGTCTATATCAGTTAGGCAAATTTTAGCATTTTTTTTCTATCAAAACAACCCAATGATTTAATAACTTTTTTTTATTTTGACAAAAAATTTGTAAATATATATTATATATTTATAAGAATAAATTATTGAAACTGACCTTCATTTTATCTGCTATTCGCTTATCCAACCACCCGGTGTCTAACTTATTACGCTTGAACTCATCTGTTTCAAGCAATTGAATAAGGTATTCGACAGTTGTTCGAAAGTCGCCTCGTATCGAAAGCTCTTTTAGAGAAAGAATAATATTCCTGTAAAAACGAAATTTTTTTATCAAAAAATTAAATTTATTAAATTTATAATTTGCTAAATATTGTAAATAATTTCTATCTTGAATTCAACCAATTAAAATATACTAAGTAAGCAATTACAAAAATTGTACAAACAACATTTAATTTAAATAAAATAATATTTTTTCTAATTAATTATAACTACAATTAAAATTAACTAAAATTTAAAGTTTTGAATAATTTAGATCAAAATTATAATTATTATGTATGTATTTTGCAACTTATATATTGTTATCAAAATAAAAACTAAAAAATAGAAGTCAAATAAATTAGCATGCTAGCATGTATAAATAACTCACTTGCGAGCAGCTTCTCTAGTTTCACCACCAGCAAATAAATGACCAAACTGTGAATCAGCATATTCATGCAAACTTCCCTCTGATGAAACACTAAAATATCCCCAACTCTTGTTGCTACTGTGGAAACTTAACTCTTTTATGGTTCCACTACTTGGTTTAAACCCCTTTAAAAAAACATAAGTAAAATTTCAACATAAAATGTTAACAATTGTTTAGTATAGATTTAAAATTTTTTTTAAATTCTACAAGTAATTTCATTTAATAATGCGATGCTTTTAATTTAATGAAGTTATTTATATAATAATTAAATAAATATCATTTTTAATCTAAATATAAATGTGTTACTAATTATGAACAATTAAAAAACAATTAAAATAAAATAAAAGTAGACTAATAAACAGCTTAAAGAATAACAAAAAAAGAATAATTATATTCAACAAATAACCATATAATTATATTTAACAAATATATTTAACAAATAATAAGATCTAACTAATTCATTTTATGTTTACTATAAAATAAACTGGTTACCTCATCTGGATTTTCTGCAGTAATTCGTGCTGCAATTACATGACCTTTTGGAATAATTTGACCATGAAGTCTTAAAAAATTTGTAATTTAAAAAAAAATAATTAAAAATTAAAAGCAATATTAACTATAAATTTAGACTTAGTTATAGAATCATGACAATATACTAATGCATTCATACATACTTTAGCTTAGTAAAATATATATATTTACACTATTTAAAAAATATTTACACTATGAAAAATACAATTGTACACATAATCAAATTCAACTATATAAATAAGTTAAATTCTCTTTAACTATATTTATATAGCTAAATATGCATAATGTTGATTTGCTGTCAACATTTTGTGAAATATTGCATCTAAAAATATACAATTAAAACAGGCAGGTCTCTGCTTTGACTTTAGAGAATTCCCTACAAATGGATTAGAAGCACTAAATGTCTACTTTTAATTACCCATAGGTTGACATCAAAAAAGTGGACCACAAAAACAATCTGAAAAAATTTTTAAGAACAAAAACAATACAGGTTTCACAATAAAATCAATCAGGTAGTTGATACAACAAATACTGGTGGTCCTGGATCATAAAAGAATGGAAATACTGCAAGAAGGTTTTTTCAGAATGTAGAAAAGACTACTAAAATTCTTGAACTTCAATGTTTTCAATGTTCAATGTCAATGTTTGATTTTTGTGTGTGTGTACATTATCATTTAGGTTTGTTATTAAAATCATATACCTAGACAAGTTTGAGTAAAAGTCTTAACAAAAGATTTTTATCTACTAAACATAAATCTATTTTTATCATGCTTTTTATTTTAAATATTTATTTATAAATCAAAAAAAAAGATTATTATAATACAAGACACAATAAAATCTTACCCAGCAAAATCAATTTCATCAGAAGACATTAAATCAACATTATATAACCTTCGAATATCTCTAATTTTATGTAAAGGTATTCCCATAGCAATCTATTAAATCAAAAATATATAACGTTACTTTTAAATTGATTCTTTTGAAATCATTCATCACATAGTTCAAAGAGTATAAAAAAAGTGTTTAAAAAATCTTTCATTGGCAATTTGAAATAAGCACTTTAAATATGAAACTTTAATTTCAGAAAATAATTTGTTTTATTTTAATTAAATGTTAATAAGACAAACAGATGTATTGTTGTACTTGATTGAAAATAAGTTGTAATCACCAAAGGTTTATGTCAAAATCACCAAAAAAGAAACATTAAATTAGAACTTTGAAATTAATTAGCTTCAGTAAGAATAATTGTTAGAAATGAAGATTAGCTAACCTCGAATAGAGATTTTTGTAACAAATCAATTTATAGCTTTAAAACTTATTATTTTCTTAAATTTTAAGTCACCTTCCCAAGGCCACTACAGTTGAGGAGGCTACTTTAGTTGTGGTTACAACTCTCTCTTAACTCTATAACTCCAAAACACAAACTTTGAAAAACAAGGCTGCTGCGCAGAGAAACAAGTTGAGTACAGCACTACCAGGGATGTGGAGGGGATCAATTTTGGAACTTCTCGTTTATGAGGCGAGCACTCTACCACTACACCACAACTGCATATAATTATCTTTGGTACATCCTTAACTATTCACTTACCAATCAGAATATATCCTAAAGTTTATTTTATTTTTATGATTTGAATTACTCTTAAAAATTATAAATTTACTTGTCATCAATAACCTATTCCAATTAGACAAAAATGTTTTTTTTAAAAGAAACATCAAAAAAAGATTTATATAAGAACAAGGTTTTCAGTATTTAAGGCATTAAAATATAAAGTGCTTAAAATAAAAATGTATAATTAAACAAATATTGAACAAATATATAATTTGACTGTAATTATTGATAACTAATTACAGTCAAAATATATATAATAAAAAAATTATTGACAGTTTGTGGTGTTAGGTGAGTCAACACATAACAACACATAATAGCTCAAAAAGCATCTTTAACTTAAGAAGCAACACTCTATTAAAAAACTCAGATAGCAACAAGAATAGCATTACCAACTTAAAAATGCTACTTAAAAAAATCATTAACTCAAATTTAAAAAATAAATTCAGAACACTTTTTACTGATAAAAAAAGCTATATCAAAAGAAAAAAACATGCAAAATAATTGTATACCTTCATCTGGGCTGCAGGCAAATTAATGTCAGTTATCATTTCTGTGCAAGGGTGTTCAACTTGCAAACGCGGATTTAACTCAAGAAAGTAAACTGCTTTGGTTCGCATATCATATAAATATTCAACTGTACCAGCGCTTCTGTAACCAACTAGTTTTGCAAGAGCAATTGCATTCTGAAAAACAATTGAAAAACATAAAATATTATTAAGAAAAAAAAAGCATATACACTAAAAATACATAAAGATATTTTTTCACTATTTAGGTGTAGAAGTCCATTGTTTATAAAATTAATAATTTGATATACTTTCAAATAATTTCTTAACCTTTTCCATTTCATGAAACACATCTTGTTTACAAATTGTTACAGGACCCTCTTCAATTATTTTTTGGTGCCTTCTTTGCACTGAACAGTCTCGTCCAAATAAAGACACAACCTGTCCATAACAATCACCCAATATCTGAACTTCTAAATGTCGTGCTCTGAAAGAGAAAACTATGAAAAAATTGAGTGAAATAAAATGTAACTTAAATATTGTATATATAAATTAGTCTTCTCCATTTAGCCAGCGCTTTTGCGCTTGAACCTTTTTATGCTCCCCTACACGTCCGCAAAAACATTAGCTAGCACATAAAAAAGCGCTTGCCAAAAAAATAAAAACGTTTTGTTTTAAATTGCAACATAACTATTTTGTTCATTTGTTCAACTTTTATAAAAAATGGCTTTTTTTTACCAGTTTTTTTTTTTAATTAATTAATTTATTTAAAACATTCTTTTTACTATTTTATTATATTTTAAATTTTGCAAGCGCTTTTTTGTGCACTGGCAAATTTCAAATGGAGAAGACTGATAAATATATATTTTTTATAGAATAAAATAATAAATGTAAAATAATTTGAAGAATAAAGTTCTGAAACCTCATCAAGCATTTCATTATAAAAATAGGTGATCCTGGAACTTCCATTTCAACCTAAACATTAGAAAAAGAGAATAAAAAGATTTCTTTCATTAAAAAATAGAAAAAGAAACTAAATAATTATTCATCTTACCTAACACTTTATATTTCAAACTTAATAGATTTTAAAATATTTTAACAAATAAAGTAAAAACAAACACTGATTTGCTAGTGTTTAAAAAAAAGCAAGTAGTTAATGATTACTACTTCTAGAAATAACATTATCTATTTATATTAATACTACTAGATATCAATCTACTACCTGTCTAAAACAAACAGAAAATTCTTCATCGCCATTAACTTTTCTTATCCCTTTACCACCCCCTCCTTCAGATGCTTTAATCATAACTGGATAACCAATACTTTGTGCTATCTAAAGTTTGCAAAAATAAGAATAAAACATATCAAATTAAATAAGTAAAATTTAAAAAAAGTAAAATTCTGTCTCAAAATGAAAACTGTGATATAATAAAGCTTAACTGACCTCACAGGGTGTCTGGTTATGGTAATTTTATAAAATTTTAGTATTCAAAAACAAAAATAAATTAAAACTTTTAACATTTGGTCCTGACCTGACTCAACATAAATGATTTGTTCATAAATGATACTTATGACAGTAATGTTGATCATTTTTGAAGTAACAATTTTTAGTAATTTTTGTTTGTTTGTAAAAAATTACAACATGCATGTGTTGCATGTTAATTTTAATCACCAAGCAACTTTGGTTACTTTAATTAAAAACTATGCAAATGTTTCATTAAATTTATGCCCATGTTACACAAAAATACGATGCACTGTACCATAATGTACCCAGTATTCTTGTAAAAAACCACTACTAAACTACTTAACCAAAGATTTTTTAAAGAAATTTATAGTTGCAGGGTTGATAGAATCAAGTCTCCTTACACTATAATGGTATTCACTTAGTTAAAAATTTGCTGTGTAAAGTTTAGAGTGATTTTATTTTGTTCTATTATGATTATTAATAAGGTTATTTCCTAAACAACTGTAGAAAAAAATACTATTGAGTATTTTTTGAAATCCAATACTAACACCCACATAAACAAATGAGTTTATTTTTGTATTTTAGGATAGTTTTGTGTAAGTAGACAAGCTTTTCTAAATTTTTGCTGTTAAGGTTCCAGCTGCAGAAAAGACTCTTTTTGAAGAAATTGATAAACTTGAAATCAGATACAATTTTCTGACGACCAATGCCAGTTTTAGATATTGTGGTACCATTATCTTCCACCGCTAAAAAATCAGTTTCTTTTGATACTAATGGAGATGAAAGCGTTAACATTTACAACGCTTATTGAAAAATTTTGAATGTCAATTTTTTAAAGGAAAAAGATCATGAAGAATATTGTTAAATATTCACCTTAAGATTTTTTAAAAGCAATAAGATTTAATGTGAACTTTCTTTTTAAAGAAGTGAAAAAATCTATTTTTAATGTCTTTTTTGTTTTTTTTTACTCGATTTATGTTCTCAAGGTTGAGGGGACCAGTCAAGGAGGCTACTCTTTCTTATTTTTCAATTTTTTGAATTTTTTTTTTTTTTATAGTGGCTACAAACCTTTTGCAACTGTTCAACTCCAAAATTAATTTTCTTTTTTAATTGAAAAAAAATTAATAACTTTTAAATTTAACTGAGAGCTTTGCAATTGCAAATTTGACTGAAAGTTGAATTTCTAATGTTTTTCAAATTCGAAACTGAAGCTAAAGTCATTTTTGCCTTTCAGTAAACTTCATAATCTGAATTTTAACAAATATTCACTGGTCCTTAATTGAAAGCTTATATCCAATCCATTGCAAAGTACTAATGTAACAACTTGCTATCTTGCTTACCGCTTTCTTGCTCCTGATTCCATTCTCACTATACCTCTATTTACCCTAGTACATAACTCATATTTGAGCTGGTTCTTCTAATGCCCTTTCTATTTTAGACGAGGTCTAAAAATTCTTCCTTGCTTTCATGTTTTCCGAAAACCAGGTCATAATACAACAGTTTTCCCTATAAACTTTCCAGCCCTTGGTGAGGTAAATACAATAAAAATAAAAGCAACTAGTGTTTTTTAAAAGAGAATATAGAAATGTTAACTTTATTTCATCATTATATAAAACTTTGCTTTCTATAATTTCAAAGACATTGTCAGATAGATTAATAACATAAAA
Organism: Hydra vulgaris; assembly: GCF_022113875.1. Lineage (NCBI taxonomy): Eukaryota > Metazoa > Cnidaria > Hydrozoa > Anthoathecata > Hydridae > Hydra > Hydra vulgaris. The sequence goes on from NC_061157.1 coordinate 28,879,521, forward strand.
AATATATTTACAGCAAGGCCTTTAGAAAAATCTTCAACACAAGCTTGTTTAAATGCTTCATCAGGGATTCCTTTAAACTTCCCATCTTCACTAATAAGTGCAGAAGGATCTAAC
>NC_061157.1:28884634-28892877 GCF_022113875.1 Hydra vulgaris
AAAAAAATAATTAAGAGACATTGTTGCTGTACAACAAAACTATCTTAAGTCCATTTTTTGGCAAGAAAAAAACTTTTTTGGTTTAAAATACTTAACACATAAAATTATTAACTAAAAACAAGGAGATTTAAAAATAGTATTTAAAAAAATCAGAAGCAGTGATTAAATTTAAAACTTTAAATGTCTTTTTCTCAGAACAGCAAAACGGACTTAAGATTGTCTTGTTTTGCAGTGGCAATTTAATTTGTAGAATTTTGACATATTTTATATAGTTTTAAGACTATCTTAAGTCCATTTGTTTCTTATAAACTTGTTGCATCTTATAAACTTAAAATTTTATTTTTTATTTGTTATATTATGAAAAATAATAACATATTTTTTAAGTATTTTAAAAACAATTTAGCTTAATGGAGAAGATCAAACGCAGTGATGAATTAAAAACTTTAAATGCATTTTTCTCAGAACAGCAAAAATGGACTTAAGATAGTCTTGTTTTGCAGCAACGATATGTAGAAATAGTTTATTGGTTGTGTTTTAGGCAGTTTTAAGCACAATTGTACTTGATTTTTTTTGTTTTTATGATTTTATTACTGGAAAAATATAAAAAAGTTTTTTTTTAGATTATAATGTTACATGTTTAACCCTCGATTTTAATATTTTTTGATTAGTAAAAAATGTTAGAGAAATGTTGTGTGGGAAGAGTTTTAAATAAAGATTGTGATAAAATGTCATATTGTAGAATGGTAGGAAGAATATGACTAAAAGATACTGATCCTAAAGTTTTAATTCAAAAGATACATTTTTGAACCAAATGAGATATGTTTTCACCATGAAAAAGCCTATATTTCTAGATATGAAGCATTTCAAAAATACTGTTGTGATCCATTTAAAGTCCACAAGAAAAAAAATATCAAGGATTGTGTAAAGTCAACATATCAATAGAAAATCAACTTAAGATCAATCCTGGTCAAAAGGTTTGTACCAACTGTAAGAATGAATTCAAACTTGAAAAAATTACAGAAGTTAGTCAAGATAAAGCTGCTGAAGAAGATTTTGGTTGTTCAGACCTTGATAAGACTGTTCTTAACAAGAGTGCATCTTTATTGGAAATATCTCTACTCAAAAATGTAGAAAGTAGGTGTGAAACATTAGGTGTGAAACATTAGGATATGGAAATAAAAAAGCTAAAAAAATTGCAACAAGTATGAAAATCCTTGTATCATCAGGCATAGACCCAAAAGATATAAAATATCTTTTGGGTCTATATCTAATGCCTGACAATACCAGAAATATCAAAAGATATAGAATAACTACTAACACTAACTTCTGATAATTGGTCAACTGAAAAAACTTACAAAACATTTTCAGTTTCAGAGCATCTCATTAAGAAAGCTCGAAAGTTGAAAAATAAAAATGGAATATTTACTAAACCTGAGGCTAAAATAGGACAGCCTTTGGAAGATATTGTTAAACAAAAAGTTATTGAAACTTATGAATCTGAAGGAACTTTATCTTGAGCTTTAAAAGTTATACCCTACACACAAAATTGGATTCAGTAAGTTCTGTGAACTAAGGCCGAAGTAGTGCATCACAGTTGACAGTGGTGGAAGTCACTCAGTTTGCGTATGTTTTTATTATCAAAATGCTAAGTTGATGTGCGCTGCTTAACCTAAGTATCATTTAACATATTACAAAGATTTGATGAAAATATGTGTTTGTAATATAGATAGTCAAAGCTGCATGTTTCACTTATGTTCCAACTGCCCCAATAAAGTAAACTTAAAGACTTAGAAAATGGTTTTGATTTTGACGATCAGATCACATACAAAAAATTGATGCCAACTGACCAAACTGCACTTAACAAGCATTATTGAGTTTATTGAAACTCTAAGTAAAACTTTGTATGATCTTTGTCACCACTACTTTATCAAAGAAGCACAATCCTTCTCCTTATCAGAAGCTAAAAGAACATTAGATCAACACACTTGTCTTATTCTTATAGATTTTGCAGAGAACTATAGTTTTCTTGTACAAGATACTGTACAAGGATTTTACTGGCAGGCTGATCAAGCTACCTTACATTCATTTGCTGTTTATTATAAAGATGAAAAAAATTAACTCAAATGTGAATGCCATTGTACAATTTCTGAGCATCTTTGCCACGACCAAACAACAGTTCATTGTTTTCTCACAAATTTACTCCCAATGATCAAAATCAAGTTACTTCCAATGATCGAAAAATCAAACTACCCACAATCAATAAAGTAAAATACTTCAGTGATGGTGCTGTGTCACAGTAAAAAAATTAAAAATGTTTGTTAAACTTAATGTACTATGTTGAAGATCACAATATAAATGTTGAGCATCACTAAAATGCTACATCCCATGAAAAAAGTTCATGTGATGGAATGAGAGGAATTATAAAAAGAGAAGCAGCAAAAGCAAGTCTACGAGCAAATGCAAAGCAGATTCTTACACCAAATAAACTGTCTACATGGGTTGAAAAATAAATTAAGGATAATAACATATTTTACATTTCAAGTGATGATATCAATAACCATGAAAGTTATTTTAACCTAAAGAAATGATATGAAGAGATGAGCACAGTCCCAGGCACAAGAAGCCATAATAGTTTTGTACCAGGTGGAGAAAAATTATTTTTACAAAGAATCTCCAGAAATACTGTCTGATACCCATTTGCTGAATAATATTAACTTGGCAAAAAAAGATCCTTCAAACTTTCAACCTGGTAAATACATTGCATATTTTTACAATGATGAATGGTACATAGAGCTTGTGCTTGAAAATTTGTAATGTAAACTAAGATGTTAATGTAAAATTCATGCATAGAAAAAAATTAAATTTAAAATGGACTGAATGCTAAAATGAAATAATGCACGACCAAGTCATTGTTGGGTTCCATTTGACAAAGTAATATTTTGAACAAATGCTCCATTTATTAAGGGTAGAAGTGCTAATGACTACCAACTTGCTAATAATGATTATGACAGTATTATGAGTTATGTAAATTAGAGATAAAGAAATGAGTGTACTTGTGTTTCATGTGTATATACACTTCTTCTTTCAGCATTTTTATTTTTAATTTTAATTTTTTTGAAACTATAAGTCTTTGAATCTTATTTGGTGATTGTTTATATATAGAATCTTGCTAGTTTCATAATTTCTTGCAAGTTTCATAATTTATTTTAACTGTCTATGCTACTCTCTATGCCTACAAAATGAATGTAATTTATCATTTTTTTTTTTAAAAAGTGATATTTTAACAGGCTTCTCCAAGTGTTAAAATAACTTTTAACACATAATTTTATTTTTTTTCCGATGTGGTTACTCTAAGTACACAAAAGTAACAAAAAAATTGGCACAGCTTGTCTGTTGGTATTGAATTGTAGCACATTAAAGTTTCCTCAATTTTTTCTAATACTGTGTTATTTAGCAACATTGAGGTACAAGAACTCGAAAATTGTTTAAAATCATATCGAATGTATCTTAGGACACAATTTCTTAGGACACAATTTCTTAACATGGAAATGAAAAAATATATTTTATGCTCTTTAATTCTTAAAATAGGCACCTTAGCTTTTCATAAAAAGGATAAAAAACAAAGATAAATGAAAAAAATGATTGCTGCCTATTGGCAGCAATTTTTTTTATAATTTATCAACCATCCAGCAGTGTAATACAAATCAAAAAAAAAAAAATAAGGTTTAAAAAATACAAGGTTGCAATTGAATGAGTTACATTGATTGAATATATTGGCAAATAATATTATAAATATTTTCAATCTATATTTAAAAAATTAATTTTAAAAACCATACTTTTAAATCTTCTGGTGTTACCATTGCAACAAATTTAAAAACTTTTTCATTTCCAAATAAATCATAAGCACATTGTCTTATACTTCGAATACATTTAACAGCTGCAATCCCGTTGTTTGCTACTAAAATCTTTTCAATAACATTAGTCCCACCATAACGTGAAACATATTCAGCTGGAGTGGCAACCTATACAAAAAAAAAAAGAAATATATTCAGCTTGTGTGGTAACCTAAAAGAAACAGAAGCACATTCTATCTGAATTGAGAACCCAATAACAAAGAAGGATTTGGTTTTTATTGGGACCAAGCAGATTTACAACCAGGGCTCATTAAATGTGATGAATCATAATAATTTAAATGAAATAATAAGGATGGGGTCAAAAATTTACAATTAAAACTTAAAAGTGTCAGCATCATTTGATCCTCTTTTCTCCCTAATATTCTGCTATCCAATAACAGATTTTTTTTTTTAATTTGATGAGGGGGGGGGGGACTATTTTTTTATTTTACTAAAAATAAAAGCAAAAAATGGTTCTAATTAATAATATAGTGTATAATTAACCTTACAAAATAAATAAAATAAATAATTAAAATTTGGAAACTTTTTAGATTTTTTTCATGAGATTTCTATAAACAAATTTTGGAAAATTCAAATAAACAAAGCTAAAGACTTTAAGTTTTCAAAACTGTAATTATTAAATATTCCTAGTAAGTTTCATTAACAACCTGAAAAATAATAAAAAAACATTTCAGTTTGGGGTGCAACTTTCAAACCAAAAACAAAAACAATTATAATAGTAAATTTAATTATCTATAGATTAAAAAGCAGTGAGATTCCTTTTTTTTTTTTAGGTTATTTAGGTGCTCCCAGAAGTCCTTACGGTCTTATCAGGGAGCATTGCAGGAGAGCATTTAACTAGAGGTTCACGCCTCCTTCCTTACCAATATCGCTTATTGGGGTAGAGCCGGTGTTGAACCCCTGACCTCTGGGTTCTGAGCCAGAACTCTAACCTCTGTACCACGGCTGCTTTTTAATCTGTCTATATCTATATTTATATATATTTTACCTTATACTTTATAGCTATATATATATTATAAAGTACAAATATTTGTGTTTGGAAAGAGTTTGTCTATAAAGTATGTGCACTTTTATTTTGAGTACCCTTCACCTCCCTAAAAGTACCTACACTTTTAACCTATCTACCCAAAGTTTTATGATATTTTCCCTAACTTAGAGTCTCCTTACTTTTATAATTGACCACTTGCCACCTATTTTATATGTGATATAACTCTATGAGACTCTATTTTTATCAAGATTAATAAGATAAGAATAAATAAAACTAGAAAAGTTAAGTTAGATAAGTATATAAAATATAAAACAAAAAAGTAAAGCTAAAGAAAAAAAAAAAAGAAATAAGCAAAATTTCGAAAATAATTCTAATAATGCACTTTATTAATACTTAGAATAAAAAATGCATACAACATAATCATATTTCTTTTTTACTGAAGAAGATATTCCCACTTTTTCTCCAACATTAAATTCAAGTCCATTATCATTGTCTGAATTTTCATCAGAATCACTAAATGGGTCATCAGCATAACCAGACATTGCCGAATATATGCAAAACTGTTAAGCCCTTTGATTAATTCAGAAACTCAATTATATAAACATATACATAATAAAAATAAGTTTAGCATCAATTTATATCTGGATATTTAATTGATGATTAATATTAATGTTTAAAAAAGTTTTGTGGCATATATATGAATATATATATATATATATATATATATATATATATATATATATATATATATATATATATATATATATATATATATATATATATATATATATATATATATATATATATATGTATATATGTATGTATATATATATGTATATATATATATATATATATATATATATATATATATATATATATATATATATATATATATATATATATATATATATATATATATATATATATATATATATATATATATATATATATATCAAATTAAAGCAAATCAAATCAAATGTATTCTGAAATAGATTTTACATGCCATGGAATATTTACATATATAGTACAAGTACTAATTTTAAGTAAACACCATAATAAGAAAAAAAAAACGAAAGTGCGCTGGTTGGATAGTTATTTTTAGGTGGCATGCACAATTTTAAAAATTTCATATGCATACTTCTCCCTATTTTATAGTATATTATAAAAAGTTGCATAATGTCATAAAAAAATCATATTTTATAGTAAAAAACTATTTGATCTAATACTACAATATGTATTTAATGTAATTATTAATTTTTATATTGAACGACATAATTTATTATAGTTAACAAAATTTAAAAGAGTTTTATATTTACTAAAACTAAAAATTGTTTTAAACTATATATATAACACTAAATATCTTAATTAACTATATTAATAAAATTGATTCTCTTTGTTCATTGTTTCTTCAGCTTTCCCTTTTAGTTTGACAATAGTATCTTTAATTTTGTTTTGTATTTCTTCTTTTATTAGTGTGTCTTTTAACTTTAGTTCTTCATAAAATTGAATTATCTCATTTTCTTGATTCAAAAACTTCTCCACTTCTGCAAAACATTTATCCATTTCATTATTTTGCAAGTCTGATTCAATTGCTTTTTTTCCAGTTAATTCTGTGAAATAATTTGCACTAAAAATTAAATCATCTAATGATGCTTTTTGTAAATCTTCATTAATATCAGATGTTGTTAATGGCTTTATGTTTTCCATTCCATTATACAAATTTAACACTAAAATTATAGAAGAATAAGGCAAGCTTTAATATATATATATATATATATATATATATATATATATATATATATATATATATATATATATATATATATATATATATATATATATATATATATATATATATATATATATATATATAACTATAGCTACCACAAATAAGTAGCCTCCTCATCTGTAGTGGCCTTCTCGGCCTTGAGGAGGTGAATTAAAAATATATATATATATATATACATATATATATATATGTATATATATATATATATATATATATATATATATATATATATATATATATATATACATATATATATATATATATATGTATATATATATATATATATAAATATATGTATATATATATATATATATATATATATATATATATATATATATATATATATATATATATATATATATATATATATATATATACAGGCCTCGGCGGGAATAAATGAGCACGAGAGCAGAGCAAAGCTCTCCTGAAATGAGGTTAGGGAGCTGTGCGAGCTGCTCCTTATTTAAATCGGCACTCTTTTTTAATTTTAATTTTTTTTGCAACAACCGTGCTTTTTGAAAAGTATTGCAGTATATTATGCAATTAATTTTTTCTTAAATGACACTGTGTTTTATATTTTAGTTTCAACGATAATCAAACTTTAGTGAGAAAAGTTATACTTTTGCGACAGCTGTAAATTGCTCCCATAAACCGGGGATTTATGGGAGCAATTTACATAAATTTAGGGGAGTGTGGACAAGAGCTGTGGCCTGTATATATATACATACATACATACATACATACATACATACATACATACATACATACATACATACATACATACATACATACATACATACATACATACATACATAAGTATACATACATACAAACATACATATATATATATATATATATATATATATATATATATATATATATATGTATATATATATACCGTAAATCGGGGTGAATAGCAACAGTGAGGTGAATAGAAACGAAACTTCATTTTTATATATATAATCTAATTTCTACATAACTATGGGTGAATAGTGGCAACTATTATTTTTTTTAAGTTGCTACACTTTAACCTGAAAGTGACATAATGGTTTGCATGGTTGGCAGCACTGGTTCTTGTTTGTTTTTTGTGTTGAATTTTACCGCGCGATTTTTGTGTTTTTTTATCTACTTTGAACTTTCCAGCTAAGTCGGAATACTTAGTGTTCTTGAAAGTAAATAGCTGTACAAAACATAGTTTAATTATTCATATAAAAGTTTCAAGCTAACTTTAAGCTTTAACTTTAACAATATTATTTCAATAATTATTCTTATTTTTTTAAGTTAGGTTTTCTGAATTTATGGGGTGAATAAAAACACATAATTTCTAGTGTTTCTATACACACCACAAAAAAAATTTAATACTAAATTACGTTTATACTGTATAAAATTGATACTGTGTGCTATATATTTATGTTAGACATTTAACTGACACAGCTGTTTAGTTTCAGGACCCTGTAAAATGCCAAGATACTACAAACCAGTGGTTACAGGAAGCTACAAAAAGCACAATCCAAAAAAAATCGAAAAGGCAATTTCTGACATACAGAAGGGT
>NC_061157.1:28898877-28998877 GCF_022113875.1 Hydra vulgaris
TTAACCATGGAATGTCAAAACTGAAGGCACACAAATTAGTAAACGAATATGCCACTGCCATTAATAAAAAAATACCAGACAACTGGACAGAGAAGAAACTTGCATCCAAAGATTGGCTAAGGGGATTTTTTAAAAGACAACCTCAGCTTTTGATAATGACCTCAGAAGCTACTAGTCTCTCACGTGCCACAAGTTTCAATAAGAAAAATGTTGGAGATTCTTTTGAAAATCTTAAAACTGTATATGAATGATATCGTTTCAGCCCTGAGTCTATTTACAATATAGACGAAACTGGATAATCAACAGTACAACGAACCCAGAAAGTGATTGCTCTCAGAGGCACTAAACAAGTTGGGCAAGTAACGTCAGCTGAAAGAGGGACACTTGTAACTGTTTCCTACGGCATTAATGCATTGGGTAACTCAATACCACCTTTTTTCATATTCCCACAAGTTATTTTCAAAACATATATGTTAAATGATGCACCTGTTGGTTTAGATGGAGCAAAATTAAAATTAGCAGCAAAGGCCATCCCACTTGCATTCAAGTTGCAAAATATTCAAACGGGATTTGAAAAATCTGGCATTTGGCCATTCAATTCAAACATTTTATCTAATGAAGATTTCATTTGTTCTTCTATAACTGATCACTACTTGCAGAAAGAGAATAATGTTGCTACAGAAAAATCGATTTCAGACCAACATCATAAAACAGCCTTCAACAGAAGAAAATCTGAGACGAGAAGATCATAGAAGTTCAAATGTGGAAGTCACTGGGCCATCTCAACTTGATTCTCTATCTAAAAGCCAGACTGTTGGCACTGTCAATATAACACCTGATTTAGTAAGACCATATCCAAAAGCCAGCCCCAGGAAATTGGGTGGCATGAAATGAAAGAAAGGAAAAACTAGAATATTGACAGACACACCCAAGAAAAGACTTATAGAAATTGAAGAAGAAAAAAAACAAAGAGAAAATAAGATCAAAGAGCTCAACAAAAATCAAAAATGCTCTAAAAACGAGAAAAACAGGAAGATTAGTAGTGATGATGAAATAGAAAATGTTTCCGTTTCTGACGAAGCCCTTGTTGAAATCGATTCATCAGAAGAAGATTTTGATGTAGATGATGTGATTGTTCCGGATAGAAATTTCCAGGTTAATAACTTTGTTTTGGTTAAATTTGACACCAAAAAAACTGTTTATCATTATGTTGGAATTGTCGAAGAGGTTAATCGCTCCATGGCAACTGTCAAATTCATGAGAGCGAGTAAGATAAGAAATACGTTTATGTTTCCTGACATCGAGGACATAGCCAGTGTTCCCCTGGAGGATATAAAGACAAAATTGCCTACACCATCAACATGGATGAAATGTGGCAGCTTAAAATATAAATTTGACAAGCCTCTTTGGGTCTTACCAAATTTAAGATAAGTCTTATTAGGTCCAACATTGTGGAGTATTGATTCCAAGTAACATTGTTTAATCTTTTGTAAAGTCTATGATATGAAAAAATGTTTGTGTTACAATTTTTTATAGCAATGCTATATAACACTTAAGCATAATAGTATTGTAAAACAATATCGTTCATTTTAAATACAGTGCCAAAACCTCCCCATAGTGGTGCCCAAACCTCCCAACTACGGGAAGGTTATGGCACTTTGGACACGTGTTAGAAAATCTTTTGTAACTTTGCAACTAATTCTAATACTAAAACTCTTCTTAGCAATAATTAATGCCAAATATGTGTGCTAGATATATTTGAAATAAAATTTTGATTATGATAATAAATAACAGATTTATTAGCATTTATGTAAAAAAGTGCCCAATGCTCCCCTACCTCCCCTACAGCGCTTAACTTTTTTCTACACGCAGCGGCATTGTTCATCAAGGTTTGTGTTTCTGAGTTATAAAGGTGAAAGTAGTTTGTAACCATTATTAAAGTAGCTTCCTTAATTGAAGTGGCCTTTGTGGCATTAGTATTTTGCAATACTGTTGACATTTCTATATTGATGAATGGCAACCCTCTCACTGATTCCACTTCTTTACGTCTTCTTGAATTATCATTTACTACTGACTTTTCATGGAAACCATATATACAATTGATTGCTAAATTAGCATCTGCTAAGGTTGCTTCTTTTTATTGTGCTCACCATTTTCTCTCTCCTGATTCTATTCCCTACCTCTACAAATCTCTTATTTGGCCCTATATGAAATATTGTTATCATATTTGGGCTGGTTCTTCTAATGATGCTCTTTCTCTTCAAGATAAGGTCCAAAAACGCATTATAAACAGAGTTGGGCCCAATCTATCTGCTAAGCTTGAGCCTCTACTCCATCGTCATAGGTTTTTTAAAGCTGTGAACGTAAAAAGCTGTAAAAAACGTAAAAAGATGTAAAAAACATAAAAGCTGTAAAGCGGAAAAGTTTAGTTTATTTATTATTTAATTATTATAATAATGCAGGATAAAAATATTAAAATGCCATCAGTTGGAAAATTGGTAAAAAAGGACGATGCCGATACCGATTGTGCAAAAAATGGCTATATATATATATATATATATATATATATATATATATATATATATATATATATATATATATATATATATATATATATATATATATATATATATATATTATATATATATATATATATATTTATATATATATATTATATATATATAGTATATATATATATATATATATATATATATATATATATATATATATATAACATATATATGTGTAAAATACGTTAACATCTTTAATTTTTTTTCAACCCATGTAAACAGTTTATTTGGTGTAAGAATCTGATTTGCATTTGCTGCTCGTAGACTCACTTTTGCTGCTTCTCTTTTTATAATTCTTCCTATTCCATCACATGGACTTTTGTTGTGGGATGTAGCAAAGAGGTGATGCTCAACATTTACATTGTGATCTTCAAGATAGTATATTAAGTTTAACAGACATTGTAATTTTTGTACTGTAACATAGCACCATCACTGAAGTATTTTACTTTATTGATTGTGGGAAGTTTGATTTTGATCATTGGGAGTAACTTGATTTTGATCATTGGGAGTAACATTGTGAGAAAATAATGAACTGTTGTTTGGTTATGGCAAAGATGATCAGAAATTGTATACAATTGGTCATATATATATATATATATATATATATATATATATATATATATATATATATATATATATATATATATATATATATATATATATATATATATATATATATACACTAATATTTATTATATTATAAGTACACACACAAAAAATAACTTTAATTCACTAAATTTATAATATGCATAACTATAATATAATAATTGTATTAGTTGTGCATAAATAAGTAATGTGTATATAATAAATAATAACATAATATATAATTTTTAAATAAATTCAAAATAAGTTATTTATTTAAAAGAAGCCCAATAATTTGTTTATAATATTGTTATTAAAAATTGTATTTAGTTTAAATATTATATAAAATACAAAATTTTAAACAAATATTTTAATTAAAATAAAATGATTCTAGTTTTATAACTTTAATTGTACTTTTTTATATTCAATATAAATCAGAACTAAAAATAAGTTTTTATTTTTAAGACATTGTAAAAAGAAATATTTACTAAAATTTAATATAGTTTACATAAAAGTTTTAGCATATATATATATATATATATATATATATATATATATATATATATATATATATATATATATATATATATATATATATATATATATATTTGAATAAGTAGAAACCATTCATGGTAGTTATTTATAGTATTTTGCTGGTAATTTATTGTCATTCACTAAAATGGATATTAAACAGTCATTAAAACTAAGTTTCGCGTGACGTAGTAGCGAAATAGTAAACAAAATGCGCGCGCATTGTTTGCTAAAAAAAAACTTTTAACTACAAAAAAAGAATATCTACTAAAAAAAGGAAAAGTTTTCAGATATCCTACTAAGGCCATATAAATTATATAGAGACAATAAACTGTTTTCAACTAATTATAATCTTTTTTATTTTTAACAGATTTAGTATGTTTTCATTTTCCACCTATTTGTATTTTTACCGATTTTCGAGATTTTCTTATTCGACCAATTGGTGATTTTCATTTCAACTAATATATTCTGTATTTAAATTTTTTTTAAACATTTTGGTCAATAGGCGTAATAGACGTACATACAACGAGTAGGGTTTCTGTAAGAAAAAACAAACTTTTTAAAAAAGTTTCTTTTTACCTTAAAAGAAAATTTTTTCAAAAATTTAAATTACCAAAAAGTCTACAAAATATATACACGAAATAAACAGTAAGCTGGAAATTTAGTATATTGAAAATACAGTTGATCACTAATACGGTAGGTTGAAAGTACAGAAGGTTGAAAATAGAGTCAATCAATAATACAGTAGGTGGAAAAGTTCAGTAACAGCTCAGCTTAAAATTACAAACCTTTTTATACCATGTTAAAATTTACCAAAGTAAATTAAAGTAGTTGATCGAAACAATTGATCGGAAAAATCATCGGATAAAATTCGTCATCAAAAATTTTTCTATTGTATAAAAGAGAAAATAATGTAAAATTTACAAATTCTCCATGGGGCGGGGGATTCAACTTTGAAAAAAAAAAAACTTAAATGTTAAAAGATTTTTTAACTAAGTATGAATTTTAGTTTCGTTTAAAGTTGTAAAGTATTTTTTTTTTTTTTTTTTTTTTAATTATATTGATCTCGTACTCTGATTTCCTTGATTTTTTTCTTAAACATCTTTATTTGTAATAGTACAAATAAGCAAAATTTTAAGTTTGACTTCTGAAGCTTATCTACTTTAAACATCGAAAAAACTTAAAGGTGGTCTTATGGTATTCAATTGTTTTTCAGTTAGAGAATGGCTTAAATAACATAAATAAATATTTACATATTTATTTATTATCTATTTATTTGCAATACAGTTTACACAAGATAGACAAATATACTGTAAAATACTTTGTAGTTGTAAAAAAAAGCTGTTTTGAAAGAAATTCGGAAATTGTACGTTATCGTAACTTTAAAAAGTTTTTGAAAACAATCTTTAAGACTACTGGAAACTTTTGGGTGGGAAATGAGCGATGGTGGAAAATGAGCGAATAGCTAGCTTTAAAGCAACTTTTGAGCCAAATCTCTTTCTGTAAAAAACGTCATAAACTTTTTTGAAACCGTTAAAAGAGTTTATGATAAGTATGATTTATGTAATAAACCTGATCAATGATATAATCTGGATGAGACCGGATTTTCTACCAATGAAGGATATAAACACTTTTAAAGTGTTTATATCCTTCATTGGCAAAACTTTGTTCTCGGTATTATTATGTAAAAACGGTACTGGTTTTCTATTCTCATTTTTTGTAGTTTATTAAGGCAAAAAACTTTACAACATTTAGAGTATAAGGTGTCCTAATGACGCCCAATATGCTGTATCTGAGTCAGGGAGGATGAAAGCATATGTCATTGGAAATTGATTTATTAAAGTAAGCCTGCTAGTAAGACATTTTTAGCATAAACTTTAGCTTATTATTTTACCTTTTTTTATTTTGTAGAAAAGTTAAATTTTATTTAGACAAAATTCAACAATGTAAGCGGCTTTATCTTAACTTGAACAACTTCTTGCTAACTTTTTTCTTTAGGCTTAATGACAATATTCTGCAATTTAAATTGCACTCATTTGCTATCTCCCAAAATTTAATAACAGTCACGCTTTACTTTTCTTCAAACCAATGAATCAAATTTAGAGAGACATTTTGCGCAATTTCTTCCGAGAATCTCGCCATGCGTTGTTTTACAAGGCTATTTTTCTAAATTTACTATGAATCTGGTTTAGAGCCTTAAGTCTTTATATCTGTGAGATCCATCAAAAGCTGAAAAAAAGTCCTGGTGATGGCGGAGCATACAAAAGATAATGACTCTCCTCATCGTGAACTTCGAGCTCCTATTTTAAAAGTGTTGTCGCCAACTCATTTCAAAGACACTCTAACAGCTACAGTAAAAAAAAATAAGGAAAAAAAAGTGTGCAAACACAATGTAGCAAGGTTCTCACTGAAAAAGTTGCCTTGACTCGTAGAAAAAAAAAAAGGAGTGGTTCCAAAAAATAAAAATAAAAAACTTGCTGAAAAAAAAAGGTGAATTTAATGTTCATTAAGTTTGATGGTTTATCCTCCTCCGGCTAGTTGCCATAAAGAGGCCACATTACCAAGGCCCGCGAAGACAAGTTCGGCTCCCCAAGGAGCGTCATAACCCGCTCTATGGACCAAGAGAAAGTGAATTTGAGAACAACGAAGATATGTTAGAGTGAAAGACAGAAGTCGAGTTAGAAAGATAGCATAGAGGAAGCGGACAGGATTGCACATGCTATTAAAAGGTGCAATATATATTATTTTATAATATATAAATATTTTAATGTTTATTTATATTGTTATTTATAATTATAATATTTATAAGGTTATTTATAATTATAATGTGAAAATAATGTTTATTTACAAAAGAAAAAAAAATATTTATAAAAAATTTATTTTTTTCAGACAGTATTTTATATTCTCTGTTAGAATCTGGTTTTTAAAAAGTATCTGGAATTGAACTTTTTGAAAAGTTTTAATTTTTATAACTTTGAATAATTTATAAATAAATAATTAATCCGAATACGGATTAATTATTTATTTATTAATTATTAGTTATAATATTATAATTTATAATATATTATTATAAATAGTTAAGAGTACTTTTTAGAAAAATTATTACTATTAATTATTACTAAAAACTAGCTGATGAAATAAACTGAGTGAGAATGTCTAGATGAATATCCAGGAAAGAGAAAACCTGTCACGTTCGTCACGTAGAAGCAGAAAAAAAAAAGAAAAAAAGGAGGTGAGCTCATTTCCAAATTACCAAAAGTTATGAGCTTTTTTTCTCTTAATCAACCAAAAAGTATAAATCATTTTTATTATCTATATTTTGAAAAAAAAGCCTTGTATATATTTGCCAATTCTGATTGATTGATGATTGTTTGTTCCTGGTTGGCAGCCGGACCGTTGGTCCTGGAGACTTGAGGTTTGGCGTGGATGGTCCCCGTGGCCCAGGGAGTGACGTGGGCTGTGCCGGGTTGGCCTCGGAGGTCGCTGGAGGCCGCTTGGAGCTGCGAGGGCTTTCAAATGGTCATTTCTGGGTCAAGGGGGCCGGATAGAGTGTTCCTTGTGAAGTGCAGAGTTGTTCCTTGTCCCCGGGGGTGGGGTGCGGATCACCTTGGGGGTCGCTGGAGGTTGAAATGTTCTGGGGAACGGATTAAGCGTTTCATATGATGTGGTTTTCGTCGGTTTATTTTGTGTTCCATGGATTGCTGTTGCCTGTTTCGTCGTTTTGCAGAATTTTCTGGAATGCTCCACGTTTTTCCGGAGTGGCCCAGAATTTTCCGGAGTGGTCCGGAGTTTCCGGAATATTCCATAGTGCACAGTGTGGCTGTTCTATCACCTTCCAGAGCATTCGGGGGCTTTCCAGAGTGTTCCGTGGTGCTCTTAGGCTCCGTCTGGAGCCTTACATGGGGATGTAGATGGATCACCGGAAATCGCACATGGCTCAGTTTTTACCGGGTAACTTAGGTGAACACATTATTTGCGGGGTTGCAGTTCTGGGAGTCAGTTCGGGGTGCTGATTAGCTCTTTGCATGTTGCTGTGGGGAATAAGTGGGGAAGTATCGTTTTTTGATGGTATTTAATTTATTTTTGGTTCTTTTATTTTGTAGTGGTCAACTTGGTACAGGGGCATTGTTCTTTTCAAATGAGTATTGTGTATGAATTTATATATATATATATATCTATATATATATATAAAATGTGTGTACGGTGTATATAAAATCCCCGAATGGAAGAACTTTTAGTGTTGTGTACCAAGAGGCTCTGCGGTGGGTTTTTTATAGTACCGAAGATTGAGAGTTTTTTGGTCAAGTAATTGATTTTTGGAGGGTAGGTTTCTTTTTACACCAGCAACTTTGATTTGTTTTGCCGGTGCCCAGCGACACGGGCACCTCTGCTAGTATTATCTATATTTTGGAATTTTAATTTTTAAATTACTAGAAGTCAAGTAAATCTAAAAAAATTCTTAAACTTTAATAGGAAATGCAAATCAGTCTCTTTTCCATTTCTTAATGAAACTCAAGATGTAATCACTTTGGTCAACGAATCACAGGAAGTGCTGACGCAAGAGCGCGTTGATTCTCTACATCGTTCGACCCTAGTGATGACTACGCTGAGCCTAAATTAAATAGTAATCAAAGCAATGATTACTGTTTGATTTGGGCTGATTTTAACAATCCTGCTAATTGAAACCGTTAAAACCTCTTTTAGTGAACACGAGCAGACCACAGAGCACTTTCATGCTATTGCTGCATTCTTATCTCAAAGTGAAGCAGTCAAGTGAAGATTTAGAGTTCAATATTTCTCAATCAATATCAATTCTACTCCCAATGTGTCGCACATTGACCAACTCTTCTTATTCTGTGTTATGTTTTTCAAAACGTTCTACGTTTGAGCGGTACTTAGCATTTATTCTCACCCATAATCATTTTACAGTTTCCATGCTTTAAATCGTTTTAAAAAGTTAGATTTATATGGGATCAACATTTAAAATTGCCGTTGCTAGTCATATGATAATGCCAGTAATATGTCTGCAATTTATTTTGGTTTACAGGCAAAAATTAAAGAGATCAACGTTCTTGCCGAATACACTCCATGTACTGCTCATTCTTTGAATCTTGTAGGAGTGAGTGCCACAGAATTTAACGGAGCTGCTATTAACTTCTTTGGCTTTCTTCAATAAGTATATAACTTCTTTTCTGAATCAATGCATTAATGGGATGTCTTAAAGTCAAAGTTCCCTGCTGGAATACGTGTTAAGGTTCCCTAAGCTCTCTCACAAATTAGTTGGTCAGCTCGTGTCGATGCGTGTTTAGCCATTTAAAAAAGTTACTCTATTCACAAGGTGATTAAGAATTATTTTAAAAACCAAAAAAAAAAAACTTCTTTTGTAATTGTGCATACTTGATAACAAATATTTTCTATATAAGCGACTCTTCTTGATTTTAACGATAATTAATTCAGAAAGCAAAAATAAGAGGAGAGATCTTTTTTTTTTTTTTTGTATGTATTTAGGTGCTCCCAGAAGTTGTTACGATCTTATCATAGAGCACCGCGGGAGAGCATTTAACAGGAAGTTCATGCCTCCTTCCGTACCAATGTCGCTTGTTGGGCTGGAGCTGGCGTCGAACCTCGGACCTTTGGGTTCTGAGCCAGAACTCTAACCACTGCGCCACGGCTGCTCACCGAAAGGTCTTCGGACCGAAATGCAACAACTTGAGGCAGATATTTTAATAATCATTTGGAAAAAAATCGTGGAGAGCTTCAACTAAGTTAACAAGAAACTGCAGTCGGTCAAGCTTGATTTTGATGTGGTTGAAGAATTGTACAACTCCTTGGAACATTACGTACAGCAAGTTCGCTCCAATTTCAAGCAATACTAAAAGGAAGCCGTGTCTTTGGTCAATTCGGATAATTATGCCTATAATCAAATACGCCCAATAGCACGCAAAAGGCATTACGATAAAATTCACAGTGTTTTCAGGGCAATCTAAAACGGTTGCCAACGTTAATGAGATTACGAACAAACTAATCAGTGAACTAGATAAAAGAAAGAAAGCCTAGTCTGGATTGAATTTTCTGTTTTGTTTTTTTGTGAACCACCGCAGCATGGATATCTCAGAGATCACTTGCAGTGCATGAAAACTTGTTGACCGATGTCCTACTGATCTCAACTCTTACTTATTGAACAAATATCTTCATTTGGAGCTTTTATTCCGACTGAGGTAAACGATGAAACAGGCGAACGTAAACCTTTAGCTCTGGATCTTTTAAAACTAATTACATATAAGAATCATGAATCAACCTTTTTTAAATTGAATATAATAGATGTTAAACTTACTTATGATGTTGACTTACTCTTTCTAGCCTGACTCTTTTTTTATTTTTAGATTTTGATTCTAAAGTAATAGAAGTTTTAAATTATTTCACAGATGTCACAAAGACAGAGTAGTTGGTTTCTGCTAAAAACGCTAACTTTTACTTCCGAGAAATTATCTAAAAGCTTTTATTACCTTTTTCCAGTTTTTCTAAAGCGATGCCCCTAAGAAAAATGTTTATTGATTGAACGATTTAAAAAAAACTCTGTGATATTGAACAATCTTGTTCAACTTAACAGTTCTTTTTTTAACTTCTGTTTCTGATCTTTGTAAAAAATTTTGCTAACTAAATTATAGCACTATTATTGTTGTGAATTTTTTATTGCAGTTTTAAACAAACTCAACAATACTATTTGTAAAGTTGTTTCTTAACTATTGTAGAAGATAAAAACGTTTATAATTTATGTTTATAAACCTTCTTGCGGTTTACGACAGGAAAATGTACTAAGAAGTAACGTACCTTAAATCGTAAAACTTTATATATTGTAACTAACGTATTGTTTATCGTTTATATATTGTTACTAACGTTTTGTCTATCGTTCATATATTGTAACTAAAGTATTGTCTATCGTTTATATATTGTAACTAAAGTATTGTCGTTTATTTTAAAATTAAGGTCTTAAGGTTCAGGGGTGCGTGGAGGGGGTGAAAATAATGAGATTATCTACTGCTTATACCTTCTACACTGCTAAAAAAATTCTACTATTACATACTAGGCTAAAATTTCTCTGGTAAAATTTTATTAAGTAAAAAAATGACTATGTAAAGATAATACCTGTCCAATCTGTAAGAGGGAATGAGGTTGTAATTTTTATTGCATTTTTAAACAATAATTCAAATTTTGATATTTGAATTTTTTCATTGAATTTTGATCTAGTTTAAGATAATAGAAAATATTCAACTTTTTTTTTACTATCTTTCAGACTTTTATTATTATTTTTCTATCTTTCAGACTTTTATTATAACTAGCAGTAAGCAACCCGTAATATGGGTTGTTATTAAATAAAATTAAAAAAAAAACCGCATATAGAAAAGCCTAGAAACTACTTTAAAATAGAAAAGCCTAGAAAATGACGCATTAACTACTACTATTAAATTACCGTATTAATGTTATCAGATTATTATTCAAAATAAGTTTTACAATATAAACAAATACAGTTTAAATTATTTAAGTGTTTTTATAAATTCAAAAACGTGGATAACTCGCAAAAGACTAAGAGGCTTTATCATCAAGAACCACTGAGAAGTAAATAATAGCGTATTATATATAAATATATACATTTACGTTAAAAACACTAAGATATATACTTATATTTAGCACAAAATAAATATATAAAAAAGAAAGAGGAAAAATATTCAAAAGTACATTAGTATATTGTCGATTAAAAAAATGTTTCTTTTTTTTGATATTGCTTTAAAACAGTTTTAAATGATTTGAACGGTTTAAAAAAAAAAAAAAAGTAGTTATAAAAAAAGAAAAAGAAAAAACGCGTCATTATTTTTTTTTTATTATAAACTATTGAGAGTAGATCCATGAGTAGATAAACTGTGTAAAAAATGAGTAAATATCCTGATATAAAAATGTTTTGTAAATACTATTTTGTTTTGAAGCATCGTATGTCTAATTTTATGCTAAACTTAGGTCTAAATCTGAATCCAAAAATTTTTTTATTTTTTTTTTCATGATTTGATTATATTACAACATCAATCTTATTAAAATAAATATCTGTACAAAAATTTTTACATTATTTACTTTGGACAAATAAAGTTTCTGCAATCTTTTCTTGATAACAAAAAATAATTTAACAGAAAAATGCAAATATTGTGAATATTTAAACATATAAACATTTAAAAACAAGTGAGTCTTCTATTTATGTACAGTTAATTTTTCATCAATGTTTATTCTCACCTAGGAGTGACTGAGTTATATTTGATAAATTAAGTCAACCATTGATTTTGCTTATTTACTAATTATTAAGTCTTCGTTTCCCCTGTTTTTTATTTATATTTTTCTATCCCAACTCCTACAGCTGATTTTGGAACATTTCATACTTTTGAATTTATAGAATATGAGCACCATGGATGTTTTAATGGATGGATGTAACGACGTAACACGATGGATGTTCTATGTAAAATTTAAAATTTTGATTATGATTTTGAGATTCATTACTCAACATTGCAAAAACAAATCAGGTGTGTACAAAACTAAGAATACACACAAAATACTAATTATATATACATGAAAATATATATAACTATATATAATCTATCAGCGATCAAAAACTATGACCATGTAAATTTTAAATCCCCATAAATTTTAGGGGTTTACAAATTTTATATGGTTATAACTTTTGAATGTTATTAGATTATTAGATGAAATTTAAAATTTATCGATGAATATAAATTTAGTTGAAATTACTTAAACACCAAAAAATGCTGGATCTGCCCCTGATATGCTATTAGCTATTAGCAATGTCATTAAAAAAAAAAATACTGTAAACAGTATTTTTTTTTTTTTTTTTTTTTATTATTATTATTTTGTGTGCGTGAAATATATTAATTGGTTTCAATTTACACGTTTTAAGAATATCTAAGCGTTTTATTGCAACATTTAAACACGCTGTTGCAAGATTTGAAAATGTTATTTCAACAAAGTTTAAAGTATAAGTAAGTCAAAGACGTTTATTTATTGTGAAATGCAGAAATAATTTCAAAGGGTAAGTCATCAAAGTTGTTACAAGTAAACGAAATAGATGCTAAAATGTATAATCCAATTTGTATAACTTTAAGTGTTTTTGTAACTGATTTTGTCTAGCTTACTTGAGTGTTTTTTTGTTTTTAACTTATAAGTTGATGAAGTTAATTAAATACAAAAAAAAAAAGTAACTTTGCTTTTATTAAAACAAATTAGTCACACAAAATTTAACATCTTAAGAGTTTCATTTGTGCAAAGTACTATTATAAATGACACGTGACTAGACAAAAACATTTAGTTAATTTGTTTTGACTTCATGTAAATGAGCCTGGCCGCGATGGAATTCTTTTGATTAACGCCAGTCCATTCCAAAGGTTCATTATACAATTCATATTAACTTACAATTGTTAGTTTTATTAACTTAATTTACCAATAAAATTTTAGATATAGATTTTTAAATGAGTTCACCTCTAATGCGTCATATTAAGGGTACCCATTCTCCACTTTTTTTGTTCGAGGACGCAATAAAAATATTTATTTTAATTAGCTTAGCGCAAATGCAGCCCCAGGCTTATTTCATTTAAGTTTATATTCTATTATATTCACAGTGAGAATTGGAGGCTTAGTGTGGAACATTGATAAATTACCAAAATATGTAGATTTAGAAACATTGCATCTTATTAGTTAACGTTGGATCAGAATTGAATTGCAAATATGTGTACGGATAAACAAAAGCTGGAAAATACTAAGATTAGCTAACGGATTGAATGAATTAGATATTTTTAAGTGAGTTGTTCATTAAGATAATAATATATACAATATGTATACAAAGCCTAAGCTAAAACACTGCAGGGCATTATTTTGATTTCATAATCATTTGAATTATTTTTAGTAGCAGACTATAAAACTTATATTACCTTACATTCAGTAGTCTTTTTAATTATCAAACTTTAATATGCCATTTTTAGAAAACTTTTCCTCTACTTATGGGCTGATTTTAGGGTTTTTGGAGACCATCACACCAAGATCACTTACGACTGCAGACTTTTCGAGTAAACAACGGGTGCTGTCGACGTTAGCCATTGAGTATTCGTGCGTTGCCTTGTTATATGTACAGCTTGTTATATTACTTTGCATTTCTTAACGTTGAAATGCATGAGCCAAATATGCAACTATTTTGTTAGTTCATCGATGTAAGCTCGTAAAATGATCAGTGTAACTCATTCTAGATTATGCCTATAATTCCATACAGTTTTATACGATGAGCGAGGCTATCCGGCAGGTCATTAATAAAGATCACGAAGAGCAATAGGCCCAAAACCGAAGAACAAGTGACTGCTTTCCGTTCAGATATGATGCAGTTGATGATTACTTGTTGACTTTGGTAGATCTAGTCTACAAAGTCTTAAACGCAATAAGCTCTTAACTTGTAAAGTAGACGTCTGTGATTCACTTTTTCAAACGCCTTCGAAAGTGTAGAAGATGTCTACTGTGTTAAAAGACGTCCATTGTTATAAAATAAACATATTAAATAATTGCTCGTTAATAAAAAAAAAAAAATCAAACAATGTTGACATGTACAAATCAAAATATTTATTTGAAATGTTTAAAAACAATTGAATTGAGATCACAATATCTTTCAAAAAATACTTATAAAAATATGTAAATATATTTTCAGCTGAAAAAAATGAATTTTCTAAGATTATTTAAAATAAAATTTAATAGAAAGTGACATTCTTGAGGAAAATATTTAGTAGTAAAAACTATATTGTTCAATAAAAATGGTCCGCGAAAAAAAATAGAAATAATTTTCCAAAATTAGTTTGGCCATTTAATTTAAAGTTTGAACTAAAGTATCATTTCTTAAAATATATTTGCTTTTAATTTTTTGCAAATACAAACTACAAAAAGAAGCGGGCAGTGAGTTTGCTTTACATTTACACATAAAACAAAGGAAACTCAAAAGATTTATCTTATATATATTTAGAGCTGGGAGGTTGAATAAGTGCAAATTTCATAAGTGCAAACTGATATAAGTGAGAAGCGTTGCAAAAACTGACATAAGTGCAAACTGGCATATGTGCGAATTGGTTTTTGCAACTGCTTTGCACTTATGCTAATGATTGCAAATTCTTTTAGCACACTTATGCCATATCGCATAATGCCAGTTCGCACTTATGCCAGTTTTTGCAAAGTTTTGCACTAATGTCAGATTGCACTTATAAAATTCGTGCTTATCAAGCCTCCCGCACTTATGCCAGTTTGCACTCATGCAAGTTTGCATTCATGCCAGTTCGCACTTACACCATTTGCACTTAGGCCAGTTTCAATTCAATTATTAAATTCGTGTCTATTCAGTCGTCCCATTTAAAGTTTGTTTATAAAAGAGGCTTTTCAGATCTAGAAGTTTATAAGACGTACAATATGCTTGAGTTGCCGATAGTAGGGGAGAGTGGGGTAATGACGAACAGCTAAGCGGGAATGCGAATTAAAGACAATTATTACTATATATTAATGATATTTTTTGCTTATTATTTAGTCTAACCATTTGGTTAGAATCACTCAAAAGCAATTTTCATATATCTTATTAAAAAATAAAAAATTCGATTAAAAACAAAACCTTCGGTGTTCGGAAATACCCTACGTACATGAGGTAATTCCGAACATACCGTGTATATATATATACTTATATATATATATATATATATATATATATATATATATATATATATATATATATATATATATATATATATATATATATATATATATATATATATATATATATATATATATATATATATGTATGTATACATATATGTATATATTTATATATATACATATATATATATATATTTATACATACATATATATATATATATATATATATATATATATATATATATATATATATATATATATATATATATATATATATATATATATGTATATATATATATATATATATATATATATATATATATATATATATATATATATATGTATATATATATATATATATATATATATATATATATATATATATATATATATATATATATATACATATATATACATATATATATATACACATATATATATATATATATATATATATATATATATATATATATATATATATAAATTTTACAATAATAAACTAAATAAATAATGTATAATAACTTTATTTAAGAATCATCCGTGTGTTATCATATACGCTAGAATACTTTGAAGACAATAAGTGTTCGCGATTACCCCACTAAGATCGTTCGTTATTTCCCCGCGTTACAACCAAATGAAATTAAACGAATATATTGAGGTAGTATTATCATACCCTAAATATAATACGTGTTACAAACTCCATGATTATGATACTTTGCAACAACATAAATAAAAGTGTGGTTTTATATACATAGTATAGCCAATACATAAATGTTTCGCAAATAAAAATTACATAAAACTAAGAGAAAAACTTAAAAGCAATCTACCGCGAAGAACCTGCGCATTTATAATACACTATTGCACGTCTGGAACTGAGCATGGAGCCCACTCTTGTCAGAAAAAAAAAGATTGTCAGCTATCCTTTTCTAACATGCCTTAACAACCTTGTTCGGAGTTACCCCGCGTTCGCCATTACCCGACTCTCCCCTAATCTAAGTTTACCATTATCAGTACTACTGCGATCAATGTTTGCTTAGATAATAATTCTTAAAACCAAGTATAAACACAGATGATGTATTTAATAATAACCAAGATAATGATAATTATGGATTTAAAACAAAAAATACCCCACCATTTATACCTGATTTAGAAAATTTTGAAAAGGACTTATTGCATTTAATTAAAACAATAAAGTTTCGCCCTATAAAAAATAAATTTCAAACAGAATTAAAGTTAGATGTTAAAAAAATTAAATCAAACCCAAATGTTTTGTTTTTTGCTGATAAAGCAAATAACATTTACCAACTCACAACAGAAAACTATGAAATATTTTTACGCGACAATATTACTAGTTCTTATGAGAAAGCCCCTAAAAAGTTGGAAAACGCAATTAATTTAGAAGCCCAAAGTATTGATAAAAAAATAAACCTTGATAACAGAATCGAATATACTGCCCCTGCCCAAGCCTTAGTAACACTAAAAGACCATAAACCAAACTTTCAAAACAAACTTTCTTGTAGGTTATTGGTTCCCTCAAAAAGTGAGATTGGACATGTAAGCAAAATTAAATTGGACAAAATTAATAAAATTCTTAGAAACAAATTAAATTTGCAACAGTGGAAAAACACCACTGATGTTATAAATTGGTTCTCCATAATCGAAAATAAAGATGGCTTTACATTTATTCAATTTGACATTAATGATTTTTACCCTTCAATAACTGCAGATATTTTAAATAAAACAATCGAATTCGCAAAAAGCTACACAGTTATTCCTGAAGAAACAATCCGTATAATAAAATATTGTAGAAAAACCTTACTTTACTTTAATAAGGAAACTTAGAAAAAGAAAAACATACATGACTGCTTTGATGTGACAACGGGCAGTTATGACGGAGCAGAAATTTGTGAGTTTGTTGGACTATACATTTTAGATTTATTAAGTAAAATAATCAATATAAATGATTTAGGTCTTTATCGCAACGATGGTTTCATAATAATGCGTAAAAAATCTGGTCCACAGCTCGATAAGATTCGAAAAGATATTATAAAAATTTTAAAAATATTGGCATTCAAATTGAAATAAACATAAATTTAAAAATTGTGAACTTTCTTGATGTCACATTTAACCTCTCTGAAAATTCATATAAGCCTTTCAAAAAACCAAACGATGAATTATTGTATATTAATATTAACTCAAATCATCCACCACAAATTCTAAAATAAATCCCGATTTCAATTAATAACAGGTTAAACCAAAACTCCTCTAATGAAAATGTATTTACTTCCTCCAAACGAATATTTGAAGATGCCCTTAAAAAAAGTGGTTTTGAAAATTTTGAACTAAAATTTGACCCTGATAAAAAATATACAAAAAAACGGAACAGAACTAGAAATGTAATTTGGTTCAACCCCCCATATAGCAAAAATGTTTCCACTAACATAGGAAAAGTGTTTTTAAAATTGGTCGATAAGCATTTCCCTCCCTCTAATAAATTTTATAAAATTTTTAATCGAAATAAAATTAAAGTTAGCTACAGTTGCACAAAAAATATGGAAAGAATTATAAAAAGTCACAATAATGCTTTGTTAAATAAAAAAGAAATCCTAAATGAAAAAAATACAGAAAATTGTAATTGTAAACAAAAAAACAATTGTCCAATGAGTGGAAGTTGTTTATCAAAAAATGTGGTACATAAATGTGTTGTTTCCTCTAAGAATGTACCCGATAAACAATATATTGGCATAACAGAGGGTGAATGGAAAAAACGTTTTTCCAATCATAAGCAATCTTTTAAAAATAAAAAGTATTCAAAAGACACCATGCTGTCAAAATATATATGGGAACTAAAAGATAAAAGTATTGATGATTTTATACTGAATTGGTTCATCCTTAAAACAGCGCCTGCATACAACAATATTTCCAAAAAATGCATACTATCTATAAGAAAAAGCCTACAAGAAAAATTTTAAATGTAATTAACGCATGCAAACCAAGAATGTTTGTTAAACAAAAAATCGGAATTGATTTCTAAATGCAGGCACGAAAATAAGTTTCTCCTAAAAAACTATAAAAATAAGTGAGCTCAAATAATAGTTACATTAAATCCCCCCCTTTTTTTTTAAAAAAATTTTTATATAAAAAAAAAAAAAAGCAAAAGTAATCATTTCTAAAGAACTCTTTTTATAATAGTGTCAGCAAATTCCACAAATGTGTGAAAATTTACAGTAGTTAAAACATTTGCGACTTCCTGTAATTTAATTTTTTGGTATAAATTGAAGTTTTATTAATATGATCATTCATTTCTGATGAGTCTTTGTTGATGAACCACAGTGTAAAATGAAAAAAATTTTTGTTAAGTGATTTTCTACTAATTTATAATTGCTCTGTTCTTTTAAGAACATTGAGCACTCTACTTTGTAGAATACATTTTTTTTTAAATTGTATATATATATATATATATATATATATATATATATATATATATATATATATATATATATATATATATATATATATATATATATATATATATATATATATATATATATTGTTGACTTTTTATGGTTAAAAAAAAAAAAATGTTTACCGGTCATGTAATCAATTAACTGGTAACTTTTTATTTTACTAATCTATAATTACAGTTCATTTAAACAAAAACTGATCGCACATTTTACAATACTACTTTGAAAGCTTGCTCTTGCGTTGAATTAATTTTCGTTAGTTTTAAAAAAGTTTTTTATAAATGAAATTGATAATAATTTTAAATAAAAAGGAGAAAAAAGCTAGCCAGTAAGCGCAATACAAATTTAGCTCATGAGAGCTTTAAATAATATAATTTTTTTTGCTTCAGGCTTTTTTAATATTTAAAGAAACTTTCCTTTTTTATATATAATTTTCAAAATTTCTTTACTAACTGTAAATGTGAATCTAAAGAACACCATTTTGGAGTCTTTAGATCAATTCCGCTCATCGGCATTAACATGAATTTAGTTAAAATCTTTTGAAAAAGTTCCTTAATTTACTTCTGATTCAAGTTCTAATCGGTTCTGACGTATGTTAAATATAAATAGGTGCCAAAACACAATATATCTATCCATTTTCACAAAAAAATAAAGAGCTATAATTAAGAAAAATTGGCAATAAACGATCAAGACAGGTCATATTATTAAACTATAATGTTCATTTCACCTAAAAAACGTATTTATTTAAAATCTTATTAAAATTTAGACAAGCGATTGTGATTTTAAGAAAAAAATTTTTTAAAAAAAAGAATCTTTGTTCTGGGTTTTTTCGCTATAAACATTTATATTTTATGATAGGACAGAATTTATCATTTAACTTTTTTTTGTCTTTTCGTAATTCACAGACCTGATCATTTAAAGGAAAGTATTTTTTTTTCTTTTTTTAATTTGTTATTTAGGTGCCCCAAGAAGGCTTAACGGTCTTGTCACAGAGCACCGCAGAAGTGCATATAAACAGAAAGTTAATGCCTCCTTCCTTACCATGACGCGAAATAAGTCCAAAGCTCGTTTCGAACCTGAAATATGTCGTAGTCAACAAAATATCATACAGACGCTATAATATTTTAAATTGCCTTAACTACACCGAAAATAATTCTGGTGAGAAGAGAAAAATTATCATGAAAAAACAAGTTTATAAGTAAAAAAACAATTTTAACAGTTCGGCAAACGTATTTTTAAAACTTTTATAACCATAACGATTGAAAGAATAATGTCAGTCAAATAACAGTGATTAACAGTAACAGTGATAATCTGTCGAGTTGTCTACGAAGAACTCTGCTATAAGTCCTACGTTATACGCAGAGGACAGTTTATGTCGGCACAAACTCGGAATCAGAGACTTATTCGAAGAAAACTTCTATTGAACAAGCTTTAGCACCCTGCAGTTCCTGACATATTATGGTTTTTTTCTGACGAAAAAAACAAACAACCAAAAAACCAACCGGAGAAATGACAAATGGTTATGCTCAAATCCTACAGAGGTTTCCCGTAATTGAATAATTATATAGACTCTTAGACTATATAACTAACTATTCAATAAAATCCCCGATCCAATTTTTTAGTTTAAGAGTCAATTAAGATTATATAAAAATTTCATGGAATTATAATAAATTTTGCAAAAAATATGAATAAATAAATTTTAATATCAATTTGTCCTCAAATATTGCACGCACCCAGTATTTACCAAGTGGGAAAAAAGACGTCGAAAAGACGTCTTTAAAAGTCTTATTTAAGATGTCTTTAAGACGTCTTTTTTTAATCAATTATGCAAATCTAAAAGACATCTTTTTCCGACATCGAAAAGGCGTCTTTTTTGTCTTTATCTTGTCGTGAAAAGACAATTAAAATTAATGCGTCTTTAAAACGTGGGGTCGGAACGACTTTTTTGTCATACTTTTTAGTATACTATAGTATCCTATACACTATAGTATTCTTACTTTTCATATTTGAAAAGCTTTGTTTATCAAATTAAAATGATAATACCTCTTCATACAAAGTATGGCAATTTCCAATGCAGAGAAAAAAACCTCTTCTAGATGTCAATATAAAAAAGGAAACATTTTCTACATCTTTTATATGTTAACAATATGTTAACATAGGAGAATAATTTATAAATAAAACAACAATATCGTTCAACAGAATATTTTTTCATCTTTCTCTTTCTCTTCTGTTTCTTGAGCGAGCTCTGTTTCTTGGCATTGTTGAATAAAATTAACTATTTCACGTCGAGAACTCCTTTCATACGAGCTGGTTACAACTTCTTAAATACAAGTTAATATAAAAATCAGTCTATTGCTTGAATGTAATGCAAAAAAGCAAATGAAACTCGATAAGCTGAGTGTAACACATTAGACCTACTGACTAATAATTCAAAAAGAGCTGATCCTTTTAACCCCCTCATGTTTCCAGCGCGGTCCTTTCTTTTTGAACCCACTAGGTTAGATAGAGACAGGAGTCAAACGGTAAGCAGTCTAAAAATATATAAAAATGAGTATGCTAAAGAAATTTACGACCATCAAAATGACTGTACAACGATGTATTTTATTATCTAATATTTAAACCAAGCTAAACATTTGCATCTCTCAGATTTACTATAAAAGCCAAGTTATTAAAAACAGATATTGATATTTTTCTGTTTTCTATGACGTGACTTTTTAATTGAATTTCGCTGAAATTAAGTGTTGTAGACTCGTAACAATTGAAAAATCCGTTATTGACTAAAGACTATCAAAACGAAAAGATAATTCAGCTAATACACCTTGAGAGTTGTTATTCATTTAAACTGGATAAAAGTATTAATCAAAGCTCTATTTTAGCCTGAAACATAATGATGCTTTACTTAACAACATAAAATCATAAAAACTGGCGATATCATTAGCAACACAGATGAAATACACATAAACAAAAATGAAGACTAGAAAGCTGCAATGATTTTTAGACATAAGAAAGTGTATCTTTCCAGTAAGGGAGAACTTGCACCCTTGATCCGTAAGCACATTTGATTCTATAGCGTTATCTCCATACTTACATAACTTATTAAAGAGGCCTGATAACTAGCGTGTTATTAATATTGTATCTTCAAAATTAATTATGTTTTGATTAGAGAATAGACCACTATTAAATTTATTTCTAAATAGTTTGATTTTGACGAAAAAAATAAAATATCACCCACGTGATATCCACGTATTTTTTTGTAAGTTAATAAAACTAGTTTTAGATGATTTTTATTGTCAATTTTATTAACGCAGATTTATATCAATAACTTTTGTCAATAACGTCTTTTTATAAAATTTATATTTTAGTATGATATACAAGATGTTTTTTTCAGAAAAAAAGTTTTTTTCAGAAAAAAAATTTAAAAAGTAGCTCAATATTTATAATAGGTTAAGTAAATAACTGAAAGAGTGTTTATTTTAGAGTGCTATATATACTTTCGTGCTTTTTTAAAAATACTACTTGACGTATTTTACAATCGAGCAAAACTCATTGAGGAATTTATAACTTTTTCAATAAAATCTCATAGCGTTATATATTTGTCAAGAATATCTCAAAAATATATTTTTTTAGGATCAACTATAGAGTTGATCCTAAAAGCTGTCTTGAGATTAATTTGAGCAACTGTAGCGTAGTGGTTAGCGCGCTTGCCCCAGAAACAGAGTTTCGTGGCTCTGGGCAAGTTTTATAACATCGGTAAGAAAGGAGGCGTGAACTTCCTTTCAAATGCTCTTCTGCGGTGCTCTGTGATAAGACCGTAAGGACTTCTTAGGGCACCTAAAATAAAAAATAAAAATTTACATAAGCCCTAGATATACAAGATTTCATGCAAATTCTTACAGATAATGTCAAGATATCATTTTACAATCAAACTTTTTATATTTACTTTGAACCTATATCAAACCGAAGAAACGCTAATAAAACAATAAGTTGTTGATATGTATGCATATATGTATATATGTGTGTGTATTTATGTGTGTGTGTGTGTATATATATATATATATATATATATATATATATATATATATATATATATATATATACATATATTTTTTACCCCACCTCAAAAATCCTAATTTTCCTCAATGTCACTAGTTTAGACTTTTTATTTTGAAGTCACTAGTTAAAAAAAAACCCTAAAACGACCTCCAAGACAGACAGATTAAATATTTTATTAAACGCTTTGTTGACATAACTATCATCAATCCGATATCTACAGCTGCGATGTGTTCTTTTCAAATGCACGCTAAAGTATAACAAAATTAAGACTTCCGCATTAATTTAAATGAAATGATTGCTCTACGTATATACATTTATACACTCAATGACGTAATTAAAAAATTGCTATTAAAAAATCTAAATTAAATAATTTAGATTTTTTAATAGCAAACCAGGTTTTGACTCTAAGGAAACTCAAATTAGTAACAAATTATTCGTAACAAATTATTTTGTTGTAACTTTGAGCTGTTTTGGCAAACTTATTTCGAAACTCTCTAATTATTTTCCAACTTATTGTGGCTCAAATAATTCATTTTACGCATACATATTTATATTTAATAACTATTGAACCGAAATCTACCTTATCAAAATATAGATTACTGGCAACATGAAATCCATTATCAAAGAGCACCGCATAAGAGCGTCAACCAAAAAGTTCGCATCATATTTCCGTACCGGCTCTAGCTTATTTCGCCAGAGCCGGCATCGAACTTGATTGCTTATGAAATTATTTAGTTACATAAGTTATTTTTACTATTTACATCGATACTTAATATAAAACAAGCCTAATATTTAAACATTTCACATTTGTAAAGGGTAGTTCGATAAACACAACTGTTTTAAATAATTTTTTATAATTTTGACACGCGTTAAAAACATTCAAAAAAATAATTATATTTTCTAAAAAAATGATATAGTAATCAATTACATTTTACAATTGATTACTATATAATTTAAGTACTTAACTTAAAAATATGAAACTCATATGACTAGGCCTCATAAGTTTTCTGTAAGTTTAAAATAAATACTTGTAAATATGAAATTTTGAATACATTTTTTCCAAAAGCCATCGTAATTACCAATTCGGTAATTATAAAATATCTTTTTGATAAACTTTTATTTATTAAAAGCAAAATAAAATAAAATTTTATCTAGCTTATTAATTATATATATGTATATATATATATATATATATATATATATATATATATATATATATATATATATATATATATATATATATATATATATATATATATATATACGTATGTATATATATATATATATATATATATATATATATATATATATATATATATATATATATATATATATATATATATATATATATATATATATATATATATATATATATATATATATATATATATATATATATATATATATAGAGAGAGAGAGAGAGAGAGAGAGTTTTTAATTTTTTAAATTTGCAAAAAAGAAAGAATTTAAATTAAAAAAATTAAAATAATTCTATTCAAGTAAAACATAGTTACCAAATATGAAATAATAAATTTTACAGCAAGTGTTTTATATAATTTAT
Organism: Hydra vulgaris; assembly: GCF_022113875.1. Classification (NCBI taxonomy): domain Eukaryota; kingdom Metazoa; phylum Cnidaria; class Hydrozoa; order Anthoathecata; family Hydridae; genus Hydra; species Hydra vulgaris. The sequence goes on from NC_061157.1 coordinate 28,923,366, forward strand.
GCACAGTATATACATACATACATATATAAATATCTAAATAATAGTTAAAAAGTTGACATGGATGATTAGTTTATCAAATCCTCCAGTTAGTTGCCTTGTGGAGTGGACAACTTTTCCATTACATTAAATATATGCGCTATATATGTTTTCATAATTTTTGCTATTATGGGTTAGGCAGGAGTTTTTTCCTTAAAATGTTCATTGGCAAATTCAGTTAATTTATACTTTTTCTTCGACCTACTGACTCGTATTTCCCGTATCGATTTTTTAATTGAAGAAGTCTATAAACTTCTTTTTCTACGACCATTTCCAGATTGCATGCATCTGTTTCATTATCGCACAAACGTTCTGGTATTGAAGTGAGTTCTTGTAAACTTCGTCTGCGTTCAGTAATAAATGAAAATTCGTTCCTGTTTTTTAAATGTCTACATCTGTAGCAAGTTTTTAATGTATTTAAATTTGTGCAATGCATAAAAGTTTTGTTGCTGCAGCACATTATACATCTGATATAGTCAACATTGTTTGAATTATCTTGTAATAAGTTATCATTCTTGGTCTCTTCTAATTCTTTTTCTTCGTATTCTTCTTCTTCTTCTTGAATGCTTGCAACAATGTTTTTACGTGAACCAAAAAAAGAACTTTTCTTAGTTGAAGTGACAAATAATGTAGATTCTGAAAACACTGACATTTTTTTAGTGTTACCTTTTGTGTCATAAGTTTTGAGCTGATTTATCTGCATGATATTATCACTGGATTTAATCAACGGTTTACTACTTGACTTATGTAGTTTTTCCATTTAACTTTTATGGTCTGATATTTGTCTGTTATTGTTTTTACATATAATAACGAGGAATAAGATTATCTCTGATAACACGTTAAGTGACTGATAACGTTCTCGCTTGAAAGATAGTCATTTTGTTTTCTTTTGAATAATTTAGTGTTTGGTTTCTAATAAGTGAAAACGGAACAACAAAAATAATATAAAGTAATAACCAACAAATAATCTGCAAATATTTTGACGTTCACGGAAGTATAAATATCTGGATGACTTTTTTAGTTCCAGTTGAAAAAAAATATACTTTTGTATATATATATATATATATATATATATATATATATATATATATATATATATATATATATATATATATATATATATATATATATATATATATATATATATATGTGTATATATATATATATATATATATATATATATATATATATATATATATATATATATATATATATATATATGTATATATATATATATATATATATATATATATATATATATATATATATATATATATATATATATATATATATATATATACTATTATTTACAAATTCATTTATAACGGGAATAATTTGAAACAGTATTACTTATTCAGAACATGAGTCTTATTTACTTTCAACTTAAACCGTTTACTTTTCATTTTTTAAATAACAAAATAAATAAACAAACAAAAAAGATTTTATGTTTTAATTTATTTGTTTTGTTTTTTAAATTTTTGGTTTGCTTACTTTAGCTAATAGATTTAGTTGATTATTTGTTTATAACAACAATTTAATTTTCAAAATGAATTTTTAAAATGAAGTTTTAAAATTAATTTAAAATAGACTTTAGTTATGCAATATATTTCGCAATAAAGTTGGCTATCGAGTCTGCAATTAATGTATTCTGATAAACAAATTTAAACTTTATTTACCCTTTTAAATTTTTTAGATTATTTTTATTGCATAAAAAGATTTTTTTTTTGATGTAAGTTTTAGAGATTAAATTAATCAAATTGTAAAAAAAACAACGAATAAAAACAACGAATAAAAACAACGAATAAACGTCTTGGTCGTCTAGTGGTAGTAGCTGGAAGGAAGGGAATAGGAACAGCAACCTACTAACTACAACGCTTACAACATAAGAAATATTAGTTTTATACATTTAATAACTACAAAACTAAAAATGTATTAAGATAAACTTAAACAAATATTATTTTAATAAACAACCTATATTTTTAATTATCATTTAATAACTTTGAAATACAGAATAATAAAATAAGAATAGTAAAACGTTATTTTTTTTTAAAATAATAATTTAAAGTTCATTTAAAAAAATAATATTTATTTAAAGATACTCCACCCATTAAAAAAAAAAACATTAAAAAAAAAAAAAAAACTTTTTCCAGAAAACAATAGCCTCTAAAAGACTTGTTGGAGATAAAATAATAACCTCTAATTTTTGGAAATAAAATAATAACCTCTAATTTTTGGAAATAAAATAATAACATCTAATTATTGAAGATAAAATAATAAACTATAATTATTGGAGATAAAATTGTTTTAATATAAGATAATATGAACATAAGCAAACAGATTTCTTTTTCAAGACATTTGACAGTAATTAAAGTGTTATATAATATAATATTTAAATTATTATCTGCTTTATTAAATTAAAATAACAATATATTTTATTTCAAAATATATTTGTATGCATAACATTGGCGTGACTGAAAATAAAAACAAAATGCAGAACTTTATACTATTTTGCACGCTAAAAGAATATTTTAAAAACACGATGACATAGCAATTTTGATTTCAACTAAGCTTGCTAATTTTTGTTAAATTGGGCTATAATTTGAGAATGTGGGATCTATAAAATAACATTTAGTTGCAAACCATGGAAATATACTATTTGTAAAAAAAAATGCATACACAATATTTAAAATCATTATTGAATAAATTGTTCGGAAGTTCCAAATCAAGATTAAAGTTTTCCGTAACTTTTCTACATCATAAATACTGCATAACTTTAATTAATTGTAAAGGTTTTAAGTTGGATTGAGTGTTTACATTCGTGGTAAAGCTGAGGGTAGGAGGAGGAGGGGGTGATTCTTTTGTTGAGTTGGTTACATTTAACTAGAGGGCAAAAATCTCTTTTAAAAGTAATTATTTTCTATACTGATAATTTTGATTTTTTTTTTCAAAGATAAGCTTTTTTATTATTTTTTAATAGCAGATTAAGTTTTATTGATTTATTTGTAACTTATGTCTCCAGCTGTAAAATGTTTCTAGTCCAGTCTCCAAATGTAAAATATTTCATTGATTGAATTGAATAATTTGTTTTTTTTAATAATAAGCTTATTCGCAAATTAAAATTCTGAGATTAAAAAGCATAAAAAAATTTGGTTTTACCCGAAGTCAATACTAAAGTCAACAAGTTTACTAATCACACCATAACACCGTAGACTAAATAACATCAAATCAAAAGTCGACACATTTTGCGTCAATTTTTTAAACAAAATAATTAACATAATATAAAAATCATTCCTGCTTTATTTATTTCCTTAAGAAATGATGTTGCAATGTAACACATTGAGTTTTTCAAGTGCTTGTTATTTCCTGCTTCTTTATGTATTAAAGGTTTTTTGAAAAAACTGTTACACCTTTCTATTGCCTATTCAACTTTCTAAAGTTTGCTTTGAGCTCTGTAAAATGTTTTTTTATTTTCCACATCACCTTGAGAAATCAGGGCTGGGGATTTATGAACGATAAATCATTTATAAGCCTAAGTTTACAAATAAAATATGTAGTACATAAGTATGCAGGGCAAACTAAAATAAGGGTTTTTCTCTGCGATCGTAAAAATCGGTACAAACTTTTTACCTCCTCCCCTTTTAATTTTTTTATGTTTGCACAACGGGCATTGTTACGTCACTTACAACATATCGTATGGCGCTTTTTTTTTGTCAGGGTAAACTAAAAACCTGCGTAAACTAAAAACCTGCGTCCTGCGTCCACATAAATCACATAATAAAATGTAAATGCCATGCAAAAATATTTAAACTTTAAATAAAAATCTATGCCTAGGACACAAAAAGCAAACTTAATAAAACATAATTGACATTTTTTAATAACTTACATGCGAGAAATCAAGAAAACTTATTCTTTAGACCAAGAAGAAAAGTTAAAACGTATTGTTTTCAAAAATACTTTTTTTGATTCAAATATTTTTGGTAATTGTTCAAAAAGGATTATTATACATGATATAAAAAGATTTTTGTACTTCCGGAATGCTTTCTAAATAACAAGAGCTTAATTTTTTTTTTTACAAGATCACTGAATAAAAGACTTACAACAGCTTATAAAAATTATTTTTTAAAACTTATAAAAAATATTGAAAAAAATATTGAAGTTATAATACTGTAATTACTCTTAATTTACAAAAATTGCTAAAAAAAAATTTGAAGCCATCATCAAAACTTTATTTTTAAAAAAAGTAAAAAAAAAAAAAAATCATTGAAACTAAATATTTTTCATTTCGCAAAATAGTATTAATTAATTTTATAAAATTAACAGTTTTTAACCTTTATTCAAAACACAATTAAAAGCGTTGCAACTTTTGTATTTCAAACCAAACAATTTTACAAGAAAACAGGTTATTTGATTGTGCTCAAACTATAAGTATACAAAAATACCAATGTATCCAGAAATGGTGTGTTTAAATAATGTGAAAAATAAAAGCTACCATGTTATTTTTGAAACAAAAAAGGGACAGAGGTCATGCTAACAAATTTTTATCAAACAAATACTTCAACTTCAAAATTTTCAAGATGACTTAAATAGCCTTGTCACGGAGAACAGCGTGAATGAATAGGTTTACGTCACTTTCTTCGCCGATGTTGTTTTTATAGCCAGAGCGGGCATCTAACCTCAAATTTTTTGATTTTGAAACTTAAAACCATTTAATTCTGAAGTAGTGTTTTGGCTACAGCTGCTCATATTTACTCGATCCAACCTATACCTTGTATTTAATAAAATAAATTTATTATTTTGCTTAAGGGGGCATCTATAAAGTACGTACGCAGTAAAACCTTTAATACTAGACCCCTATATTTATATATGATTTATTAAAAAGATGACATCCCCTTATGATAAGTCATATATAAATTATTAATATACATACTGGTCAAACTGATTTAGGAGCCAAATAACTGGACCATCTTTTACAACAAAAACTTACATAAATAATATTGCAATGTGCAGTAGAAACACTCCATCGAAATAAGGGGCCAAAATTGTTTTTGTATTTATTTAAACATTAAGCCCTAATTAAGTAAAATAAAGTATTGAAATATTTTGTGTGTGTTTAAACTGGCTTAAGGGTATTCAAAAAATAAGACAAAAGTGCAATTTTCATCATCGAGAGAACAAATCAGTCTGCATAATTTTCGATACTTCTTAATTGACTTGATAAATTTATATTCTCGACTAACAACTATAAAGTTGTAATTTGTAAACGGTTCAAAACTTTATTCATTATTATTGCTTTTAATATCCTCATCTACCTCTTTATCTAATTGTAGATTTTCTTCAACATTATCAATATTTAGGCATAATTCCTTTAAGTTATTAATTTAATTTAATTCTATATTAAATGAGCTTTTACAATAACCTAGTAACAAACTTTCAACTTTAACAGATAAGCTTAAATGTTTCCTTTGTTTTGATTTTCTAGTTGTGCGATTAAATTAATTAAGGAGTCTGAAGTATAAATAGCTTAAAAGAAATTGTTGAATAAGTTTCTCCAAAGGTGTACACAGCATTTTAAGCTTACCCTGTCAAAAGAAAGTTTTTTGTGCAATTGAAATTTACATAAATATGCATAGATAAATGATTGTTTCGCCCAATATCAGGGCTCATCAGCATGCCTAGGAATATCTTTTAATCCAGACATGGACAATCAAAAAAGTAATGAGCAGAAAAAACTTGAGTCAACAGCTTTTAATTATGTTTAGTATAAAATAAGTTCGAACAGCATAGAAACTCTTTCATGCAATTGGTTGTCATAAAAGTCATGTATGTAAAAGGATTTTAGAAAATTTTAAAAAATTTAAATTTCTGTGTAATGACAAGTTTTTTAAAAATAGTTTTGGAAAGTGAAGTATCACATTTTAGGTTGCTGCTGAAGAGTCACTCAATTGATGAGTAAATAATTCCAACAAATGGCTGAAACAATATCTAAAAAACCGAATACATAGGGAATCAAGGTCTGGGCAAGATGTGGTGTATCATGGAAACATAGATGATTTTAAAGTTTATACAGGAAAATGGTGTAAAATTGTGGTTGATAACAACTAATTATTGATATGTGGAAATATTGACTCAAAATAAAGATAAAGAAAAATGATAAAAACTATAAATTTTTTAATGACAATTTATAGTAAGCCAGATGTTAAAACTCAGAGAACATTTGAGAAAATGTGAACTGTCTTGCCATCTGTTGTCAAACTATTGTACTTCTAAGAAGTAGAACAATTGTTTAGTAATATAGTGGAATCATGTCCAACAGCTGATTGAAATGGCTGATCATGAAATTTGTTTGACTGATTTCAGTGACACTGGAAGTGATAAAAGTAAGTATACATGCTCTAATTTAGCATAAATTAGTGTATTTTCATTTTTTAATGGAGTCATAGTAAAAATGAGCAAATATAAATGCATTTTGCTTATATTAAATGATTAATTTGAAATTTATTATATTCCAGCATATGAGCCAAGTGAAAGCCAATCTGATGACTACATGTCTATAATTGAAGAGAATCAGAGCTCTGATAAAGATGGGGATGATTGTCATAATATTGGTACCAGAGAATTAGGTAATTTTATGAGACATAATGATAAAAATATAACATTATTGAAACGTAAAATACTAATTCTAGCCAAGTAATTATTTCTTTTTAAGATTATTTCTTAATAGGCCTATCAAATGGGAATGAGATTGACTTATCAGACAGGTCCAGGTCAAAAACGGAAAAGACAACCAAGCAAGTAGCATGATAATGTATAAGGCCCTCAAGAATTCAAGTAAGGCATACTAAACGAGGAAAGCATGTTAAAGAAAAATGTCTTTCTAACCTTTCTTAACATAAATGTCAAAATGACTGTATCATTAAACTGGATATTAAAGACATTAAGGCAGTTCACTCTTTATTTTGGGCTTTGGGAAATATGAATGCGCAAAATAGTTTTATTGCATGTTATGTTCAGAGGAAAGAAGTGGTACGCCATAGAGATGGAAGTCCTTCTAAAACAGACGAAACACCTTCAGACGAAAGTCCTTCTAAAACAGAAGAAACCACCTTCCAGACGAAAGTCCTTCTAAAACAGAAGAAACCAAAGTCAACAACATGTACCTTCACAGTGCATTCTAAAAATGGAGATATTATTGTATGCAAAATATTGTCCATGCAATTGTTCCAAATCAGCAATGGTCAACTTGACAGAATTCTCAGAACGTCAGTTGATGGAGTACCAAAATTGGATGGGACAATCATCATAGAAATATTGACAAAACTTCTGCTAAGGAGCACATAACTTCCTTCCCAGCATATGACAGTTATTATACAAGAACTCTCCATAGAGCTGAGAATGAGAGGAAATATCTACCTTCCAATTTGAATATAAAAATTATGTATAATGTAAATTAAGAATTTTGCAAGGAACGGCACATTGATCCCATTAAGGAATGGGCTTACAGACAATGTTTTAATTTTAATTTGTCTTTTCACCGAAGAAAGATACATGCAAAATTTGTGATAAATTCAAAATTGATATGCAGATAGCGAATGGTGAACGCAAAAACATTGTGAAGACTACTCATGAATTTTAGCTTAAACAGGCGGAGAGTGCAAGAATGAGTCTGAGAAATGCAAAAAATGAATCATTTGCAGAGACAATTGCTTTCAGTTTCGATTTGGAAAAAACACTACCTTGCTTTTGTATTTTTACAAATTTGGCTTACTACTGTAGACAGCTTTAAGTATATAATCTTGAAATTCATGATCTTGGGAGTGATGAAGCTACAATGTTTATGTGGCATGAAACAATGGCTTCAAGAGGACCAGATGAAATTAGTTGAAGTATTGTCTGCAAAGGTTAAAGAATGGTGTGAAAGATATTGTAACATATTCTAACAACTACGGAGGCCAAAATCGAAATTTCAAGATGGCTATGGTAGGATGTTTTCATGTCAGCAAGAGCCAGAATTTTTGAACAAAGATTTATGGTCACAGTTTTCTGCCTAAAGATGCCGATTTTGTTTTATTGAAAGAGGTCGTCACAAGCATGACTTATACATTCATGAACAATGGATGGAATTGGCATCAAAAGCAAAGAAAAAGAAACCATTTTTTCAGGTTATTAAAATGCAGAAAAACAAATATCTGTCTCTCGCTGATTGGATGAAAGATGTTGTTGTTAACAGACATAAGGCTATTGATAGACAACAGGTTAAATGGTTACACATTCAGTGTCTATGTATAGAATCTAGAAACTCAAAGATGATGCAATTCGAGTACTCATTAAACAACTTAGAAACTTGGAAGATTGCAGATTTTTCAAGACAAAAGAAAAGTTGTCCTTCATCCATAACTGCTGCTGGTCCAGTTATTTTATATCCAGAAGAAAGACAACTCGATGAAGTAAAATTGAAGGATTTCAAGCAACTTTTTCCTTACATACCTCCAGTGCATCACAGCTTTTTCCAAAATCTTACATCTCAAAATGAAGATAATGAAGATGATAAGGAAATGTTATTTAGTTAGTGTTGCGGTATGTTATGTCATAAAAGGTGTATATTGAGAATAGTGGACATTAAAAATATGGACAAGGACCAATGCTCAACTGATGTTTTGCCATTTGCCAATTAAAAGAACAGTAATTTTTTACCATTACGACTAATCAAAAGCATTTACAAAGGAGAGTCAATAACTTATGTTATTGACTCTCCTTTGTAACTAATAAAGTAGTTACAGTGTGTATTGTATTTCATAATGTATGATATAAAACAATTATTTAAACAAATGCAGTTTTCTATAAATGTGATATTATGGACATGGGCTCATGCCATCTATTGCTATAGCAATAGTTAAGACAGGACTATGTCTTGAAAAGGATCCGAAAAAAAAAGACAGTAGTATTGATTATGTAGTAGATGCAAATTCAGGAATTACAATGATTCAGTAGTAACAACATTGACTATTACATGCTATAAGAATACTGAACAGCTGCAAAAATAGGGAGTAAAACAAAGAAGTTTATGTAAAGTTTAGACTTTACTATTTTGCCTATTTCACAAATTCGGCACTGGCGTTGCCGAATTCCTGAAATATGTAAAATAGTAAACTCATTTTTTTTTTTTCTAAAATGATAGACTGGCTGCCCAAACCAAACCCTCAGTTAATGTAGCAGTACTCCGCTGCGAAGTGCTGCTACATTGACTATCTAATAATTTTGCTGCTGCTACATCGACAATCAAATTCAGGATAGACTATCAAATTCAGGATATCTACATCGACATCGAAGAGTACCATAAAAATATGGGTGGTAAAAACATAGGCGGTGAAAATATTTTTGGCATACTCGGTGTAGTTAAGGCAATTTTAAATCACTAAATATGAATGTTTGCAGCGAAAAAACCCAGACTAAGATTTTTTTTTTTAAAATCTTCTTAAAATCACTATTGCTTATCAAATTTAAAAAGGTTTTAAATAAACAGGCTTTTTAGGTGAAATGCTTTTTCTTGGTCAGAATTCTAGTATTTTTTGTGAAAATTGATAGAAATATTGTATTTGACAACTATATATATTTAATACATGTCAGAACCGCTTAGAACTAGGATCTATAGTGGTTTAAGACACTTTTTCAAAAGATTTTTACTAAAAAAAGGTAATGTTTCTTTAAATATTAAAAAAACCTGAAGCAAAAAAAAATTATAACATCTAAAGCTCTTGTTTGGACATAGTACACTGATAAAATCATGCTAATTCCAAATAAAAGAATTCAAATAATTTGTAAATTGCTTTATCTACACCGAATAGGTAGTTATAATTATTTAGTTGATTTATGTCAAAATTAAACATTTTAAAAAGTTGACCTTAATCACAATTGAAATGGTGGTTCACTGGGTAAAGCTGAAAAACTTGCAAACCCATTATCTTGAGGCAAGGGGGAGATTCCCAATTACTAACAAAAACAAAACAAAAAAACTATATATATTATATGCGAAGGCCACCAAGTATAACTGATCTATCAAATGATATTAGGCAAGATAAAATAAGCCGCTTTCCAGTCTCAATTAAAAAAAATTGTTGTATAAGTTGCAAAACTGGTAATACATCAATTATCTGTACAAAATGTACAGATAATTGATGTATTAGTCTTCTTTTGTTGCATAAAAGCACAAAATTGCTACAAAAATTATCATGGTGTAAAATGAGATAAATAAATTTTGAATTTAGAGTGTAGGGCAATTCTGCGTGAAAACAATCAATTTTTTTGTAAAATGCAACCGTAAGCCTCAGATTTTGCTGATTTTTACACCACTCAAAGATTTTAATGAGTTGTGAATATCCCTAAAAATTCATCATCTGATTCCAAACAGTTTCAAAGATATATCTATTTAATCTTTGCTGTGAATCAACAAAAATCTGCCATTTAAAAAAATGGTTTTGGTCTTTGTTTCTGTTTTGCGTGCAATGGAAAGCTAAAAATATGTCCACTTACATATTTTGAGGCAAGGAATCCAATAAAACAACTTAAAATATTTCAAAACAAACATAACACCTGTAATTTTAAATTTTATTGCAATTTTACTGGGGTGAGTTCAATTACAAAAATGCAATGTAGCTCTTTTCTTAAATAGAGAAAAAAAAGACATGGTCTAATTTACTTAAATTAGTTACTTATAAAACAGAAATTATGAAAAATCAAAGGAAAAAAAAAAAGTTGTACTCTTAAGTGTTAATACACAGAAGTTAATGGTTATTGATTTTCAGAAAATATTCTCATCCACCCTGAACTTATTAAGAACCCCTTATCCCCTCTTACTTTCTTATCTCCCCTCATTTATCACATCTGGACAACAACCTGATTTGTCTATTGATAGGAAGAGTTAATTAAGCTTATTATGCATAAATTTTGAGTGCAAGTGACCAGTAATTTTATAATCATTTCTCATCCTTTAGTTAGAACTTTCTCCACAACTCTTTTATTGGTCAATAAAAAACAACTGTTTGTTAATTTTTAAAATTAATTTAGTAGATTAAACATGTTTAGTATAGTAATAAAAATTAATAAAATATTTAGAAACATTCTAATTTTCATTATTAAATTTATCTACAAACGATGTAGATTAGGGAAGGCTGAAAAACAACAATTTTCAAAAATGGCATTTCATTACCCCTGTATTCTATATAATAAAATAACACTGGAAATAGAAAAAATTGAATAAAAAATACATTTAGAGTTGCCCCCAAGACCCTTAAACATTTAAAAGGTCCCAATGTTTTGAAAATAAAAGTTTTCAAAAGTAGGTCAACCTGGTACTCAAAGAAGGAAAATTATTAAAAAATCTCGAAAATTTGTTTTATAAAAAACATATTAAGTATAATAAAAAGCATAGAAAGTAAACAATATTATATTATTTATAAAAGGTGCATTTTTGCAAATTTCAAGAAAAGACCACAATCTAATTTATATCATTAGGTCAAATACTATATATTGACATACAAATCAATAATTTTTGGCTTAGTAAAAATAATATATGAAAGAGTAAATTTAAATAATATTTTTACAACTTGATTTCATTTTAAATCTTAAACTAATATACAAAACTAGTGTTTTTAGTGTGACATTATGAAGATTCTAACTCATAAACCAAGTTAGAATCTTTACAGTGTTAATAAAGACAGCTCATCACTCATAAAGATATTAAAATCTTGGAAATGATATTGATCCATGAGTTAAAAATATATTGTTAAAAATAGATCCAGAGAAATTTTCTCAATATTTTTCTTAAAGACGAAGCTCTTCACTTGAAGCACTAATTTTATGAAAATTACTATTATAAAATTACAGAAAGTTTCAATCTTTTCACGCTGACACACTTTGCTTTTTAGTCTTTTAAGATAAGAAATTTTATTAAACACAATAATTGCGGGAGAAATATCTGCTTTCATTTTTGTAGATATAGATGTATATACTTTTTTTTATATATACTAAAAAAGGTATATACATCTGTGTTTACAAGATTTGTTATATATTATTGATTATGAATACAATATCAACACATTTATACATTCAGATGCCTCTCATATATGAGTGCCAGAGCATGGGATTAAACCACACAACACTGTTACTATGGCCTGATGGAAATTCAATAATTGAACAGCATGATAACCAACTGAGCTATCCTGGCTGGGGATATTACCTTGTTCTATAAGAGGGTTGGTAACAGCTTCTTTAAATTAGTCAGTCACAAATTCTGCTAAAACATTAGAAAGATTATGTTTGAATAGGGTAATTTATAGGTTTATAAACAAAAACATCAGATTTATTCGAAAGAAAACAAATTTATTTTAAAATACATTATATATTTAAAAAAAAAACAAATGCATTTTTAAGTACAGTGATAAGGTGCAAGCCATTTAAGATATCAATAGTTTTAGATTGCAGTAAACAAGTAATAAATAATGACATTAGTTGTTACTTTAGTTACATAAAATAAAAGAAATGTTTTTGCAACTATGAGAAAGATCAATTTTAAAGGAATCTGTGTATAAATTAAGAATTTAGAAAACAAACCTTATCACTAAGGTCCTTAGTGCTTAGGTTTGTTGAGAGCAGCTTTTATACGACAGTATCAATTGACAAAGTTAATACAGTTTGAAAAATCGTGACACTTTACACACAAAAAAGTATTGTGTAGAGATATACAATTTATTATCTTTAAATAAAATAATAATTTGATCTTTGTTATCTTATTTTATTTGATAAATACAAAACCGGTTTTAGAAATGAAAATAAAACAATCTTACCTCAGTCTTTGAAGCGAGAAAAAATAATTTTCAAAATTTCTTCATTAATGACAATTTCTTTTTTAATTAATCTAAATATATTTACAATATATTCAGATTAATTTATTCATCGACATCAAACTTCATGCATTATAAGACATGATTAAAAATTTTAGAGCCGGCAATTACAAAAACACTTTCCTATTTTTCTAAAATTCCCGACTAGCAATCACGATTCCACAGAGGTACGATTATTCGAATATAAAATTTCTCCCATAATACATTACTTGAAAAAGTATTTTTTTCTTTAACGAATCGGATAATTCGTTAAAAAATATGAAAAATCTGATATTTATTTTGGTTTGATGTATTTGATGCATTTGATCAGTCAAATACATCAAATATATCAAACCAAATAAATATCAGATTTTTTATGAGTAACTGCGAACCCTGCAAACGAACCAGATTGCAACTTTATGTAGTCAAGCATGTCTTTAACTATAAAAGTTAAATTTCACTCAGCATTTTTTGATTAAATCACTCAAGTCGTATTTCTTCATTATATTTATATAGATTATCCGACTTATATATATCTATAATAGATATATATAAGTCGGATATATATCCGACTATCTATTGGCTTGCACACTATTTTTTTCTCTTTTTCTTTTCTGTTTTAATATAACATAAGAACTTTACCACTGCATCCTTCATAAAAAAAAGTAAGTAAAACAGATAGAGGCTCGAAGAAGATGAGGATGACAGTACGTCATCGAAATCTTTTCATAGAGCCCTTATAACAAAATTTCAGTAAAATATTGTAATATGTAATACGTAATAAAATTTCGTAAAATATATACTATGGGGGGCCCATAATCATCTTTTTTTAGATTTTTCATAGTTTAAACAACTTTTCTTAATTAGTTTTTATGCTGATTCTGAAAATCATAATCAATTTTTTTTCATTTTAATTATTTAGTCTTCTACTTCGATTTTAACAAAAGTGAATATTTTGACAAAAAAAAGACATTGTTTAAAATAGATGAAATTATTATTATCATTAAATATAAGAAAAGCAGAAAAGTAGAAATCTTTTTCTGTTTAATATATCAATAATATACACTATAATTTATAAGTAAAAAAAAAAAAAAAATAAACATTATATATGAAAATAATTCATACAGTTTGTTATTTTTAGTATTGAAAATGGAAAAAAACTATAAAAGTCATCACATGTAATAGAGGATTGCCGCGACAACTTTCCATATAGAACATCTAGGTTATGAGCGTGTTCTTTGGTAGACATAAAATGGAGGTTTGTATTTTTATATCAACAATCATATATTTAAACAGAATAGACCTCCGCGACAATGACTTACTTGTATCCCCAAAATAAAGAACCTCATTTTTCGATCTTTTTTTCATTTTTACATATCTTTATCTACTTCAATAATGTCTAGTTTACGGTTAAATGGGCCGCCTTGTAACTTTAATCAAACTTAAATAGAACTCGTATTGCACACGTATTGCACACCTGATGTAAAGTTGCTGCTCTTCAAGAATACTCTAGCAAGAATGATACAATCATTCAATATCTTTGAGATATACTTAGTAACTGCTTGTTGACTTTTTTTTAACTAGCAATTCACGGCGTTTTAGAGTAAAGCAGAAAATTTCAAAATTTGATCACCCAGTTTGTTTTTTATAAAGCCTTTTGGTAGCGGTATTCATTTATACTAATTGTTTATCTTTATAGTTGTTAAACCTTTAGAATTTAACTGAACTTCTACTGACTGGTTCTTTAAAAGAAGATTTATTCTTGACTTCATTAAAGAAAAGTGAAAAAAAAAAAAGAAATCTTGAATAGCCTTCTTGATAGCTTTAATAACGATTAAAAATAAATATAAAAAAAAGGAAATTAAGATATTTTGAAGCTATCTGTTTTTTTGATTACTTAAAATGTTTTGTTTAGAAAGAGACTTCGGATAAAACTTTTTTTTTATTAAAACGCAACGATTAAAAATCAAATTCATCCAATCAAAATTTGAACAGCATAAATTTGAAAGAAAAGTTGCGTTAATTAAATTTTTATATCTTTAAATTTTTAAAATAGAAGTAGAAGGTCAACCATAAAAAATTAGCAAAAAATTGAATCGTTTTTTGAACTTTTCTCAAAAAATAAATTAAGAATAACAAGTTAAACAAGAAAAAAAAAGAATTTTAAGCCCCCCTCCCTTCCCCATGTATACGTAATTAAATTTCAATTAAATTTCAATTAAATTTCAATTAAATATCGTAATAAATATCGTAATAAAATGGATAATTCACAAATGAAATTGTTAAGCAACAAACAAAAGTAAAGTAGTAACATTAATTAAAAACATTTTTCAAATTTAAAAAAAAAAAAAAATTTTATAAACTTGAATGAACTCAACGAATTTACCGTACCTTTGAATCCTTTTTGAAAAGTATTCCATACTTTAGGACCTCGGTATGAAATACTATATTCTGAATATTTATTTATTATCCGAGGTAGTTTATATGTGTTTAACATACTTTCTCTAAGATTATAGTTTTCATTTTTATTTAATTTAAATTTGTTATTAGTTTATAGGAGAGATTTTTGTAATTTTAACAATACATGAAAATTAAATGCTGATAGATATTTATTTCAAACACATTCATCATTTTCATATCTTTCATTAAGGGTTTAGCGTGTTCACACCTATCCTTATAGTAAATGATTCTGCTAGCATGTTTTTGTAAACTATTCAGTTTATTAAGCTTTGATGCTTGAGTACTTGCCCATCAGCAATGAATTAGCGTTGGGCTAATTCATAGCTGATGAAGCTCGTAATTAGCCCAAAGTAGATTAATTTAAGACTTTGTGTTTTCACGAAAAAGCGAACTCGATTCATCAAACCTATGATTTTGGTGATTTTTGACTGGATGCATATTGTATGATGAAGCCAGGATAACTTTTCATCAACAACGATTCCTAAGAATCTTATATTGGATTGCTTTTTGATTTGTTTATCATTTAGGAATAGGTTAGGCAATTTGAGAGGAAGATTTTCCTCTTGTGTTTTTTTATGAAAGAGTATATACTTTGTTTTCTCAGCATTAAGCGAGAGTTTGTAAGCCTTAAACCAGTTGTTTACTTTATCTAGTTTTATATTCATGTCCGCATATAATTTTTTGATATCATTGTTGGTGAGAAATAGATTCGTGTCATATGCAAACATGACTGAATTCAGTTTTAAGGATGCATGGCAGAAGTAATTTGTATATATTAAAAAAGGATGGACCTAGGGGAGGAGAGGGAAAACAGTTGATGAAAAGTCGGAAAACATAAAGATGGGAGAGAGTTACAAAATACCGATGCGCGAGATAAAAAACTAGATAAATAAAATTTTTTAAACCTTAAAACGACAGATACGTTAAAAAGATGCGACTGTGGTGACAGATGAATCTAGCGAGAATGAGCTTTGATTAATGGAGCTAAAGATAATCTCTTCATTTAAAACATAAACATGCATCAAGACTAGTATACTTATAATAAATAAATAAAAATTTACTCAAACTGAACCCTTACTAAAAGCCTTGAATGGGCTAAATATCCACCAAATTAATGTCTGCCAATATATTTTATTTATGCTTAAATACAAACTAGGATTAGTGCCACCACATTTTACAGAAAAAGTTTTTTAAATTAACATAAACAGATACACCACAAGAGAAACAAGAAAGTTTACATTGTCAATAAAAAAAGCAAAATTACAGTTCTTTATCTCATACCGAGGTCCGTACCTATATAACAAAATAAAATCCAAACATATAGAACTCTGAACAATAAATAATCTTGTCACTTTAAAAAAAAAACTAAAATATCACATACTCAATTCAACAGTTTTGTTGATATGTATTAAACATTTATGTTTATCACTAATATTTAACATTGATAACCTTATAAAACATCAAATTAAGGTACTCGATGACAAGACTCCTTAGTCTTCTACGAGTTATCCTTTGCAATAATGCATTTTTTGCTAACAATGATTAACAATACTATTAAATTTGCTATCATTGTTTCTTATCATAAAAATTATATATTTAAAACGGGGACCACGAGAGAGTCCCAAGTAGCCCAGTAATATGACGGGTTGTTGACACAAATACCCTTAGTAACTCATTGGTACAATATGTTAATAGCCAGCAATACATACTATAAACCACAAATTTTTAATTTATTTATTTCAATCCGCTGTGGAGGGCAAAAAATACCATTATTAGCCTTTTTTATGAATTGTAAATAATGGTCGTAGAAATTTTTTTTTAAACTTGGGTGAGGGGAGGGCTATGAAGAGGAGACACACAAGCAATATGTCTCTTAACTAATAAGCTTTTTAACTTTTTGTTGTAATACCTACATCTTATGCATATCATATTTTTAAAAGTTTCACAAGTTTACCTTTAAGTATCAGTATTCGTAGTATTGCTCAAGTTATAACTCTTTTCAAATAAAAAAAGTAAAAAATATTAAACATACGGAAGTTCAAACGTTTAAATGGAAGATCAAATTATCTACGACCCCATGCATGGGTACGTTGTACATGAGATTCATATTGCTTATGATAACTTAAATCAAATAGTGTTTAGAAGATTTCTATAAAAGTTATTTAAACTGATTGCATCAATTTCTATTTTTTCACATAACTTCTCATAATTTCAATGAGGTTTTGTGCCAATTTATTATTTATAAATATTTTTTACGTTTATAAATGCCTACGTGATGCAGAAAGTTAAAGAAAATAAATAATGCCAAACAAGGTATAATTATGAAAAAAAATCTTATATAGTATGAGACCTTTTTAAAACATTATAGCAAACTCAAGATTTCCAAAGTAACGGTAAAAAATAGAGCCAACAGAAGAAGAATTATTTGCATCAGTGATAAGATCAGCAATAGATGCACTTGTAAAAGTACCGTCAAAACCACTTGAAGTTGAAATAGTATCTAACAAATGCAGTAGTATCGGTAGTTGCATGGCTAGAACGAGATGTATTCTTAACAGTAGAAGCAGTGCAAGGTAACAAAATGTTTTATTTATCGTAATTAAAGAAAAAAAAATCGTTTTAATATTTGTTTAAATTTTATTTTTGTATATATATATATATATATACATAAATAAAATTTAAACAAATATTAAGACAAATTTATATATATATATATATAGTATATACATATATATATATATATATATATATATATATATATATATATATATATATATATATATATATATATATATATATGTATGTTAAATATATTAAAATACATTATATGTTTATGTATATATTTACACAATACATATAAAAGGCAATCTGAAGTGTAAAGTGTGAGAGTACAACTTTATCTAATAAAAATTTCTATTGAACTATATTACGCCTAAATATAATTTTTTAGCCTCTAAACTTATTCTCCTATAATCTTTAAATTACTTTATAAAGAGCCTCAAATCGTTGGATGAGCTTGGCGCTGAGCTCGAGAGAGACTAACATCTTTGCAGAAGTGTTTTATATACTCGGTTGATGCCGAAACGGAGCAAATTGTTTGAAGGAAAGAGACAGCAAATTGTTTGAAGGAAAGAGTCCACGTGGTTTCAATCAAGTTGAGGCAAGCCCAAAATGATCTTTATTTTGTACAGCAACTATAAGGCATGTGGAAGTAGTTTATTCTTTTTTAGGTTCCAAGGATGTGTGCTTTATAAGTCAAAACAATAAAGCTCGGATACCAATTATAATTATTGCTGCTAACAAACAAGTTTCTATATTAGTGCATATGGAATACCAATTTTCTTTTCCTGATTATGTTTAGATCATCACCGCAAAGCACAAGCTAATTCTATCTCTCTACGCAGGTATTGAAATTAAATCAGATGGGCTTGGAAAATCTGACGTAGTTTCCTATTTCTATTCCACTTATATTGCTTTTTGATCTGGAAAGCATTCCTAATCGACAGTGTATGCTTATAGATTGGACTTTAAACGACTTTTGACTACACCAGATTTTGATTCCATTGCAAAAGATCCTTTGACCAAGTTGGTCAAGCCAGTGATTATCTTCAGTGTTGATTAAGTAGGATTATGGAACTCATCTAGACTCTCAAGGAATTCAAATTCATTTTTAATATCAACCCTCTACCAAAGTACTATATATATATATATATATATATATATATATATATATATATATATATATATATATATATATTATATATATCAAGATTTAAGGAATTAGTTATCTGCATTGCGACTTATATTTAAGGTAGGACAATAGATCTTTTTTTGGAGAAACAGAATATTGATTATGCTGGAAAAATCTGTGTCTCAATCTTTTTAAGTCTGATGATTGATCCAACAGTGATTGATCTCAATCCAGACGGTTAGACGGAGCTCAATGCTTGTCATCTCTTATCGAAGGATCAGGAATGGTTAGCCTCTCATGTGAGCACCATCCAATATTTCACGCAAATTGTAAAATGTGAGGATCCCGGATGTTGTTCATTGAAAAGGAGCTCTTATTTCTATGTTATTTCCGGTCGATTACTGCCTCCACCTATTCCGATCCGCCAGTTAAAAGATGGATTGAAAATTGTAGCCGTTTTAGACGTCACCAGCAAGACTCTTTTTCCATCCGTATTTTTTCTTATTGCCTCCAATCTTCAGAACACTATTCCTCGATAATTAAAATCATTCAAACTTTCTCCTTACAATCTGTTTTGTCCTTCTGTGCAATCAAGTTTATCTCAGAGAATCTGTAAGAATTGTAACTTGTACTTTGCCTCCCAAGTCATGTTAAAAAAGCATGTCAAGCCTTACTCATTCCATTTTTGTTAACTAAATGGCTTTTATCCTTTTGCAAATTAGACGTGTTTGTATAGCCGCCATTGCGAGAGAGTTAATGGTTGTAATTGCGGGAGAAGAAAACGCGGCTTTTGCTAAATGGTTCGATGAGGACGAAATTGAAACAGAGGACCTTAATATTCAATTGATGCAACTATTTCAGTCGAACTTTACATTCAAATGGTGCAACTATTTCAGTCGAACTGGACTGCCCTATTTCCATCATATCAATTAACGATTATTTAAAAAATCCTTGGATGGACGAAAAGTGAGGCAAGTTCCCATGACACACTTTGATTAAATTTAATATATAGAATATGAGTAGTTTAACATAATTTTTATTTTCAGGGAGACCTACAAGAACAAACGTGGAAATGCGCAATAAGCTACTGAATGATATTCAAACACAAAAAAATGTAATTCATGTGGAAATTTTCAATAAAAAAGCTCAAATTAAGAAAGAAATTTGTTTTAAAAAATAAAGAGGGGGGCTCCCAATTTTATGTCATCCTTTTTAAGGGGCGGGATATTAAAAAAAAAAAAAACAATCGGTAATACAAAAAAACAATCGGGAGAGGGTCAAAAATTGTCAATAAAATGGTGACGTCCTTACGAACAGCCCCATTTTGAAATGTTTAATTTAAGTAACCAAGTGTTTGACCTCTTGCATACTTAAGCGTAAACGATCCTGCAGATCAACAAAATTAGTCTGCAATAAAGTTTTAGAAAAAAGTTTTAGAAAAAAGTTTAGTAGTGTCGGGAAATATTTTAGAAGTTTCAGTAAGTTGGGTAAGATCATTTGTGAAGAGAATAAAGAGAAGCGAACCGAGAACAGAACCTTGAGGAACACCACTGAGAACATCAACCCAGGCAGAGCTAGTATTGTTAATTGTAACGCGTTGCTTCCTACCTACTAAAAAAGAATTAATCCATTGTAGTAGTCTGCCGTTTATTCCGAGGGTCACTTTAAATAATTTTATTTAAAGTGACCCTATTTTTTTTACTTTAAATATCACTTAAAGAATTTTATTTTCAGAACTGCTACAGCAGTTCTGAAAATAAGATTCTTTAAGTGTATAAAAAGAAAATAAAATTCTTTAGTAGTAGTAGTAGTAGTAGTAGTAGTAGTAGTAGTATTAGTATTTGTAGTAGTAGTAGTAGTAGTAGTAGTAGTAGTAGTAGTAGTAGTAGTAGTAGTAGTAGTAGTAGTAGTAGTAGTAGTAGTAGTTACAACAAAATTTTTACTTGTTACAACAAAAGTAAAAATAATTGACAAAACACAAATCATAGATTGTCAGATTACAGTTAGTTTTTGTAATGCTCATATTACAATTTTCACTAAGGAAAGCTGCGACATAAATACCTATATACATAAATAACATATATACCTAGTATAGCATTAGGAGATTTAAAATAGAACTATTGTTGAAGGTAAATAATAAGTTCAACATATTTTTTGGGTAACTATAGGTTGTCTGGAAAAAAGGGAATGTCATATGTTGCGTAAAGAGGCTGTTTTGGTAAATGTTTCAAAATTCATACTCCTTAGAATTGTTTGGATTAAAGGTTTAATACCTTTATTAGACCTCTTCATATTTGGGAGTTTAAAATCATCAACGATCAAACAGCCATCGTAGGGCTTCCTAATTAAGCTAATTTGAAAGATTCAGCGACATAGTTTATTAGATTAGCATCATTTTGTCTATATGTACACCCAATAATTATGGGTTTATTATTAACTTTTACTGATGCCCAAACTTGTTCAAGAAGGTTTATATAAAACAGATTAATTTCTTGAGAGTTAAATAAGTCAGTAATGTAGATAACTACACCGCCACCTCGACGTCCGTAACAGCGATCTTTGCAATATAAATTATACCCATCGATGTTAGGAACTGAGTCATTTCGAAAGCATGTTTCGAATACAGCAATAATATAATAATCAAACGTTCTAGCTATTGCAATTAAGTCATTCATTTTATTACCAATGGATGTTGCATTAGTGTAGTAACAATTAATGCTGTAGTTTGTTTTCAGGTTATGTAGGTTTTACCCTTGTATTTTAATTTCGTTGGTAGGAGAGAAAATGGAGGGTAGTGATTCTTAGGCAGTGGTTTGGAGATTTTTGAGCATAAAAACTCCGCTGCATCGTTTACCGTATCTAAAGAGCAATGTTTTTAAATTTACATTACTATTTAATTCATTACGCTTTATTCTTAACTGATAGTTCAAATATCTCTCTGCCTCAATCAGATCTGAGCTTATAAAGACATTTTTGTAATCATCTGAATTCTTTAATTTTTTGCTGATGTAAGTAATGGGTTTCTTTCAGAAACATCTGATAGTTCGACAATAATTGGTCCTGGTTGAGAGGACGTAGAATTAATACGTTTAACAATCTTTGGTTTTGCATCAGATGCGATAGTAGTTAGTATGTTTTGAACCGTTTCCGTATCGTCAATTTGCTTATCTGCATCTGATAACTCTTTAATACCATGAATAATTACATTTTTTTTTCTCGCTTTTTTTGTTGTTATTACTCAATGGAGAATGCGTTGATAACTGTTAGTTGTTCAAGGGGTATTTTTTTTGTTCTTGTTTGCAACTGTAACCCGACTGGATTCAATATTTGTGGTTGTTGTAATAGTTTGTTTATTAGATTTCTGGACAAGTTTATCTAATTCCAGTTGTTGTTGTTTATGACATTTTCTAGTTCGGATATTATGAGCAGCTATTTTGTAGATTAAGTTTTAAGAAGTTTTTTAATTGCGTCATTGTTTTAATTGAGTTAGTGTTAAATTAGTCATCGCAAACTTTTTTTATTTACAATATACTTTTAAATTCAATATGTAAATGTAATATATAAATTACTTTTAGGTATTATAAATTCAAAGCGTAAATATTTTTTTATAAACATATAATATTTTATTAATAGTAATAATGATATTAATAATAAAATATTTTATATACTGGCTGTTTTAGTTGTGGATAAAACTCTCTCTTAACACTATAAATACAAAATACGAACCATGACGAACAAAGCCACTGCGTGGATAAACAAGTTATATTAAAGCTTCTAAACTACTAAGATAATAATAAAGTATTTAGCATCGCTTATTATACTAAGAGGATATATATATATATATATATATATATATATATATATTATATATATATATATATATATATATATATATATATATATCGTAAATCGCCTAAACTCTATCACTTTGAACATTCATATCTCAGGCATAAAAAAACGTTTTTTCAATTTTTTTTTTCTGAATAATAAACCCAATTTTATCGTTAATTTATATTTAAAAAATAAAATAATAAAAATAAAAACTTTTTTTTTATTTCAGGTAAGAACAGCTACTATGACCGAACTTTTAATACCATCCAAT
The DNA here is from genome assembly GCF_022113875.1 of Hydra vulgaris. Taxonomy (NCBI): domain Eukaryota; kingdom Metazoa; phylum Cnidaria; class Hydrozoa; order Anthoathecata; family Hydridae; genus Hydra; species Hydra vulgaris. The sequence goes on from NC_061157.1 coordinate 28,946,530, forward strand.
AAGTTTGGTCGCTTATAAATCCTTTTAACACATCACAAATTATAAAAACTAATTTTTAAATGTTGTTTTATTGTAAAATGATGATATAATATCAGGTATTACCAGTAACCGAGAAGGGCGTCGAGATTACGAGAGTTACGAGAAGGGCGTCGTCCCGGGCTTAAAAAGTAATGTCTAAAAGAAAACAACAAAGGATCACATAAAAAATGACTTTTTTAGGATTAATTTTTATTTTTATCATAACTATTCAACCTTTTTATTGCTTTAGCCTTTATAACTTTTGCTATTCCACTGGTTAATAAAGTTATAAATATATTTTCAATTAAGTTAAAAAGGTTTTTTCAATAAACAAAATAACACTTCTTTGCTTTAAATATGCTTTGTATGATTACTGGCGATTCTTGTACATCGTCAACCAAAGTAGAACAGCAGTATCCACACAACCAATTGTCACAGGACTCGCAACGCATCCATAATAGTTGTTGAGTTTTATCTACTGAAAAAATATCAGAAGCTTGACTGTCAATCTGATAGTTCTTTGAATTCAAAGAACTATCAGATTGACAGTCTTGATATATAGAAGTTGCTTTAGATTATGATATAGTCGGAACTTTGATTACCTCCACTAAGAGGTAATCAAACGTTAATTATCTCCACTAGGAGGTAATCAACGTTTCCGTTGTTTAATAGTAAGTTTTTTGAAAAATCAGCTTTTTTTGAAAAATCCTTTGCCAAACGTTTTTGAGTTCTAATTGAATTCGCCTCTTTTTGTTGTTTTTTACGGAAAACATTACTTTTATTTATAATAAAAGTGACAAAGGTTTTCTGTTCTTCTTATTTTTCTTGTTTGTACGTTCAATCAAAGCTTCTTCAGAAGTCATAATGTTTCATGAAGTCATAAACCTTTCATGAGACATATGTTATTATTAGAAACATTTAGCTTTGACTCTGAAACGGAAGCTTTGGGCATGCCAGCATGTAAACCATTAAAAATTGGTGTCTTTAAAGGCTCACTAGCAGTTGTGCCGCATGTTAAAGAAGGTCTTTGTTTTAATAAGCTCGAAGAAGTTTAAGAACTTGAAGTTGTATGCTTCTGTATACTTGAAATAATTCTGTGTACTTGTTTACTTGAAAGAATTTCTGGAATTGCAGTGACTAGTATTGGCAGTACTGGTAAGGCTTGAGTACTTTGCGCAAAAATTGATCTAATAGCTCATTTTTCATTAGTTATTTTATTCCGACACAAACGAAAAATACCTGTTGCTCTAAAGTTGGAGCGCACATTGTCGCTAAAGAAGCTTTGGTCAATTAGTTGTTTGAGCAACCCAGGGTAGCTAAGTTTTGTGACATGTATGAAACCGTTTTGAATTTTGAAAGCGCCATATACTTTTCATCATCCTAAGTACACCTACATCAAGTGGCTGTAGGACGTGGGATGTATGAGCCTGTAGCTTAAAAACAACAATACTCTCTTTTTCTAAATGAATTAGTTCCAGCGTTACATGTATGGCATGGTGATCTAGAAAAAAGACTTTGGATACTTTAAGCTTGCGACAATGTGGGACTAATGTCTTTTCAAACCATCCAACAAAAGCAGGTTCTTCCATTCAGCCAGATTGGGTGACACCATAGGTGACACCGTTTAACCTGCTCTTAGTTAAAATAATTAAATAGTAGTTTGTAAAATGCGGAATTTTCTGGATTCTTTGCACATCTGTTTTAAATGCTTCTTAAAATAAATAACCAAATTCATCATAAATACCTTTGGTCTTGGAATAAAAAATAAACAGGCAAGAATGCACCAAAATCATCACAGCATACGAGTATTGTGACTGAGGCCTTTTTGTTTCTACTGCAAAGTTTCTTAGGCCATTTTGAACCTTTTCGACACACTACCTTAAGATCACATTAAAGGCTTGATTTCATTGAAGGCCAGATTCATCGCAATTAAAAATGTGGAATGACTAAGTTGCAAACCCATGTATATTGTAAATTTCAGAAATTTGTACAAGCCTTGATTAAATAATTTTAAAAAATTATAAAGTAGGTCATTAAAATGCTAGAAGTTAAAAAATCGACATTTTGTAAAGATTGCACACATATTGAATTTTACCTTTTAAAAATTGCGCGTTTTTTAAATTAAAAACAATTTATTTCAAAATATATAAAAATATGAATTTAATAAATACCATCGGTCAATAGTGCCTGGCTGAGTTGACATTGCAGGGTTTGACGGCACATTATTTGAAGTTCTGAGCGATAGCTTATCACAAAGACTTAAAAATAAACGAGTATTACCAGGTAAGTGCGACTTCGTTGCCATCAAAACACATTTGGTTTAAATTAAACAAGTAGTTTTTAACAACACACAGTATTTCAAGTCTAGTCACACTAAAACCAATACCACTCATAAATGTTAAAAACTTTATTAAAATGTCCTCGATGTTGTCGCTCAACCTAGTCGGCTTGTCATTTTTAAAAATACGTTTGCCGTTACTTTTGTCGATTAAAGTTGACCTTTTGAAGCAAAATGTTATTGTTGCAAACTATAAAATTTATAACCTTCAAACCACAAGCAATCCGTGCTTTCTCACGTAAATAAATAGATGACATAGGTATATTAACTTGCAAAGGAACTATTTAAGAGCGTTGCAATATATATTATTATTTTGTAATTAGTTTATATGAGTTTTATAAATTTACCTGAAAATTGACTGGTAACTTTTATTTTAAAACAGGTTAATTTTGAAATTATAAACAAGTTTTTTATTAACCATAGTGAGTATCCATTACAAAAATATCAAAATTTTTCACATGATTTTACAAGATTCTTGTTAATTGTCTCTATGAATTTATGAAAGTAAGAGTATTTAAAAATTTCACTGATTTTCAAAAAAAGTAGACAATACTCAAAAATTGTTAATTTTTTTTTTTGTAAATATAATTAATTTAGTGATTCTTAATAATACTAAGGTTAAATTTGATTATTTATTTTAATACTTTGCTTATTTTAGATTTTAATAGCATGCCTTTTTCCGAATTGTTGTTTTGCTAAACAATTATTTCAGCAGGTTGCAAATATATATATTTTTTTTTTTATAGATTCATATTTACAAACTAATTACAAATATTATTTGAGAAAAAAAAGGTTTGTTCAATTTGAGTTTTGCATGCTAATTTTTATATTTTTCTTTAAATGACCGAAGTTACATGGTGAGCAAACTTGATTTTACGATATATAAATTTATATATATTTGATATAGTACATGGTTGATAATTGTCGCATAGGCATGAAGGCACCTCTTAATCTACATTCAGCTAATGAGCTGAGACCAAGATTTGCCAAACGCGGTTTGTAGTTCATGTTGCACAAATGCGGAACAAGTTTGGCTGCCCTACGTTGAATTGATTCTAACTTTTTAATGTCCTTTTGTAAGAATGGGCTCCATGGGCACACCACTAAAGACATCCATCCATTCAAAGAAGAAATTGTCAAAAACAAGACGTTGTTTTTCACAGTCAAGAAAGTTCTTAAGCCAAATTGCAAAAATCATAGCCAGCCAACTTGAGATGAAGCAAAACATGCGACACACGATTAAAAGTTTTAGCAAAGGCTAACAAAAATAAGCAATGGTGCACAATCATTGCTTAAAGCTTCAGTTATTATATTTAGCACTTCAAGAAGATTTGTAATGCACGATCTATATCTGACAAAACCATGTTGATGCCAAGATACCAAATTATGTTTTACTAGGTGTTCAGTTATGACATCACGCATAACTCTTTCCATTATTTTTCCAACTGCAGAGGTAATGGGAATAGACCTGTAATTTCCAAGATGACCTTTTTTAAATATAGGCGTTATATTAGCGAGTTTCCATCCAGATGGCACTTGGCCAGAATCAAAGGTCTTGATAAGTATTAGAGAAAGAGGCACACTGAACTTGAATTCCTTCATTACGGGCAGGCTTTGAAAAGTCAAGTGCAAATAAATGTTTTTTGATATTACAACAATTAAACAAAGAGCTTGAAACTGGAGAACAAGCAGCTTCGATTCTTCGAGGAAAAATAGGGTAATGAGAGTGAGTTACAGGTGATAAAAACGCTTTAAAAAATTGTCAATTTAGAGAGTCTGCTATAGACTTTTTATCAAATAATTGTGTTCCATTGTGGTCAAAGAGAGATCGAATGTTACTTTTACAATACTTTTGGCTGTTTACATAAGAGTAGATCTTTTTCGGGCAAGATTTGCAAGTAAAGATTTCACTCTTAAACTTTAATACCACATCAGTCACAAGTTTTTTTTGACCTAACGATTTTGATTCTAACTTTTTAATGTCCTTTTGTACAAAAGGGCTCCATGGGAACATCACTAAGGACATCCATCCATTCAAAGAAAAAATTGTCAAAAACAACACATTGTTTTCTACAGTCAAGAAAGTTCTTGAGCCAAATTGCAAAAATCATAGCCAGCCAACTTGAGATGAAGCAAAACATGCGATATATATATATATATATATATATATATATATATATATATATATATATATATTACATGCGATATATATATATATATATATATATATATATATATATATATATATATATACATGCGATATATATATATATATATATATATATATATATATATATATATATATATATATATATATATATGTATATATATATATATATATATATATATATATATATATATACATATATATATATATATATATATATATATATATATATATATATATATATATATATATATATATATATATATATATATATATATATATACATATATATACAATTTTAGTTTGTATTTCTTTAAAATAAAACTTTCAAAAACGAACTTAAAAGTAAGTTTATGGTAATAAATATTACCATAAAAAGAACAACATAGGTATTGTGGTTTATCGTCCTCCGGCTAGTATATATACAGAGGCCACATTACTAAGGCCCGCAAGGACGAGTTCAACTCGTTAAAGAGCATCATAACTCGCTTCGCAGACCGAGAGTAAGTGATTTTGAGAAGAACGAAGGCATTAGTGTGAAAGTCAGAAGAAGTCGAGTCAAAAAATAGCATAGAGAAAACAGATAGATATTGCACTAGGTGTTAGACTATGCAATTAAAAAGAATAACATATGTTACGACACTGGTAAGCTAAAACATTTTCTTGTCGAATGCGATTGTTTATGTAGTATGATATGCCTGACAAAAACGTAGCGTTTTGACGAACCATGCTGAATAAATTCAAGTTTAAAATTTTTTAATTACCAATTAATATCATCTGAAAGAAAAACTAAAAAAAAAAAGAATTACAACATATATTCGGAATGATCAAGTTACTAAAACTAAAGGTGGCCTTTTAATCTCAAATGCCGATAGTGAGGTTTTTGCAATTGAAATAACTAGTAATAAATCAAAAAAACATACTGGTTTCCACAGTGCCGGTGCCCTAGGCGACCGTCTACTTTTCCTTAATGGTAGGGCCGACTTTAGGCCGACTATCTGAAGGTGATTTGTTTAAATTTTTCAATTATTTAAAAATTTTTATAAAAAAAACAACAATAACCAAAATAAATATTCCATATCGAGGAGATAATTAAAGATTGCTTACCATATAACAATACTAAACTTTTAAACTGTTAACAATACTAAACTGTTAATAATACTAAAATGCTAATAATACTAAAATGTTAACAATAATAAACTGTTAACAATACTAAAATGTTTACAATACTAAAATGTTAATACTAAACTTTTATTTTACAAAAAAATCAAAAAAAGTAAAATCAAAATTCATATGACGAAAAATTACGAAGTTGCTATTTAACAATTTAACTATGATACTTCCCAGAAATATTTAACAGTTTTTAACTAAAACTGATGAACTCGAAAATCCATTAAACTCTCTTAAAATACTTGCCTACTCGGGCCTGAATGACATTTGCAGTAATATTATTGTTAATGTCTTCTCGGAGATACGCAAACCTTTCTAAATTTTCAAGTCATTGATTAAAATAGGAACAGTATTAGATAAATTAAAAATGGCCTAAACTATACCAATTTTTTAAAACCTGTGAAACATTCCTAATAAATAACTACAGTAGTACAAAAAATACGAAGCATTGAGACAAATCTCGATACTTCCTACTTTTTCTAAAATAATTAAAGGAATAATCTACAATAGATTATATAAATATCTAATTCAAAACAAATTCTTAAATTAAAAACAATTTGGTTTTGAATCACAACACTAATATATTAGCATTTTGCAAAATTTCAATCTATAATATTGATGTAATCTTAAGATATTTATGTTCTTAGGACGTTAACTTGTTCACCTTTTTTTGCTGATTCAGCAATTAATTTTTTGAAATTAAAAAAAAAAAATTGCAATACGTTTTAAATTTTTTATCTATTATGCTAGTAATTCATAAAAGGTATTTATAATGTGTAAAATATAAGAAAATAGAAATAATGGCACAATACCACCTTAAAAAATTGTATGCAAACATGTTTGCTACTGACACAAATTTATTCATCACCATCAATTAAGACATCCATTTAATTAAGTCAGATTTTTCTGTGAATAATGACCTTGAGAACTAAACATCTGGTATAAAGTAAATAAATTGTCTTCATATAGAGAGATAAAAAACAGTATTTTTTGTTCTAAATAATATACTAAGCAATACTAAATGAAGAGTTTAGTGCTAATAGTCACAAAAAAAAATGTTTTGAGAAATTCTACTTTGATGAGTCATTTTTAATCCTTATTTTGAAGTGTTATATTTCTGATCAAAGTAAATTTCTTTAAAGTACTCGTCTCAAAATATTTATTTTGTGACGAGTACTTTTAACACTAAGCTCTTCAAAAATACCATTACTAAAAATTGATGACATAATGAACATTAATGACATAAACATCAAAAAAACTGAAGCAATAAAATTTCTTGGGATAGTTATTGACAAATAGATTTCTTCGAAAAACAATACAAGTGCAATAAATCAAAAAAATTAAAACTTTTTCAAGAGAACCTAAAAGTTCTCTACTTTTTTTGTTTTCAAAGTTAACTAACAAACGCTAAATTTACATTGGGAAGTACAAATAAATTTAAATTAAATTGTCTATATATACATTTAAAACATACATCAAGAATGATTTATAACGCAAATAAACTCACTCATGCCAATCTTTTATTTGAAAACCTTAATGCATTAAATATCTATCAAATTACCATCTACCAAATACCCAAAACAACATCACACGAAAAATAGAAAACTCTACATTCTTCATAAAAAAAAATCCTCTAGATTTTCAGTTGTATACAGTGGCCCCTACTTATTTAACAAAATAATACCTCAAAACATAGAACTTACTAAATTGGGTAATCTCATTTTCCTTAAGAAACTGAAAATCTTATAGTTAACAAAACCAATTTTATATGTATTAACCGTAAAAGGTAAATAATAATAACAATTAAAAAAATCAACTTTTAAAAAACATTTAAAAATGAACAATAGTTTTCTGAAATTACAAGACTTATTTTTGAACTGATAAAAATGTTTGATGTTTTTAGAAGTCTTATAATAACATCGATGTGACTTATAATAACATCGAACATTTTTATTAGTTCAAAAAAAAGTCTTGTAATTTCAGAAAACTATTACTCATTTTAAAATGTTCTTTTAAAGGTATTCTCATAAATAGATATTTTTGAGAAAATCAAGCTCAAAACTACATAACATACTACTTAGTATGTTATGTAGTTTTGAACTTGAATTTGATTTACCTAGGAAATATTGTAAGCATGCAGTTTTACTTTAACCCAGCAAGCACAACCAACGTTGAAAATTCGTTGAAAAACCGTTGAAATTTATGGTTGAAAAATGGTTGATTTTTGGTTGAAATGGAAACACAAATCAACGTTAAAAAAAAAAAACGTTAGATCAACGTTGAAAATAAACCAAAAATCTATCATGGATTCAACTAACTTATATACGAGTTTATAAACCTCAAAGATACAGTTTTTTGCGCCGTGACTCTTTTAATCCAAAAATCATTTATTTTTTAATATTGTGTTGTTATGAGTAAGAAAAGAAATAGTATTCTTCATAAACTTATAATAGCTGTACAATAACTTATTCTATTGTACTGCACATCTTGTTCTCAATTTTTACTGCTTTCTCTTATTATTATTATTATTATTATTATTATTATTATTATTATTATTATTAGTTTATTTTATATTATAATACAAACTGTTGCTATAGTATTACAAATAATCTACCTTGTACCATTTTTTTAACGCAGGTAACTAAATTATAGAAATTGAAAGGCAATTATTGAAAGCAAATAAAACCAAAAATATAATTTATACATTTTTAGCAAATAAAACAAATTAAAGCAAATAAAACTAAAAAAATAATTTATACATTTTTAGAACAATAACTTATACAAAATTAAAGTTATTTTTAAAACGATCTTGATAAAATCATGATATCGTTATCTTTATCACCAATATCAAATTCATATGTATTTTTATCGCTTTCAGTTATCAGACTCATTTTGATTTGATGCATTTTCCACAATCCAGTCAATATGGTACAACCTACAAATGGTCTAAATTCTATTTTAGTGCAATGTGTATTTTTATTTAAGAACATCAGGTAACTGCATCTAAATAAAAATATCTTTAAAGTAAGGTACATTTGTACATTTTACAAGTATTATTATACTTTACATTTTTCAGAAGCCAATGTGAACATTAAATGATCAATAGTAGAAAAAAAAACAACCCATTACTGATCTGTGCCTAATTTACTTCATTATTGACCAAGATATCAACCTATTTGGATAATTATACATTATACACCAACATCATACATCAACGCAAACACACACACATAACACAAACCTTTTCGGCAGTTATACATCGCTTAAGTCAAACATTCGTTTAGTAGAATCGTTTTCCATGGTTTCCCGGAGGGTCAAGATATCTACAATTAACTGTATTTATATATACATATATGCATATAATTATACACATATGTATATTAGGGTGTTTCATATTTTATCAATTTTTGAAATTGAACTCGCGAATCAATTTATAAATTGACCATTTATATGAAAATAAGTTTGAGCAAAAAAAAAATATATATATATATACTTTTTAGGGTCTCCACAAGTTTATCCTATAAAATTTTTTATTCTTTTAAATAATATATTTTGGGTTGAATATTAATCACATAAAAAGAGCATGTTGAAAAAATAAGGAAATTAGTCTATTGGCGTATTTTAATAAATTTATTTTTTAGTTAACAAACTTATTTTAAAGAATAATTTAAGGTCCCTGCCAGCCCCAGGCGTTTAAAATACCCTACATTTTTGCCCAAAATCGAACTGGCGGGGACCCTAAAAAGTAAATATATATATTTTGCTGAAACTTATTTTCATAAAAATGGTCAAATTATAAATTGATTCGCGAGTTTAATTTCAAAAATTGATAAAATATGAAACACCCTAATGTATATATACATACACACACATAAATCAACTAAAATGAAATCTTGGTAAAAAATGTGATAAACAAAATCTTAATTAAGATCTGAAAAACCAGACATGAATACAACTGAGAGGTTAAAGTTAAAAGACAAATCAATCTAGACTAGTCTATATAAATGTGATTTGATACTTAATGGATATATTAAAATATTAAAAAAAAAGAAGAAAGTTAGGGAAAAAGCTGTTTATAAACAGCTTTTTCCCTAACTTACTTTTTTTTTTATAAATTGTTTGCTGTTTTGAAGTCTGTCTATAAGAAATCTTAGCTCTAATTTGAGCATGATGTTAGCAACTTTTAATAACTTTTTCTTTTTTAATAAGTGCTAACTTTTTTAAAAATGCTATAAATAAGAAAATAATAAATAATTAATAGAAATATATAAGTAATTATAATCTTAATAATAATAATAAATAAAATAATAAGAAGAAATAAGAAATTTATTTAACAATTTGTCATTTATGCAACTTGATGATTTAGATTATATTGTGTAAAAAAAATATTCGCAGAACATTGTCATGAATGGTACATTGTTGATATATCAAGACAATTATCTATGATGGCAGAGTAATAAAAGTTAATTAAAAAAGTCATAATTTACATTCTTTGTTATTTTCATATTGTTTATATAATGATATATGCATTATATAAGCAGAATGTGTTTTATTTTAATTTAAACTCCATTACAGTTGAACAGCTCAACATTAACAATACATTAAAAAAAAATCTTTTTATTCTTTAGATCTTCAGTGACTGGCTCCTTTCTCTGGATAAGCATTATATGCAAATGACAAAACAAAGTAGATATATTTAAAAATGACTTTGTTGTATACTTTAGCTCCTATATTATCAAAGCCTACATTAACAAGTCAATTTTTTGCTTTTTTAACTAAAACTTTAAATTTAAGTTCTGTTCTACTGTGCGAGCCATCTTTATTTTATTTTAATAATGCAGCAATATATTAAAAAAAAACAACGATAAAACGAAAATATCAACTGCTTTGGAGTAATGTTAACGCCTGCAGTCCAGTTTATATATGATTTTACTTTACCTGATGTTATTATACCGATCCCTAACAAAAAGAATAGAATGAGCAGCCGTGGCGCAGTGGTTAGAGTTCTGGCTCAGAACCCAGAGGTCCGAGGTTCGACGCCAGCTCTAGCCTAACAAGTGACATTGGTACGGAAGGAGGCGTGAACTTCCTGTTAAATGCTCTCCCGCGGTGCTTTATGATAAGACCGTAAGGACTTCTGGGAGCACCTAAATACATACAAAAAAAAAATAAATAAATAAATACTTTACATAAGATTTGATAAAGATTAAATGGTCTTTAATACTGCTCTTATAAATATATGTTATAACACCTGTATTTTCATCACATTTTAGTTTAAACTCATACCAACCAACTGATGTGTTATATCTTAATTTTTTACTGTAAATTTCACTTTTCGATTTGAAAAATGCACTAAACCATTCTTTATTCAACTTGATGGAATTTCATTCATACAAACATATTGTCTTTTGACTATACAAACCAAAACATACTGGTCCACACTATAGTTTCATAATTATAATAAGACTTTGATTGTATATTTGACATATATATATATATATATATATATATATATATATATATATATATATATATATATATATATATATATATATATATATATACGTTTTTTTTTTAACGTTGAACTAACGTTGAGATAACGTTGAAATTTAGATCGTTATTTTTCAACCATTTATCAAACATGAAATTCAACGATGAAAGAACGTTGAAATAACATTATGTGCTTGCTGGGAAATGGTTTCCATAGTGTTATATGCTACAAAGCATTTTCAAATTTTCTTTTCATGGGCCATTTATTATGCACCATATGGCATTTCCAAATCGACTTTTAAGTAAAAAACCTTAAAATATCTGGAATAAAGATTTTAGGTATGTACTTTTGTGTTCATTTTGTGCTCAAGTATGACCAGGTTAAATTTAATGATAACGTATAATCTAATATTTTGTTTACGTAATCCAATCATCTTTGTATTTCCTCTTAGTATCATACAAAGATTCTACTAGAAATTTTTTTAAGTTGTTTAGTAGTGGTTTTTCAATTTTATTATTTTTATGGTTTTTACGCGCCACAGTTTCTTTTATCAAAATCATTGTTCAAATAAAAGTATATATATGGTTACTTAAATTTGTCAGCAGCTGCGGCGCAATGGTTCTGGGCAATCAATCAAGAGGTCCAAGTTTCAATGCCTGATTTGGCCGTGTAAGCAATATTGGTAATAAAAGCGGCATGATCTTCTTATTTAAATGTTCTTTCGCATTGTTTGTGACAAAACCATTTGGTATTCTTGTAACACGTTAATAACCTGAAACTTTTTTTAAAAAATTACTATAAATATTTTTTTAACTTGATATTAAATTATTTACTAAATATTCTTAATAATTATTTAACTTAATATAATATAACTATTTAACTTGATATATAAATTAACATTGGCACTTAATATTACTTAAGGAAAACTTGATTTATGAATAATTTGGAATTCGGCCATGCTGCATTTTTGTACTTTAACAAAGAAAATGAGATAACGAAATTTTTATTTGAAAAGTTACTAAGTATAAACATATTTACAATTCATTAATATTTACAAAACATATATAAACGCCGTTTGAGAAAAAGCGCCATAAACATAATCACATCTATAATGCATATTTTTAGATGGTCCTACATTGCTGCAACCATAACCGTCTTTACAACTTGTTACTCCTATGCCAACTGCATAATCATCGGGAAAACAAGTTGCACTCCTGTCTCCAATACAGCCTATTCGAACAATATGAGTTGTTGTGGGAGGTTTGTCATTAGGATTACTTCTTTTTGCGTCACAAACATTAGCTAAATTTAATCCACACCAACTTTGCCGTAGTATTGATAAATCACATGACTTACCTACGGCTTTCATGAAATTAGCCATTGTGTATTGCTCTTCGGGAACAACACCAAACTTTGTTGCAAATAGTTCAGATAGAGGCATGTTTTTTCCATGCGTGAATATAGCACAACCCGTATTTGGACCAGTAAAACATAAAAGCAGAACATTACTCGTAATAAGATTAAAGCCTATATTTTTCATAGAAGTTGTTCTTTTGATATCGGAAGCTGTACCTTCGTTTAATGTTTCGTTATTAGCCCACAGCTCAGATACAGGTGACCAGTCAGTAGCTTGACCTTTGACTCGGGCTACCAGAGTCCATCCACCGGCAAGTGCAGGGCGTTCATCATCACCACTGCCACCTCCTTTAAAAAACTCACACCAAGTCTAGATAATAAATTCAATATTAAAATAGAAATAAAAATAGCAGATCTCTAGCAGCCCAAGTTAAGCACAAGCAACGACCGGTATTTTTATGGCTGAAAATAAAACTTAATGCAAAATTAATTGATATAAATAAATCCGGTCTGATCGAAAGTCCCATAGAATGGTGGACAACTCCAATGCATACTAGGTGTTTTCGGACCAACTCTATCGCAACCGTATCCATCGTAACAACTAGATACACCGAGTCCTATTGCGTAGTCTGCAGGCGTACATGTAAACGATGCAGCTCCAATGCAACCTATTCTAACTATATGATTAGTTGGATTTAAATTTGGATTCATGTCTTCCGGATGACAAATATTAGCTAAATTTAGTCCACACCATTGCCTTTTAATCTTAGAAGTATCACAACTTTTACCTATAGCTCTAAGAAGGTCGTCAAACTTCCATTTTTGTTCAACAACGACACCAAACTCTTGAGAAAAAAGTTCGTTCAAACGCATTCCCATGTTGTGAGAAAATTCTGCACAATCTTTTTGTGCTCCGTCAAAACAGACTTTTATTACGTTTGCTCTCATAAGAAACCAGCCATGATTTTTCATTGCAGATCTTAAATATATATCTGAAGATGTCTCGTGATTAAAAACACTGTTGTCTGCCCAAGCGTTTGAAACGCCGTTAAAGTCGTTGCTTGTGCCGTTGACTCGGGCAACTAGAGTCCAACCACGATGACCATCAAAGTCACAGTAAGTCTACACAACATTAAAAGTTATAATTTATGGATTTTTTAAAAGTAGTTTAAATAAAAATAACCAAAAAACAGCAACAATTATAACAAACCTTGAAGCGAATCCCACTAACCATTAACCAATAGGGCCCAGATTTGGCATTAGGATTTTTCTCATAAATTGCCTGACAGCTTGGAAGTGGATTTCCTTCACTAAAAATTTAATGTTTAAAAATTTAATATAGAAAGTTTACTTATTGATAATATACAAATAGAATAGTTTAAAGTAATAGTTAGTAATGTACTTACGTTCCCGGTACGCCAATTGGCCTAAATGGAGGTGGCGGAGCTTTCTAAAAAAAAAGAAAAAAAATTGTTAGTCGCGCCCCTATGTATTTTCCGGCTGTTCAAAATTCTTGTAAAAATCGTTTCTCGGCATTGATTTATTTATACAGACGAAATAGAAGTTAATTTTAATTTTACAGACCGGAAATACTGGGCACATCTGGTTCGCAATAATGTTCCCATCCCCCACAAAAAATTCAAGATACTAAAACCATCATCATTTCATGATTATTATTGTTTTAAATATAAATAAACAAAATTTTGTCTTATGTTCCATGAAGAAATGACGATTTAAATAAAAGATTTACGGGATATTAGCATGCGTAGAAGGCCTCAGCATTTCCAAACAAAGTAAAAAACCAATGCCCACCCAAACAAGAGCCATTGAAGACAGATTAAAAACCAAAACTTAGTCTATGTAAAGTATAATTTACTATTAATTAGTGATAACATTTAGGACAAATTCTCACTCGTTACATAAGTAATTTCATGCCCAAATTTTTTTAGATTGCTATTTTATACAAAAGGATCAAACGGTCAAGTAATTAGGTTACTAATTATAATTAATTTTCTAAAGATTGTCCTGTTCTGCATGACTGATTTTCTACTGAATAATATAAGCCTTAATTTTACAAGTGTGACGTCAAGTCTTTAGCTTCTTTCACTCGATCCATCAAATCTAGTTCTGCCATTTTCAATTTGGCTTTTATATCAACCATTGAACGAAGAGCAGCTGTCGTAGGATCATGCCAGACTCTCATTGGACGTGCATCTTCAATTGGTTCCTTAATAGCTTCCTCGTTTCCGTTCTTTTTAAGTTGTTTCTTAACTGCAACAGAATCCTCGTTTGTGCTGTTTTCTTCTTGACGAACCTTTTCAGTTTTCTCCTTTTTATTATTTACAACAGATTCTTTCTGATCAGATTCGTCTGTTATTTCTTTAGACTGATTCGTTTCTTTTGCTTGCCCAGATTTTAGGGAATCAGAATTTAACTCTTTATCTTTTTTTAACAAATCTTTTGTTTCACTGGGTTCTTTTGAGGTTTTAGAGTCCTTAGAGACACTAGTGTCTTTAGAAAGGCTAGGTTCTTTAGACACACTAGAATCTTTTGTGTCACTTGTAACCTTTGTGACACTAACATCTTTAGTTTTTTCAGTTTTATCTGCTTTTGAAGTTTCAGCATCAACTTCTTTTTTTTCAGTCTTTATTTCTTCTTTTTGTATATTTTCAGTCTTTACTTCTTCTTTTGGCAATACTTTTGGTTTGATGTACTTTTTTTTAATTTGATCCCTTTGAGACGCGTTCATTGAGTCCTTATTTTTATTAGAATCTCCTTTAGGAGTGGAGACATCAGTTATATTAGAAAGTACGTTATGTTTTTTTGAAGCTCGTTGTTGTACCTTTTTACATATCTTTTCCAAATAATCAATTCTGTTGGACAAACTGTCGAGTTCGTCAGGCGTGCACTCAAACAAGCCATTTATCTAAAGAAAAATTTAAAAAATTTGCAATTTGAAGTTAATTTTATGTTTTAACCAAAACATAATACTTTATATCTATTTTTACGTACCTGTGAAGAACATGTTCCAGCATCTCCTTTAGGGCCACGTGAACCTTCAGGCCCTCTTGGACCCATCGGACCCATGGGACCCTATGAAAAAAAATTTCAAAATAAGAAATTTGATAAAAAAAAAAAAAATCGAAGGAAAAAGGTCTATATTGGCAAGTTGGGTAAGCGACGTAAAAAGTCTTAATTATATTAAAATATATTTTCTTTTTGCGTCACTTTTATCTTTTTAGATACGTTTCAGGCAGACAATAAAAACATACGATAATAAGATAAAGTTTTCTTCCACTGATTTTCAGCAATTTCGGGACAAAAGACAAAAAACCAAAATCAGAAAAATGATATCGCCTTTAAAACACCACAATATTTACGTGAGTATTTATAATCACGTGGATATTTATCATCAAATTATTATAATTATTTTTTTTTTGATTTCTGATTTAGAAATGCAATAAATTATATAAATTCTCTTTTTTCATCTTAATGTTGATTTAATTGATTTCAAAATAACTATAATTAGGTTACACTCTAAAAAAAGGCAGAAGTTCCTACCTTTGGGCAGGTTATATACCCTTAGTTATAAATTACAATCTTCGTAGAAAACTTCATTACAAATTTATCATACAATTATCTACCTTAAAGGTATAATTTTCTAGACAAGAGAGCAACAAGTCGATAAAGTACTTTTTTTACTATTCTCACCTTTATTGATAAATTTTAAATTTCATACAATAATCTCTTAGTTTTCAAAAATTATGACCTTACAAAATTTGTAACCCCCTCAAGTTGAGGGGGTACAAACTTTATATGGTCATAATCTTTGAAGGCTAAGAGTATTGTATGATATTTAAAATTTATCGATGAGTATTAATTTAGTTGAGAATAGTATAAAATATTTTTTATTAACTTGTTGTACTCACGTTTGGGGCAGGTGTAGCTAAAAATTTAGGGTTTTTTGTTTCCAGTCAGTTAAAAAAAGATCAGTTTTTTAAACTAAATTAATAAAATAAAAATTTTAATGAAATTAAATTAAAAGATTAAAGTTTAAAACTTTTTAAATCTTTTAAAAATAAAACTAAAATTAATCAATTTAATAAAGGCTAATTCCAATTATTTAAGACTGACACATTAGATGTTACGTTTTGGTGTAACATTTCGCCAACATTTTATCTGTTTGTCAATAAATACTTTTTTCAATACATATTTCATATTTGTTTTTTTATTGAATTTTTTATGTCAGATCTGAGGTATTGTGCTTTTTAAAGGGTTTTGACAAAAATAAAATTTTGAATTGAAATGCTGTAAAAACCATTTTAATTAAAAACTATTCCTAGCAAAACATATCTAACCTTAACTTGCCTATCTATGGCCTCTTCCCCTAAAACATATCTAACCTTAACTTGCCTATCTATGGCCTCTTCCCCTAAATTAACTCTATATTGTATAAAGACTAGAACAGAACATGTAAAAATTTCCAAACACACAAACACACATACACACAAATAATAAACTTGCAAACCTAAAAATGTTTATAAAAATAAACTAAATGAACATGGTAAAAAAAAACGCATACTTTATTTCCCGGTTTACCGTCTTTACCATCCTTTCCTTTTAAATGGAGATGTAAGATATTTTGATCGGATGGGAAGGGACTATATAATGCTTGGGACTAAAAAAAAAGAAGTACAATTTTAAATTGAAAGATTTCAGACAAAAATTTAAAAGAATTTTTTATATTAAAAAAGTATAGTTAGCTTCAATTAGTTGGAGAGTACTAAAATAGAAATTTACATAAAAACGATCATACAAGAGTGGTCAGTTGCATCTGTTGTCTACTTTTGCCTTGTTCTTCGTAACCTTTGGATTGTAACATTTCTAACTTTCCACTACCACCTTCAACAATTGGTATTAAGTTTAGACCACCATCTTTGCTTCGAGCTAATGTATAGTGAGTAGTTCTTTTTCCTGCAGCTTCTAATTCAATTTTTTGTTTTCCCAGATCAAGTTCTTCATGCACAATGTGGTTTTCTAAAGAAGAACCTTGCGGTTGTGCAATTAAGTCATTTATCATACTTCCTTCAGTAGAAGCTGAGATTTGAGTTTTTTCAATAGCATTATTTTTATTTGTCGAAGGGCTGCTAAGACTTCCAGAGGGGCTACTAAGCATGCCTTGCAAATCGTCTAAATTTATATTACCATTTTTATCAGGCTGAACATCAATGTCTATTTCTTTATTGTTATTCGGATTAGGTGAAAACTGCTGCATTAAATTTGGTGATGGTAATAAGACCTCTTGTGTTTGGGTTTGCTGTTGCTGGTTTATTGCAGCGTTTCTGGCGGCTGCAATTAATGTGCCAAGATCAACAGTTTGTGTTTTTGGTTGCTCTTGTTGCTGTTGTAGTTGTTGATTGCCTAACAAATCTTGCAAGGTAAACCTTTTGGCACCATTTTGAGTCGTATCCGGTAGTTTTACTAACTGGAGCAAGTATAGCTGAGGGAGAAGGAGAAACACGAAATAACTAATCATTATCCAGTACGTTGGAACAGAAACTGAATTAAAAAAAATTTCGGAAAGTAGATAAATTTTGAATTTTTCAACTTTAGAACTTGAGAAATTAAAATTAAATAATAAAGAAAATTAAAAACTATTTGCAAAAATATTATTTATAAGTCAAATTTTACGCTGGTAGATTTGACCAAGGCAATTATTAAACAAACTTTAATAGCAAAACAATAACAAAGAGGAACTTTAGCATTGTTAAGTCTACAACATTTTAATGGTTTAACCATCTCGAAGAAAAATAGTTAAAAATACCTATAAATTTTTATGTCATCTCATGTTAAATAGTTTGCGTTTAATAAAAGTTTAAAAAACACTCTCATTGTCTTTTATAAGTCAATAATTTTAAATATAAAAAAGCCAGTTCATACACACCAAAGTAATACTATTGTATAGGTATACCCTTGGACTGACATGCTTAGACTCAGTTTCTGTATGAATTATTCTTTCATGGTTCGATAATTATGAATGCGCGTAATATTAAAAGCGTTTATGCATCTCCACAGGTGTTTCTGTTTCAGTGAATAATTGCAAAGTTTTTGTTTGTAAAAATAAACAAACAAAATCAATTGATATTGTAAACTAAATTTAATCTACGCAACAAAACCAATTTGTACAAAGTTGTCATATAGCTCAGATAAAAGTGGAAAACTTTTACGTTTTAAAAACTCGTGACATAGACGCGGAAAAAAGTTTAAATTCAATCAAAAGTGCAAAAGAAGATTTTTTTTACTTTTGCTTTTTTACTAACCAAAGTTTTAAAAATATTCAAAGTTATTTTTCTAAAATAATTATTATTGTTTTGGTAAATAAAATAGTTTTGATTGCTTTATTTGGTGATCAACAGCGAAAATTAAACTTCGATATTTTTACATCTATATCAAATAAAAATCATTTTCGAAAAACTGCAGTTATTTGAGATTGGAAACAAAGAAACCCTAAAACTAATCTCCCCTCTCCCCCAATCCAAACGTGAGGGCAGTAAGTCGCTAAGTTTTGTACTATTACTATTCTAAACTAAATTCACATTTATGAAATATTTTCAAGTTCATCAAATAATGTTTAGTAATCAAATGTTTTGATCATGTGATGTTTTCATCTCAAAACAAGAGGCTTATAAACTCTATTTATCATGGTTTTAAACACTAAAGTATTATATACTAGATGAAATTTAAATTTTCAAATCACTAAAGTATTATAAGATAAAATTTGAAATCTGTTTATGAATATAAATTTAGTTTAGAATTAAAATACTAGCCTACTCAGTAACATAATGCCCTCACATTTTGGGTTATGTGGCACAAGATTCAGTTGTTCAACTTTCCTATAACTGTAGGTTTTGGCCCAAAATTTAATATAAACATAAAAACACCTGATTTCAAAATTTGCTAGACGTCTGAAATCTGTTATCTATTTCAAATACCAAAAAAAGCAATCCTTAAATATTTTTTTTCTAGTTGCACCACTTGTCTAAAAGTTATTTGAAAGGAGGGGGGAAAGAGAGAATCTATTTGAAAGGAGGGGAAAAAGAGAGAGTCTGTTTGAGCCTTTTTCAAAGTTTTTAAGCAGTATTACTCCATAATTTTTAACTATCAAATCTTCATTTTAAAAATATTAACAAGGGAAAGGGTTATAAGCCTTTTAATGTCTTTAACCATTTTACAAAATTGGAACAACTATAGATGCATTCAAAATAGTTTGACAGAATAGCTAAAGGTTTATCCGGAATAAAAGTTAACGCATCTTTTAAAACCTGCATCAAATAATCTTTTTATTTGTCTAAATAGACCTAGTTTTATAAAAGTTTAATCATCAAGTCTATCTAATCGTAAGCAAATCCAATATCAAGTAAATTTGTTTGTAAAACTCAATAAATATTAAGTTCGATTATTCTTAAACATTATATAAATAATGAGTTCGATTTTTCTTAAACACGCCTTTGGCATAAAATGTTGACAAAGAAAACTTAAATTTAAAAAATTATTGAACAGTTTTGTACAAACTGTCATTGAAAAATCATTTTTTTTAATATTTTATAATTTTTATATTTGTTTTAAATTGTCAAAAGATTCTTTTCCAGTTTAAGCATTTGCAAGGACAATCAGTTTCTTTCAAGAATACTCAAAAGCTTGAGCTTAAAATCACCTTTAAAAAACGAAACAAATACCTTACCCTATCAAAAACCATACCCTCTAAACATAACTTTAGCCACTATCTAAAAAACCGTAATCCAAACTCATTTTTTATAACCCCAGTCACACCACAAGAAGTAAAAGATTATTTACCCACGATGAATCCAAAAAAGAACACATGTCTCAACAGCATTCCCACAAATATACTTATCTTAGCATCAAAAGAACTCAATTATACATTAACCGCTATGAAATGAATTGTTTAAATACCGGAACATATCCTGACCTATTCAAAGATGCTAGGGTTATTCCAATTTTGAAAAACGCCTCAAACACAAATAGTCTTAATTATCGACCAATTTCACTACTATCCACAAGCCAGCACAATTGTCTATATAAGCTTCAGTTTAGATTTTGCAAAAAACATTGTACTAACCAAGCACTCATAGACATAACCGAAACTATACGCGAAGCTTTAGATAATAACACATTTACTTGTGGGGTTTTTATTGACTTGCAGAAGGCATTTGATACTGTGGATCAATTCTGTTATTAAAGTTATTATAAAGGTATCAGAGAAGTTTCTCACTCATGATTTAAGTCATACCTCTTGAACGGTTCTCTAGTTGTTACAATTTCCAATATCTTTTCTAATACCAAATCAATATCTGTAGGTGTTCCCCAGGGTTCCGTTCTTGGCCTTCTCCTTTTTCTTACCTACATTAATGACCTAAACACATGCACAAAGTTCTCAAAAACATATCATTTTGCTAATGACACTAACGTCCTAATAACTAAAAAATCACTTGAAAAAATAAAACAACACCTTAATTACGACTTGGCCTGTTTGGTTCAATGGTTAAGATCAAATAAAATATACCTAAATACTAAAAAAACTGAAATAATTCTATTTAAACCACACATTGTACAAATTCAAATAAATTAAAAAAAAAATTCAGAATCAGTGTCCAAAAGTTAAAACTTGTTAGTCCAATAAAGTATTTAGGAACAATGTTAGATGAAAACCTTTCCTTCACACACCAACTGAAGCAGACTACCCTTAAACTCATCCGTGCAAATGGAATGTTGGCAAAGATCAGGCATTTTGTTAGCTACGAGGCTCTCATAATATATACATATATGCTATATTTAACTTGCATATGCTTTATGGATGTTAAAAATGGGGGCAAAATTAGTCAAAGTATACAAAGAACAATCACTTAAAATAGTTCATTTACAATCTAATAGATTTGACTCAAAGATCCTCTATAATCTCTCAAATATTATATAGGTAAAAGATCTAATATTCCTAATATTCTAATATTCCTGGAACAGTTTGTATAATAACTTACCAATTAGCTTTATTAGCTATTATAAATTTGTTAATAAAAGTCATTGCCATAATCTTAGATCAGCATCATGTAATATAATTTCATCAAATATAAATCCATTAAATCATGGAATTATCTTCCCTCTGAAATCTAAAAAAAGGAAGTAGAGCTCTCTTCATTAACAAAATCAAGGAATTTATCCATAAAAATAATAAGTAAAGTTTCTGCTGTGTTATTTATCTCAATTATAATTTTTCATTTTGTTTTGACCTTATCCTTTATACCTGTAAAATTCCAGTTGTTTTTGACTCTTTTCTTAAATAACATGCTAATGCTGATGTTCTTGCTACTGTATTGTTGTCGTTTTATTTAAGAACCTGTTATTATTATTATTATTTTTTATTATTATTTTTCAAGTGTCTTTTTTTATATCATTATTTTTAGTGTTTTTATCATTATTATTTTTATTTTTATTATAACATTACCTGATATTATTATTTATGTACTAGTAATATGTTTTATATTTTGTCAAATTAACAACGAATGTTTGTAGGTCGTCACGTTTTTGTGAGTTAAATATTTGTTTGTAACTGATCCTAACTTTATATTTACTTTATAAAGTTGAATAAATGATTGATTGATTGATTAAATCATAGTTTCAATTTACTGCAGCAGTAAATTTTACGCAGTTGCGTAATTAAATAATTTTTTAAACGATCGATTTCTAAATATAAACTTTTTTATAAAGAATAGTGAATATAAGCGTTTTTTAGTGTAATTTTTTAAACTTTAACATTGAATTAAAGCACTTTCTATTGATTTTTAGAGATATTTCATTCTGAATCAGCACAGGGTCTTCTCCCCATTCTCCCCTATATATATATATATATATATATATATATATATATATATATATATATATATATATATATATATATATATATATATATATATATATATATATATATATATATATATATATATATATATATATATATATATATATATATATATATATATATATATATATATATATATATATATATATATATATATATATATATATATATATATATATATATATATAAATATAGGGGAGAATGGGAAAAAGTGGGACACGTGAAATTTTTTTTAGGGTTATTGCAATATCTTTTATATTTGATGTATAAACTGAACCAAACAAGTTTTTTACGAATAAATCTTCTTTTTAGGCACCGATTCAATCCCCTCTGATTTCCAACCAATCATAACTAAGTATATAAATTTTTGTATGTTATCATGGTCTACTTAAATTACACGACTCGATTTGTTGCATTTTCCGTAAAAGTTTGAGGCCAGTTTTTTTACGATTTAAAAGTTCTTTGTTATGGTTCGTGTTTGCACTACTAATTATTGTATTAAAATGGTTAAATAATAGTAGAATAGTTACATTATTTTGCTGGATTTTTCACTAACTGATTCCCTGCTTCAGTTTATTCCAATAAAACAGAATACTGAAATAGGCTTTCAGCTATATATCAACATGCTAAATATAACCTTAAATGTTGCTAAGACTGCTTCAATCTGTGCATTGTAAAATTAAAGGTTTGTATTTATTATAATTGAAGTTAAAAGAAATTAATAATAAGTTTTTTATTAAGAATGTTTATTGCGTCTTAATTTTTTTTTTATTTTTTGGCTTGATCTTTTCTTACTGAATATATTTGTGATACATTATTACCTCCGCCTGAATTACCACCTCCCCCCATTGAAAAATCAAAACGAGGTTGCACTCTCTAATTATAGCTGTTAAAAGCGTACCTAAGATTACCTAAGGTTAAAAAGGTTAAAAAACCTGTAAAAGTAAGAACAGATGGAAGTTTATTAAATGGACTTAGCGTAATAGTTTACCAGAATCATAATGGTATATACAAACCAATTGATTGTGCATCTAGGTTTCTTACGATAACTGAAAAAAATTATTATCCGATCGAAATGGAAATGTTAGCAGTAACATGGGGGTGCACACGAATGTCTAAATATTTGTATGGTTTACCAAATTTTATATTAGAAACAGATCACAAACCATTAATTCCAATATTAAATTATCGTTCACTTATTGATATGTCTCCAAGAATTCAACGTTTAAGAATGAAGTTATTAAGATTTTCATTTACTGCAGAGCATGTTGCTGGCAAGTCTATTACTGATGCAGATGCAATGTCTCGTGCACCTGTATTTAATCCTACAAAAGAAGATGAGATTGCAGAAAATGATCTGAATGTGTATGTTAATTCTATAATAAAAAGTATGCCTGCTACAGAGAGTCGTTTAGAAGAGATTAAGGAAAAAACTGCGGAAGATAAACTTTTAAACCAATTGCAAGAAAGTATAATTTCTGGATGGCCAAATTCAAAAAAATACTGTCCGGCAAATATCCAACTTTATTGGGATTTTAAAGATGAAATAGTTAAAATTGATGGACTCTTATTATAACAGAATAAAATAATAATCCCAGTTAGTATGCGGAGAGAAATCCTTTCAAAATTGCACGAAGGTCATTTGGGAATGGAGAAATGCAAACGTCGTGCACGTTAGAGTGTTTTTTGGCCAGGTTTAAACAACCGAATTGAACAGTTAATTAGAAAGTGCGAGGCATGTATGAAGTATCTGCCATCAAAGTCAAAAGAACCTATGCTAACTCCTGATGTCCCAACACGGCCATGGCAAAAACTGGGAACTGATTTGTTTCAGTGGGCTAATAAAAACTTTTTAATTATTGTCGATTATTATAGCTTGTGGACTGAGGTGTTTCTGCTTCCAAATACTGGATCAGCAAATGTTATACAAGCTTGCAAAAAATCTTTTTCTAGAAATGGTATACATGAGGAATTAGTGTCAGATATTGGTACCCAATATAGTTCGAAAGTGTTTCGTCAATTCTCTCAACAGTGGCAATTTAAGCACATAACAAGTAGTCCACACTATGCACAATCAAATGGTTTAGCAGAAGCAACTGTAAAGTCAGTAAAACTGTTGATAAAGAAATGTTATATGTCGAATGAGGACATTTATAAAGGTATCTTAATTTTGTGTAATACTCCAATAAAATATGGTTTATCTCCAGCGGAACTATTACATGGACGTCAACTGAGAGATAATTTACCCAGGTTTCAATCTCAAAATAAGGAACAGTCGAAATATTCAAGAGAAATAGTCAAAGAGAGAGTTCAATTTAAAAAATACTATGATAAAAATATTGGTGTTTTTAAACCATACGTCTATAGACAAGGTCAAACTGTTGCAATTCAAAACGAAGTAACTCGTAAATGGAATCTTAGAGGTAAATAATGAAATGTGTTGTCCCTAGATTATATGAAGTAAAATTAAATCACAATAGACATATCCTTCTTCGAAATCAGATTCAACTTAGAAAAGTTTACGCTATATCGGCTCCAGGGGTGACTCGGGATAATGGGGCTACAATCCTCAGAAGACAAGCTATTCCGTCGCTTGAAGAATGCAATAGTGGTACAAATATAATATAATAGAAAAAAACAACTTAGTTGAAAATACAAAAGATCGATTATCAAGTCGTGGAAAAAGAATAAAGAATAAAGTACCAATCGATTATGAAGATTTATGAACTAACTTGATTTCTTGACATGTATATATATATATATATATATATATATATATATATATATATATATATATATATATATATATATATATATATATATATATATATATATATATATATATATATATATATATATATATATATATATATATATATATATATATATATATATATATATATATATATATATATATATATATATATATATATATATATATATATATATATAGTTTGTTTATTTTTATTAGGGACATGTGTCATATATTATACATGTATATATACGGCCCGATCTTATATATCGGTGCCGGTCTTTAAGGAGAATATATTATGAACACAACAGTATGTTGATGATAGAAATTATGCATCTGTAAATTAATTAGTCATTTTTTAACTTTCTCTAAAAATTTCTTTATATCTGACTGAATTATCACTTCCCCCTAGAAAATCGCTTAAATTGCACCTGAATTATCACCTCTCCCTAGTAAATCAATCAGTATAAGATGTTGTGATAATGTTATTTAGTGATAGAAATTATACAACTATAAATAATTAGTTATTTAATTAAAAATACTTTAACAAATTCTTTATATCCGTTTGAATTATCTCCTCCTACTTGTAAATCATTAAAATTGCGTCTGAATTATCATGTATCACCTAGTTAATTACTTAATCGCAGTTGAATTATTGTCTTCCTCTTTGTAAATCACAAAAAAGCGTCTGAATTATCACGTCCCACCTTGTAAATCATTAAATTGCAGGTGATTTATCACCTGCAGGTGATTTATCACCCCTAGAAAACCATTTAATACAAGATGTATGATAGTGGTATAGAATAATAATTATAGAAATGGTTTAACTATATTATTATAATAACTACTACAATTATGTATCTTTATATCATTTGTACTGTAATTGGAATTTCTAGACCTTTTGGTACTTAAAATGTACAACTATTTTTTTCCTTTAAGAACATTGGATGAAAGACTAGTGTCAATTATACTTTAATTAGTATAGTGATTATTCCAATATACTACAATAATTTTAATTTAAAGATATATCAATGTTAAAACAGTTTTTTATTTTTCCAAGTTTTAAAATATCAACTTTTTAATATATAAATATTTTTAAAAGCTCTATTATTGCCATTTTTTTTGTTCTGTTTTTATAAAATGGTGTTGCATATTTTATACTTTAACGATTATATATTTTATGCAAACTTAATAATGTCTATGTATTATTTTCTTTTTTTTAGTTCGACTTTAAGGTTCTATCCTTCTTTGTTAATTATGTTTAATTTGTCTATTGTTGAAATATAGTTTAAATTTGAGTAAATTTTCATGCTTTGAAAATGACTTTAATGATCATTAGTCAATGGTTTAGGCAATTGAATTATAAGGTTGAACTCAAGACAATGTACGAATATTAGTTTTTGTTTGAGGTATTTAAACCGAGGTTTTTATATGATATACTAGCTAGATCTGGTAGCCTTAGAGAATAATAGAAATAGAAACTTGTTTAAAAAGTGTTGGTTTTAATTTTTTACCAAAGTCTGACAGGTTTTCCATATAAAAATAAGACTATTAGTTGGAAATTTAAGAATATTTCAAAATTTAGTTTTCTTATGAACTTATATTTTAAATTTTATATTTTTGGATTAAGGTTATCATTTCTTTTTTTCCCAATATGTATAATGATTGTACTTTACTTTTATGTTATGTTAATCATTTATTACCTAAAAAGTCTTTAATCTTTTTTTTTTTTTTTTTAAATGGCTAACAAAATTTTTGTATTTTATTTTATACTTTTATTATATTTACATGGTTTAATGCAGTTCTTTGTTTTATATTCATATTTTATTCTTTATGGTTTAATACAGTTCTTTGATTTATATTTTATTTATTTTAATTGGTTTAATACAAGTATGATGTCTGAAGAGAATTTAATATTATATTGGTGATTCAAGTGGTTATGTAAAATTCAACGATTCAAGTAGAGTATGAATAAAATTTGTAAAAGCATGGGTTGTTAATTAGTTTAAATTTAGTTTATATTGATATATACAGTTTAGTTGTATTATTCTTTTTTATTTTACTTTTTATTAACATTATTATTCTTTTTATGTTAATTCAACTTCCCAAGGTCAAGATGGCCACTACAGTCAAAAAGACTACTTTAGTTGTGGTTGCAACCTTATCTCAACTCTATAACTCCGAAACACAAACCTTGATGAACAAGAAAACAAATGTGGTGGGGATTAGTTAATCCCGACCACCGCTTATGAGATGAGCGCTCTACCACTACTGCATAACTTATATTTAGTTTATTTTTCGGTATAATAATCATTTTATATTTGATTTGTTTTTAATTTAATTCAATTTAGTAGAAATATTGGCTTTATTT
Source organism: Hydra vulgaris (assembly GCF_022113875.1). Classification (NCBI taxonomy): domain Eukaryota; kingdom Metazoa; phylum Cnidaria; class Hydrozoa; order Anthoathecata; family Hydridae; genus Hydra; species Hydra vulgaris. The sequence goes on from NC_061157.1 coordinate 28,974,124, forward strand.
TCAATTTTATTTATACGGTTTAGTAGAGTTAATCGTTTTGTAGTTTCTTCATGTCTAGCTTAAATGAATTTCTACGGTTTAGTAAAGTTATTCGATTTATGTTTAATTAATATTTAATTTGATAAAAAAGTTTATATTTTAGTAAAGTTATTCCATTTAAATTTACTTTATATTTGGTTTAATGAATTTATACAGTTAAGTACATATACCAAACTGTATAAGTTAATTAAAATATAGCCCTCAGAAAAAAACTTTATTTTGTATTTTCTAACAAATATAAAATCAGTGATATGAAAATTTCTACAAAACATTATTTTTTATTTACTCACCTTTGAAGATTAATGCAAGGTTAGAGTTGCCAGACATCCAGCAAAAGGACGACATGTTCTCCTTTTTCATCCTTTGTCCTCTATCCGGCAGGCAAGCTGAAAACATTTAAAATGTCCGGTTTTTTTAATGTTTTAATTATTTTATTTTTTTATATGCTATTTTTTTTTTTTTTTTTTACATGTGTTTCCTCATTTAAACTTAGCTATTCTAGAAACTTTCAAAACTTTTCAAACTAAAGCTTCAGGTTCTACTTTTAACCGTGCGCGTTTCACTTTTCCGATTGTTGTCCAATAAAATTAAAAAAGTATAGTATATATCTATTCTTTTTTAATTAAAACGTTTTTAGCTCAGAACATTTTGTCTATGTCAGTTTTTGCACCTATAGCACTTAAATTGAAATTCAACTTTTTTATAAAAATGACTTCTATTTCTACCAAGAGAAAATGCAAGTCTTCAAGTACTATGAAAACAAGCTATTCATGCTTTGCTGAAAGGTGCAGCAAGAATGAGGCAAAGTGTACGATTTTTGATAGTTACTTGTCTGTCGCTAACAAAGGAGTTACTGACTTAGAGCGCTATATTAACAGTAAAACATAAAAACCTAACCAAAGTGTCAACGTCATCAAATAAGTTGACATTTTTTTTTCAACCTAAAAACTCAAAGATATTGCAAAAAGTCCACGCAGCTGGACCAACTTTAGCATTTCATACAGTGTGTCATCATCAGTCTTACATCTTGCTTGCACAGCTTGTTTAATGCACAAATTATTTGAAGATTCAAAAATTGTAAAAAATATTGTATGTTCAAAAATAAAATCATAAACCAGGTAATAAGCTTCACACTGTTGATCAACTGGTGAAATCATTAGATAGCATTTCATGTTTCGGTCTTTCCACAGATGCTAGCAATCACGTTTTAAAGAAAAAATTTCAGATCATTATTCAATACTTTCACTGGAAGGCAGGTGGTATCCAAACTAAAATTCTTATGTTATTGATAGAAAAGTAAATAAAAATGTGTTCTCTTATTTGAAGAAAGTTTTAAAAAAACCGTTGGTAGGTATTTGATGTTCTGTCCACGTTATGTTGAAAATATTCAATTATTTTTCTATATACACAGTTACAACAAAAGCTTTAAAAGATTTATGCGACTATGTTGAAATTAGTTATCATCAGTATCATTAGTTTTTTAATGTTTTAAAAATTTAAAATATAAGTTCATAAGAAAACTTAAAAATACTTTTTTTCTGTAGATCAACCACCTGTTACGATAAAATATTTTTTTAAAGGAATTTTCTGAAGCTTATCTTTAGTTTTTACATTCCTTGATGTTTCTGTTTCAAGTAAATATTGCAGCTATTAAAAGAAACTTTAGAAAAGCCTTCTTCACTCTACCGTGGAAGTTATAAAGACTGTTTAAATGAAAAAATTCTCTTAATCCATTTGTGCAAGAATACATTTGAAAGAGAAGAAACTTTAGAAGATATTAGCCTTATTGCAGCAATTGAAAGAGAAGAAACATCAGTTTTAGAAGATATTAGCTTCACTCTACCGTGGAAGTTTTGACCTTACCTTTGAACAGTTTTATAAATATAAGATTGCTAACAAAAGCCTTCTGCGTACAGTTAGCTCCTCTGCCATAATATTTGACAAATATATTATTATATTAGTTAGCTCCTCTATACAGTTATACAGTTAGCTCCTTTGCCATAATATTTAACAAATATATTATTGACAAATATATTGTAAATAATTTAATATATTATAACACTGCATTATAATTATAACACCTGAACGCTGCATTCTTTTTTTAACTGAAAAATATTAATTGAAATTGTAATTTGGAGAAAATTACCAGAGTTTGCAACAATATGGTTAAATAGATGCGTAGCCCAGAAAAAAAAAACACGTTATATATAATTTAAAAACTTGTTTGGATGATTATTGTTGTAACAACAATTTTGATGTTTTTCCGTTTTTATTATTATTAAATAATCATTTATAATAGTAGTAATTTAACCAGTATCTTTGTGTACTGTAACATATATTGTTCTGATATAACATTAACCACAGATATTATACTTTGTTGTTTATTCTCATCCTGTGTCAGTAATGTGGTTAGAGGATCAAAGTTTTGCCATCTCTCCCCCACTATAAAAAAATCTAATAGGGCCCCACAATCTCAAAAATCTTCCGTTAGGTATTAACTAAAATTAGGTATGTCCTCCTTTGTCCATCTTTTCGGCATTTTTTGTCCTTCTTTAGATGACCGTGCATCTCGCAACCCTATACAAGGTTAGCTTTAACAAAAATCTAATGATATAAAGGATAAAAGTGAAAATAGTAATAACCTGTCAACATGTAAATAATATTCACAAAAAACTGTATAATGGCATTGACAGAATATAAAAGTTATTCCTACCTTGTCTTGAACTCGACCTTATTGCCTAAACTGATCAATAAAGTAATTTTCAAAGCATGAAAATTTACTAAATTTAAACCATATTTTAACAGCAGGCAAATTAAACAAAGAAGGATAGAACCTTAATAATAATAATAATATATATAATACATAGACATTATTAAATTCGCATAAAATATATAAATATATAAAAAAAAAAATCCTTAAAATATAAAATATACAACACCAGTTTATGAAAACAGAACAAAAAAAATAACAAATATAGGTCTTAAAAATATTTATATGTTAAAAAGGTGATATTTTAAAACTTGGAAAAATATAAATTCTGTTTTAACATTGGTATATCTTTAAATAAAAATTATAATGATACATTGGATTAATAACTATACTAATTAAAGTTGTTATTATATTTGATGCTGGTAATCTGCAGTGTTTGAACAGTGACTGAGCAATGAAAGCCCACAGAGAAATATGAAACATTTCTATTGAAAAAACTTTTTATATATTGGAGGATAACAAATAAAAAAAAAGAAAAACGATCCTGAACAGATGTTCAGCATAAATACATACTTATTTTAAGAAGAAAAAGTTTATACACAATCATAGTCAGCAGCAATTTTATCGTTAAAGACTTTAACGATAAAATTTAATACTTTAACTTAAAGTATATATATATAAAAAACAGGACATTTAAGTCTAGCTTTTTTTAATAGTTATTGTTCTTCTTTTTATTATAATTATTTTTTGGTCACTATCTATATTATTACTTTTTGTTGTTTTGTTGTTTTTTGCTTATTTATTTATTTTATTAAGGTGTCACTCTGATTATTAGTTTTTCACTTTACGACACTGAACCTAATACTGTAAAATTATAAATAAATCTGTAATTTTTTTCAATTTTATGGTTAACTAAATGGATTAAAAAAAAAGTATATTTGACACTAGTCTTTCTTCGAATGTTCAAAAAGAAAAAAAAAGTACATTTTAAATATTAAAAGGCCTAAAAATTCCAATTACAGTACAAATGATATAAAAATACATAAATGTAGTAGTTATTATAATAATATAGTTATATCATTTCTATAATTATTATTCTATACTATTATCATGCATCTAAGATTAAATGGTTTTCTAGGAGGAGGTGATAATTCAGCCAAATATAAATTATGTTATAAAGAAATTTTTAGAGCATTTTTAAGTAAAAAATTATTAATTAATTTACAGATGCATAATTTTTATCATTAACAAAGTCTTAGTATAATGCTTTGTAAATCGAGTGATTTACAAAGCCTTATACTAGGGCTCAGAATTGTTAACAAGGCTAAAAGTAGCAAGGCCAAGGGCACAAAATACAAGGCCAAGCCCAAGACCAAGGAAAAAGTTACAAGGCCAGGAAAAGGCCAAGGCCAAGAGTTTTGAGGCCAAGGCCAAGATTAAGAGTTTTAAGGCCAAGACGTACGCAAACATTTTTAAGACTTAAGACTTCAATTTTTGCAATACGCTAAGGCCAATTCTTCACAAAACTGTAAGTAGCAAGTACTGTGAAAATAAAACTATGTTTTGTAAAAATAGACCATGGTTATGTGCAGAATTTAACGAAATCAATAAAAAATTATGTACTTTTTTTTGGCCAAGGCCAAAACAATCAAGACTGAGGCCAAAATTTTCCAGATCAAGGCCAACAGTTTCAAGGCCAAGGCCTAAATTTTTGGCCTTAAGACCAGGCCAACGCTAAGACCAAGGTCAAAGACTAACAACTCTGCTAAGGCTTTATAAATCACTAAGATTAAGGCTTAGTCTAAAAGCTCTTAGATTATTAAATTAGTACCTCCTCAGGGAGGTAATAATTTAATATTTTCATGTAAAAATATAAATAATTAGTTTATAGTTGTTTAATTTCTAGTACTATCAATCTTTCTTATATAGTCTTCTTATATTATCTTTTGAAAATATGGAGCTGGAATATCACAAGAGACCAAGTAAATTTTATATTTCGAATTCTTATCCTCTAGGCATTTTTCTCTTTTTTTATGTTTATGTTTAAGGTAATACGGACATCTTAGGTACACTTCTAACAGCTATAACCAGAAAGTGCAACCTCGTTTTGGGTTTTTAATGGGGGGAGGGGGTGATAATTCAGCCCGAGGTAATAATCTATCACATATTTCTTTTTGCAAATTATTACAAAAAATATTTTATACAATACGAGATTTATATTTGATTCTCCACTCTTGGTGAATTTCACTTGTAAAATCAACACTCCTATAATAAATCTTTAACATTTGTTCTGCAAAACTTTTGATTGAAAAAGAATAGCTTCAATGTTTGATTAGAATAAGAGAAATATCACCTAGAATACTAATAAATGACAAGTAAAATAAGGTGAGGCCCGTACCAAGGGTGGGGACAGCGGGTCGCGGCCTGAGGCGCGAAACTTAGGAGGGCGCAAAGTTCTCAAAAAAAAAATTAAAAGCAAATTAAATTTAAAAAAATAAATAAATAAAAATTATTATCGTTTGGAAACAAATTTCTTTGAAGTTGATAAAAAAAAAAATTAAAATATCGCCTCTTTACATAAACTCCAAATTATAAAATCTCATTTACTGAACAGATCTGTTCAGTAAATGAGTTTTTATAAGTTGAAGTTTGTATAAGTTTGTGTATTATGATTTAGAGTTTATGAAAGTTTATGTTTTATAAGTTGGAATTTATGTTTAAGAGCGCTCTTCTGCAGCAGAAGAGTGCCCTTCAACTTTAAAATAGTTTATATATATTTTTAAAATTAACTTCTTTTTATTCAGAACATTTAATAATTAATTTTATTTATATTTGTTATATTTTGAGATCATATGGACACTCTCCATATAGTCTATTGTCGATTTTGTAAAATGATTTAAAGTTATTACTTATGATGGTACAGTTAATTAAAAAGTCCCATCATTAAAAATAACTTTAAATAATTTTACAAAATCGTTAAAAAAAAAAATCACATTTCATTACGATCATTAGATTGCAAAAAACGCATAAAAAACGCATAAAAAATTAGTTTTCAAAACTTAGTTATGTGTTTATTAACTATAGTGAGCATTAAGTTTCTATAATGAATCGCACAAAAAATTATGTGGCGCTCAATTCAGAAGAAAATAAAACAGCACCAAGAAAGTGATGAAAAATACAAAATTGTTTCAAGAAGTGGTTGGTAACTAACTCTGCAGAGGAAAAACAAATTATTTTAGATGATATTAGTATTGAAGTTAATGAAAGTTCAACAGATAAAGTTTTTCAAACAGTTCAAATTAATGTCAAGAAAGTATGGAAATTCCCAGCTTTCTGACTGGACTGAAATGAATCACAATGAACTTTATTCAGAAATATCAGATATTCCGCCAACCTTAGGAAAAAACTTTCAATACAGGGATCCAGCAACATGGCCTAAACTAACGGACAATATTAGATGCTTTTTGATTCAACATGGGCCAGAACAAGAAAGAAGACAATTTTTCCCATACATCATTTTGACAACAGAAAGCAACACTTCAACACAAAATGGTATGAAAAATATCATCTCAATGGTGAAAAATTTTTTCGCCATCGGTTGCTGTACAGCAATAAAAAAGATTCATTGTTTTTTTTTTTGGTGTTTGTTGTTTTTAACAGCAAAAACCAATAATTTCTCAGAAATTTAAAAAGGATTTTTTGACTGGAAAAAACTAAACTCAAGAGTTCCTGAAAATGAAAACATCAATGAACACCAAAGATGCTATTCTGATTGGAAAATTCTCGAAAAAAACCTCGAAGAAGGAAAGACCATAGATTCTGATCTGCAGAAAGTTATCAATGGAAAAATGAAAAAGTGGAGAGACATCTTGAAAGTAATTGTTGATGTAATTTTGTTCTGTGCCAGGAACAATCTTGCCCTTCAGGTCACAACAGAAGTCATTGGTCAACAAACCAGTGGCATTTTTCTGAACTTGATTAAGCTAATAAGCAATTATTATCCTTTAGTGGCTAAACCATGTTGTTGAGGTTTCCTCACTCATGATTACATTTTTTGGAAAAATTCAAGCCATCATTAACATTTTTTTAAGTTCTAGATTAAGATGGGAAGCACTAATGAAAACATTGACGATCTCATTAAAGAAAAACAGTGACACAAGGTGGTCTGCCAAAAAAGAATCACACCATTGCACAAACAAATAAAAGAGGTTCTTCAAGTTTTGAAATCTATTATCCACAATCCCATGCCAAAAAAAATTAAAGGATTGAAGGCTTTAATTCAGCGTTTGAGAGATGTTGGTGTGGAAAAAAATATCAAAGATGCCACAGAAACAGCCAAACAGAATGGAATTGTAGGTGATTTTCCAGTCAAGAGAAAGCGCAAAGTAAAGAGGATGGCACTTTATGAAGCTGAAGACAACTTACACCTCCTCACAGCAGAAACAGAATTCAGATCACAGTGCAATCTTGTGTTTGACAGCATTATTACACAAATTGAATGGCGGTTTGAGAATGTCTGCTGTATTCTCCGATTTTGACCTCTGTGGGCGTTCACTATCTAAAAGTTCAGTGGATGAACTTAAGACAAAAGCCAAAAACTTATCTCAGGTTTACACGTTATATTTAGATTCTTCTGATTTTCAGTCAGAAATGGCAAGTGTTTAACATCAAGCTGACATTTTGCAGCTCATTTATAAATATTCATTGACTGATGCTTATCCTAATACGGCATTTGCTCTTCGCATCCTACTCACCATACCAGTCACAGTAGCTACGTGTGAAAGAAGTTTCAGTAAACTTAAGCTTCTAAAAAACTACATGAGATCAACTACGGGCCAAGAACATTTGTCTAGTTTGGCTATAGTTTCAATTGAACATAAAGTGGTCGACAACCTTGATTTTGATGACATTATTATTGAATTTGTATTCAAAAAAGCTAGACAAGTGAACTTGAACAGAAGTTTGTGCAGTATTCATGACAAATTGTAATTTACACTTGATATGATAAATTTTGTGATCAATAAATCGTTTTTTAATTTTAATTTTTTTTTTTTTTTTGGAGGAGGGGGGGGGGGGGAGGCGGGAGGAAGGGGTGCAATTTTCCTTTCTTGCCCAAAGCGCAAAGTTGGCTCGGTACGGCCCTGTATCAGGTTGACAACTTGTTTGTTGTTTCCAAGATAAGTTACCTAATAACTAATTTTTCTTGCTTTTTTTTAGTTCCTGTTTAGTATTGATCTTTTTCATAAACTTTATGAAATATATTCCCTGTAATGTAAACAGTAGTAACTTTGACTTGCCAAATGAAAAAAAAGCAAAAAGATTTTTTGCCATCAACAAGTTGCTTATTAGATTTTTCTCAAAACGGAGTATATCAAATAATAAGTATGTTTTTAATACTCCTTTATAAACTGGACGATAAATAAATAGTTTTTCATCTACAGTATATGCTTTATGGAGCTATAAAAATGCATTAATATTGTTAGATTGGTTATCGGTAACAACAGCTCTTCGGTTCATTGAGGTAATACACTCAATTTCTTTTTTCAAACAAAAACCTATTATGAAATTTTCAGGTCAGGATTTTACAACATAAAAATACATTTTTGAAGTTTTACAATCATAAAAACAACTTCTTTATAAAGATTACTTTCTTATCTTCACCAAATTATTTACCACTTTAATATTGGGCTGCTTTTTGCAAATATATAATAACCCACAAGAAGCACGCAACCACTTGATAGACAATTTTTTGTCAATAGTTTTTCTAAAATACTATAGTTTGTTAATTTGTAATTTTAATTGATTTTAATTGCTGCATATTTAAAGCATGCATAATTATTATGCTTTGCAATGTTAATATTCTATAATGGTAATAGAGTATTTACACTGCTAAACTGTTTAGCAAATATAAAAACTATTTATCTCCTAATTGGGAGATGTGGAGAAGCCTAGCCACGGCTCTGATCCAGTATATTTATACTTTATATGCACAGTTATAAATAGTTTATGTTGATTTATTTTTAATGGGTTATTTTGATTTTAATATTATTATTATTATATTTAGGATTGTGAAGGGTTTCATGATAAAATAGTACGATCTTCTGGAAGTCGATTATATTTTTAAAAAGATATTTTTAAAAATATCTGGCAGGCGATTTAAGCAACTTTTTATTTACGGTAAATCATCGCAAGAAGTCGCAGCGGCGTTCGACGAAATGCCAGAACTCTGGCGAGTAGTCGTAAGCCTCTACGACGGCATTTGATTTCGGGCCAGCACTGGCCCGAATACGGTGGATACAGAGTTATGGCCGAATGTCGTTTTGCCATTATTTAAATAGTTTTTTCGTTATCCGTGATGGTACTATATAAGCAAAACTAAACGTTTACAAGATATATTTTGTTATTACAACTAAATGTAATTATATTTTGGTTTGTATAAATGTTTAGTTATTATACTTTGGTTTGTATAAATGTTATGCTAAGATCATATCAGCATAACTTTTATGCAAAAATGCAAAAGATGCTTATTTAATTATTAAATAAGCATCTTTTGCATATCTTTTGCATAAAAGTTATGCTGATATGATATCAACATAACATTTATACAAACCAAAGTATAATAACCAAACATTTATACAAACCAAAAGTAAACATCATTAAATGATATACACTATACACATACACATGTATATGATATACATGCGTATGTGTATAGTGTATATCATTTAATGATGTTTACTTACCAAATCTTTATCTTAAAGCAACATGTGGCAATATTTGTGTTACACAACAAAATTTGTTTAGTGAAAAGTATTTATATTTTTGACAAGACCACCTATATTGTGTACTAGTAATTTTTGGCGAAATGTTGCAATTTTTAATGAACATTTTCTCCAGTGTGTCTTGCTGCACTTGTTATAGTTTGTTGAAGTTTGTACATTGTTTATTTTTGTTCTTGATAACAAAAGTACTTTATTATTTATTTTATTATTTATTATGTTCTGTCTCAAGTGTTTTCTTTTAATAATAACATTATTATATTAATATTGTTTGTAATAAAACATTCCATAGATAATAGTTTAAAAAAATAACTTAGATCATATAAATGACATTATCAAAATTATTTTCGATGATTGTCATGTAATGTATTATCATTTAATTGCATTTTATTTTCTGAAATACTTTTAGTATTTTTTATTGCTCTATATTTTAACATTTCTCAAATCTAATTTTTTTTTCGATTATCAAATATAACAAAATGATCTATTGTAATTACACTTAATGTCTATAATTCCTATTTTTTATATAATTTATTACTACATTTAGTATATATTTTATTTCTATGAGAACGATAAATAAGTTTTATCATATTGTCAAATTTATTGATGAAAAAATAATTCAGTGGTTGTTTTTGATGTAAAATGGATATAAATCAATCAATATATTTTTCAATCGAGGTCATTTACAAATAGTTAAAAGCTAATCTTAAATAAATACCATGAAATAGGATTGATAATACAAATAATGATAAAAATAATAGAAATAATGATAATTATAATGATGATAAACTAAAAGTTATAAGAACAATAAGATAATTATATGATAATAAATCAATATCAATTTTAAAACCACAATTGAATATAATACACAGACAGGAAAATTACAAACAGTTGTGTACTGACAAAACGTAACAACCTACCATGTAACTAAAACAATTACTGCTTAATATCAATAATCATAACTAAAACGATAAAAATAAAATAGTTACTTCATTAAAAAATAACAATAAATAAAAAAAACAAAAATTATTCAATTAAAAGTATTGAGTTTTCATAATAAATGACATTATTAAAAAAAAGTAAATCATATCAAGCAAACACATATCGTCACTCCAAAATAATAAAATTTAAAAAATATTAATTTTTCTCTCTTACAAAATGGAGCAATTTTTATATTTTATCTAATTTCTTTTTAATTATTTTACATTTTCGAATGTATTTTTTTTTTAACTTTCTTTTTTCTTTTCTTGTTTCTTTTGTTAATTTGTTTGATTTGTTTTTTAATTTTTTTTAGTTAGATAACAAATGGTATTTGTGGATGGTCCTTTAAGACTCACCACATTTACTATTAAAAAATGTAAAGATTATATGAATGATTAGATTGATTATGATAAAAATTTTTTGTATAACTCTAGTTAGTTAATTTATGTATATTTTTACAAATATATATATTTTTTCTATAGTATATATTTTTTATATATTTTTTTGTTTGTTTTTTATTTTGAAGTATTTTTCTAACATTTTTTTAATATTTTGATTCTGATTAGTTACATATGACTAAACAAGAGAAAAGTTACCAATGGCAAAAGTTTATTCAGACTTTTTTTCAATCAACGACAGTAAAACCCTGATAAATTTAGAAGTAAACAGATTTCAGAGAATTCTTTGTCCTACTAGGCAGTGATATTTTTGTTCGGAAAATAATTTTAGTTTTAGTTTTTATTCAGTTTAGAGGCAAAGTTTTTAGTTCTAGTTCTTATTCAGTTCAGTAAATAAATTTAGTTCTAGTTTTTATTCAGTTCATCTAAAAATAATTTTAGTTTTAGTTTTTATTTAGTTCAATTTTCGTTTGTCGTATAAATTTTTTATCTCATCTAATTATAATTTAGTATAATTTATAAATAATATAGGCATATATAATTAAAAGAAGTAAGTCTTAGTTCTATAAACAAACAAAAAAATGAGAACTTAATTAAATGTAATACACCCAGTCCCATGGCTAGAAGTTTAGAGCCCCGCCCACCGCCCTTAATAAAAAACACAACAACAACCTGTCCTTATTGCTCTAAAACTTAAAAAAATTTCAATTATTAGGTATAAAAAAAACTCCTCAAATTTGGTAACAATAAAAACTAATGAATAGTTATTGTATAGACTTTAATAATTACTCATATATTTTACAAATAAAGGGCCTAGTGATTATATGATTATCATCTAGACTAGATGAGAATTTAGTTTTAAGAAAACTCGCATTTCCAATGACGCTGACATTCGATTTCTCCGTCCATTTGTGAGCGAGCGACAGATTGAAAAAAGTCTTTCAACATATGCTTGAGTTGCAGGAGCTGCAATGAGGTCTTCAGCTAATGGTGCAATATGTGGGTAAACAGCACGTCTCATCTTCCAGAAATTTAAAGCATTTTGGCACATAGAGCTGTTCCTTATTTCAATAAAATATTTGTTGAGTTTATTTTGTGCTTCATTACCTGGAATAAGCTTTATTTTTTCTACTCGCTGTTTTGCCGCTAAAAATTTCCATTTTGTTAATCCATTTATTTCTGGAGCAATCTCAACAGAAAGAGTAAATGCACTTGCTAAAGGTAAATCATGTTGCACCGATTTTTTAGCCTCTGACAAAATGTATTTCTTTGCACACTCTCTGATTTGTGTATGCTCATTACCTAAAAGAGCTATTGCACATGTGGGGTCAAGTAGACATGCGGCACATGGCAGTGGATTAAAATTAGGATCGTTTGGCTGCAAAAGAACGGCAAAACGACGGCGTAGATCTTCAAGCATTTTAACTGCTACATCTTTGGCATCTCCAAATTGCTCAAGGTGACATTCTAAATTAAGTATTGAAGGTATACCACTGGATAGTGAAAGTGCATCCGTCTGAAGAATATTAGTTTCATTGGCAAAAGGTTCTAAAAGATTGACAAAATCCTGAAGCATTATCCATTCGCTATTGGCAAGTGAATCAATGTTAAGGTCTCCAAGCACTTCGTTGATAGATGTCTTTATTTCCAGAAATCTCCGAACCATAAAGTAAGTGCTGTTCCATTTTGTAAAACAGTCGCTGATCACAGTCTTACCACGTTTGTTGATAATTTTTTCCAATGCAACAGAAGATTTGCGAACTTTTCCCACTAATCCACGTACCTTCAAAAGTAAGCCATGATATTTACCATCATATGCAAGTTTTACAACTAGCTGTATAACATGTGCAATGCATCCCAATCTTCTAAATGCTACGTTTTCTATTACATCAACTATCAAGTCAACATGTTCCCACTCTTCACTATTTGTCATATTCTCATCGTCTTCCAGATCTGTTATCTGCTCTTCATTAACCTCACTTTCTAATTCAATAAGTATATCACGTTCAGCTTGAGCTTTCATTCTCGACAACTTTATGCCTTTGACAATGTTTGCTCCATTGTCCGAAATAACAAGCAATATTTTTTCTCTGGAAATATTCCAATATTTTAGGCATTTTTCAAAACAATTAGCAATTTGTTCACCTGTATGTGGATGTTTCACAAGATACAAATTAAGCAGAGCATGTATTGGTTTTTCGGATTTGAAGTGAAAAAAACAAACCGAAATTCCTAAAAAAGACGCAGTAAGACCTTTTTTAGTCCAGCCATCAAGGCATATTGTGAAGCGCCTGACTTCAGATATGAAGTCACGAAGTTTTCTCGTTAAAACAGTAAATTCTTCATTAAGTAGGCTAGTAATTTTGGCAGAAGCAGGCAATGAAGATTTATAATCCAAGGTATTAACTAACTTTCTAAAACTCGCATTATCCACCAATGTCACTGGATTACATGTTGCAATTATCATTTGAATAAGAGAGTTTAGTCGAATTTTATGCTCGTGTGAATTAATAGGCCATGCGGTATTCCTACGATTAATGCATTGAATCAAGGTCTGGTTCTGATTTGAGGACGATTCTAAAAGAGTGGGTCCATTTTCATCCACTGCTTTTCTCTTTATCCCTGTTTGCTTTTTTTCACTTAATTTCTTTAATTCCGACTCTTCCAGCTCAACGTGTACAGACTTATGGTTTCTTGCTAAATGTAGCTAGAAAAAAATAAACATATTTATATAATTTTTTACTCTAAAATGATAAAAATGAGTCGTTTGTTTCAAAATGAAAACATATCCTCTAACAGATAAACTAACTTTAAGATTTGTTGGGTTCTTTCCACACAACTTTGTATTGCATACTTTTTCACCATCAAGTAAAACTAAACATACTGATTTGTCGGATGACGCATCGTATTTAAACCATTTCCATACTGAACTATTCCTCTTCTTACCAGCAAAAAGTTTACTCAAACTCATCGCGTAGTTGTGTTGGTCTTACAGTTTGATTTTTTTTAGTTCGAAAAAATATATTCGAATAAATATATTCGAACTATATCATAACTAAACTTATTCGAACTTAATTGAATAAAATTCAATTAAGTTCGAATAATATATCATTATAATGTATTGTAATATAATAATTATATATATCAAATAATTCAACTCGTTTCAAATCTAGAACGAAAATATTTTGTTTTAAAATAATTTTCGATTCAGTTTTTATTCCGTTCGAAAATTTAAAATTATCGTTTTTATTCTGTTCTCGTTCTTAAAATAAATTTCGTTTTAGTTTTCGTTTTCGTAAACGAAAGGCTTTTTTTTTCGTTCTCGTTTTCGTTCTCGTGTACGAAAATATCACTGCTACTAGGTGATGATCATGATGATTGTGATGATGATACGATATACGTGATAATGATGAGCATATGTAATTTAGATGGTGATCGTCATATCATGATGTTGGTTCACTTTCAGTATTTTATAGAAATGTGTATTATCACAAATTTGTTTATTTAAGTTCAGAAACTGACACTCCACAGTTACTGAAAAAAAAGTAAGTTGTAAATAATAAAAAAGACACTTGCTCCAGCCCGTGCTATTCCTCCTTTAACATTTTTATGTATTGAAAATTTGACTTCTTCAGATTATTTCAAATTAACTTTTTAAAACAAGGATCTGCTTTTGAAGTTTTAGAAAAGGATGTATTTTTATATTTTTGTCATTTGATTATACTTTTTTAGTTTTGTAACCGAATTCCAATATGTTCTGAAATAATCTTTTTAGTTCGTTTATGTAAATAGGGCACAAATATGTATCCAAATTTATCAAGTTAAATTGATGGACATACTTTTTTCGAAAGCAATGAGTTAGACAACTGATGGGATGGAGACCCATCCACTTATGTGGTATTGTATTTTATTGACTAAAAAGTTTTTTTTTTTTTAAGGAAGAATATATTTAAAAGAGTGCTTTATAAGGTGACAATTTCTTAATTTATTTTTAGCGCTTTAATTCTAAAAAATGTGCTTTGATTGAAGAAAAATGAAAATATTTTGTTGTTGCCTATTGAGATGATATCAACTTAGTTGCGTGTTGATCAGTTGCTGGATGAATTAAAGCTCTCATAGCTCCCTAAATCAGTATTGTATCATCAGTTGCATCTAATGCTGAAATTGAAGCACATAGTAAGTATTACTAAACTAAATTTAACTGTTTCATTATTGGTAATTTTTTGTTATTTTAGTTTTTGGGGTCTTAAAGTAACATCCAATGGATGATAATGGATCTGTAAGATGGTTTCTTGCGAATGTGAGCAAAAAAACACTTTATTGCATTAGTTAATAGTATTCTCGCAATTAACTCTTGGAGTTATTTTTATACAATTTTTTTTTCGATAATAATATGAACTTGTCTTATGTTTAAATATTGTTTTAAATTTTATATCTAGTGTTATTTTATTAAATACAATAGGGTTGAGGTGCAGAATTTTTTAAAAAAAGATGTTTTTTTAATTATCCTAACGTTTATATATGTGAGTGTAATGTACATTTTAGTCATGCATTTGGCGGAAGAAAAGCTCGAGAGGAACGTTCTTTATATAATAAGTTATTTTCATAAATAACAATTTGAACTTTTAGTAATATTTTTTTAATTTTTTTTTGTATTATTTTTTACCACATTTTTGGTTGGAAATAAATTTCGAAAATACTTATTTTTTTCGATATAAGTTGGAATAAACTTCGAAAAGTACTTATTTGTTTGATTCATGCGAGATAATACATTTGTACAGAAACAGCTAATAATAACGTTCTATGTATTATTAAAAAGTAACGCTTTAGTAATGACACGCGACCACAAACAAATGTTGGAAAATGATCACGGATCAGTACTGGTAATAGATAATGGGTCTGTGCTGGTAAGCGATCGCGGGCCAGTGCTAGCATATGATCCCGGGCCAGTGCTGGCAAACGATTGCGGGCCAATGCTGGCCCATGACAGCGGGCCAGTGCTGGCCCAATGGCCGTTTCGATGCAGGCCCGTGATCGACAGCCGTCATCGCGCCGTAGTCGCAAGCGGAACTGGGCCAGCATTGGTTCGCTAGCGGGAGGCTGTCTGGGTAACAGCTATAGTTGTTAGACATTTTAAAAGTTTCTCTGAGGTATCGATATACTAGTTTTTTAAAGAATTTAATCTGATAAATAACTACTTATTCTTATCCAATGAAAATTTAAAATAAGATAAACTTAAAACTTTTTTTACGCGCGAACAAATTGATAATTGAACAAAGGACTGTCATCTTTAACATTTTAAGTGATCAAAGAAATAATAACTTTATTCTTGAAAAGCTACATCAAATAGACCTTTTCATAAATATCTCCTACAGTGTACCGTAGGAGATAATTTTGAAAAGGTATGTACACCGCGGTGTACATACCGTGGTAGTATTATCCCATCAAGCACAACTCAGAAAAAAGTTACTCATGGTTTTTGTTGCGTGTTTAAAACTCTGTGAAACAAAAGAACACATGTCAAAAATTGGGTTTCTATTCCGTCAAATTAACTGTTATTATTTACCAGTTAAAATACTAATGGTTTTATAGTTACGGACACGTAATATTTTATTATAATAAATTTCTGTAAGTTGAAGCCAGTGGTAAAGAACACGACATTTACATTAGACTTTAAAACCTCAAAAAACACGTTAAAACTCAAAATAAACGAGTTAAAAAAAAAGAAATAAACGTGCTTTTGGTTTACGCCTGGATTGTGACAAACACGTGTTTATACAAATGTGCCAGCTGGGTTCTTTATTTACTTCATAAAGTTAAACCTTTAATCAGTGTATTATTATTTCTAGAATAGTAATATACATATATTAAATAAAATATAGAGTTGTTCTCATACGAAAAGTCTACAATCACTTTAGACATACATATATAGGTTTTAATATCTTGATGTTGTCTATATATTATGTTGCATTTTTATAACTACCTTTTTGTTAAATAGCTAAAAAAAAATCAAGTTAGAGTATAAAAGAAAATATTTTAAAGATATAAATTGTATAAGTGACATCATCCATTTCCTAATTACGTCAACTATATGATCTTTATTTTAATATTATTGATTATTAGTATTATTTTTATTATATTATATTATATATATATTAGTTTTTAATGTAATGATAGAAAAATATAAATTTAGTTGTTGTTAATTCATATAAAAATCTCTTTTTACGGTTTCATGCTTTTTACTTGTTCCCAGCCAGCACAAACACGTCTTTTTAGAATTTAAAATGTTAACACCTTTTAAATGTCTAAATTTAGATAACTATAAGATATCTAATAGCACATCTATAGCAATACTAATCTGATTAGTATTGTGATTTATCCTCCTCCGGCTAAATGCCACATAAACGTCACATACCAAGGCCTACGAAGACAAATTAGGCTCACTAAAGAGCATCATAACCCGCTTTGACGGAACAAGAGTAAGTGAGTTTGAGAAAAAGCAATGTAAATAAGAATTCAGAAGTAGGTATTTAGAAGAGTAAGTATTCTAAGAAGTAGGTATTTAGAAGAGTAATTTGAAAGATAGCAAAGAGAAAAGCGGTCAGATATTGCACGGGATGTTAGAATGTGCAATCCGACTAACAGAAACATTTCGATGGTTAAGAGCACAAAGGGAATATGTCAAACATTAAACATTAGGTAAACATTAAACAAATTAGGTATTAAAGTATGTAAAAGAAATAAAAATAAAATAGTAATAAACAAGACAGAATTAATTGAGGAATTCATTTGGTTAAAAATCATGACAATAAATAAATATCATGAATTATTGTATGTTTTCAAATTTTCAAATTCAGATTTCTCAAAACAATGATTAATGGACGTATTCCCTTTGTGCTCTTAACCATCGATTTAATCAAGTTTGTTGTCGTCTTTACCAAACTGATTTAATTTTTGTCGTCTTTAATAACCTGTTTTAATTCGTATTAAGTATTATTAATGTTGTTATTATTAAAACTAACGTTTTTGCGGTTTTTATTATTAATATAATTATTTATTTAAAAAGAAAATAAAAAACTTTTTTGTCATTGGTTTTTGATTTTTATTTATTCACCACCATTTTTTAAAAAACCTAGGTTTTTATTTTGTGTGTGGAAAAATCCACGTACGCTGCCATTTTTTTTTTTATTGAGTTATATATAACTCGTCATTTAAAAACATTTTACAGCGTTCTTGTTTTACAATTTTCATCAATAAAATTTAAATAAAAATTAATAACGATAGGAGCAAGTAGAAGACAGTAGTCTTGTCATCATGCCCCTATAGTAAGCGTAAAGTACTTTTAACAAATTTCTCATTATATAAATTTACAAGTACTCGTTATATAAAAACCAATTAACACATTACAACAAGAATACCATAAATTGCAAAAGATAAATAATCAGATATATTAAGAAATATTACAAAATTTTTTATTTTTTTTATTTTTTTTTACTTAAAAATGCAAAAATATGTTTGCGTCTGTTAATTCAAGTAAATACTGTATTTATCCTAATTTATTTGCAAATTTACTGTATTTACTGTATTTAACTATATTTTTAAAACAATTTATTTAAGTTATACTTTTCATATTTTCATTAAGAACTATGTTCTTAATGAAAATATGAAAAGTACCTTGATAGGTATTTATGATTAACTTTTACAAATCGGTTATTAAAAGATTTTGGAAGCATATCGTTTTGATATTTAAACATGAATAACAAGTTTTGGAACACATTCAACTCATAGACATTAAGAGCTTTAATTTCCCGGAGTAACGGCTTGGAGTGGGCGTATTTATGCACATTAAATATAACTCTACTAGCTTATTTTTGTTTAATATATATATTTTTCAATGCTGAAGGGTAAGTACTTGCCCAAGCAATATTACAATAGCTAATATAGCTATGGATAAAACAATAATATAAATCTATTCAACATTTTTTACTTAGTAGGTGTTTTGTTTTATACATATTGCCTATAGTTTTAGAAATTTTGTTTTCAATTATCGCAAAATGATTTTTCCAATTAAGTGATGAAACTCTGTTTACTATATTTTTATTTATTATTAGCTGAGGAAGTTGCAGGAGAAAGTCATTGGATTTAGATTGGTTATGGAATAAAATGTACTTAGTTTTACTGATATTCAAAGAAAGTTTGTTTGATTTAAACCAGTCATTAAGGTTTTCCAGCTCACGATTAACTGTAAAGAAAATTGATTTTAAATTGGAATGGGTATAAAAAAGATTAGTGTCATTAGCAAAAAGAACAAAATTAAGCATGTTTTAAGATAGAAAGATATCATTTACGTAAATCAGAAACAGTACGGGTCAAAGAATAGAGCCTTGAGGAGCTCCGCAGCCTATTGTTTCTAACTTTGTACACGTTGAATCATAAGATACTCATTCTTTTCTATTTTTAAGTTAGCTTTGTAGCAATTTTAAGTTGTTATTTGTTACTCCATATGTTTCTAATTTGTACAAGAGAATTTTATGATCAACAGTGTCAAAAGCTTTTGACAAATCAATGAACAAGCCGAGTGTATAACTTTTTTTAGCAAACCCATCCAGTATTTAACTGGCTAAATCAGTTACTGCATGATGTGTTGAATGCCCTTTCCTGAAACCAAACTGTATGCTGACTAAGAAATTATGTTTTTCAAATTAACTATACAGTCTGTTATACATAATACGCTCAAGCAACTTTGAAAAACAAGAAAGAATAGATAGAGGTCTGTAGTTAGATGGTATAGAATCGTCGCCATTTTTGTATATGGGGACTACTCTTGCTACTTGTAATTGACAAGGAAAAATACCAGTTGTAATTGAAAGGTTGAAGATAAACAAAAGAGGTAATTTAATAGCACCAAAAACAGCTTTAAGAACATTAACATTAATATCGTCAAACTCGGCACTTTTATTTATTTTAAGCGCATTAAAAGATGCCTGAAGTTCATTTAGAGACAGTTCCAACTCATCTATTACATAGTGAGTTTTTTTTTAATAGGATTGGAATGTTTTATTTCCAGGAGTTATATCAGCTGCTAATTTTTTTCCTATGTTTATAAAAAATTTGTTGAAGTTTTCAGCTATTTCTTTCTTATCAAATATTTCTCTGTTCGAGTTTAGCTTTATTCTATTTGGAAAAGTGCTTTTATGTAATTGCTTTTTCCCTGTAACTTCTTTAATTACTTCCCATGTCCTTTTACTATTTCCTTTTGAATGTTCTAAGAGGTTAGAATAATAACTTTTTTTTATTTGCTTTTTTATTCTTTCAAAACAACTTTTATACTTTTTGTATTTAATTTCATTGTTATAAGTTTTATTTTTTTAAACTTTTTCATATAACCTTTGTTTTTTTTCTGGATGATTTTCTTTTTCAAAGACCATTTGTCATCCACGGATTATTAGTTTTTATGGAACTAGTTGTTTTTTTAATTTTTGGAAAGGATCTTTCGTATTGTTTAGAAAACAAACGTAAAAACAGATTGTATGCATCATTAGCATCATTGCACTCAGTTAAAAGATTCCAATCAATTTCTGTTAATAGTTCTCTAAATTTTATAGTAGATTGGTTGTTTACTTGTCTTACATATGTTGCAAAGGAATTTTAAGATTCAGAAATTAAAGAGTAGTTTATAAGAAAATTCGGAAAAAGATCGCATATATCAGTTTTTAATATTCCACTTTTGATTTGGCAAGTCATGGCAACATTAGTAAAAATTTTATCAATAATTGAAGAAGTATTGCGTGTTACGCGCGTTGGTTTGTTGATTACAGGTATTAAACTGTTCTGAAGTAGAGTATTTACAAACCGTTTAGCGTAGGAATCATTATTTGTTTTTTGAATATCTATGTTAAAATCACCAGTTATATAAATGTGTTTTTTAATGACTTTTGGCAATATATTAAGTGTTTTTCAAATGCTTCAAAATTACCATTAGGCGGTATGAAGAGAAAAGTTACAAAAATATTTTCGGTTTTCCGATTAAGAATTTCAATTGTTAACGACTCACAATTAGCGTCATTGACACTGAGGCTAAGTAATTTTCTAAAAGTAAAAGAATTAAGAATAAAAATACATACGCCCCCGCCAATGCCGTTTTTCCTGGGTTGGTGTATTGAATTATAACCTGGTAGAAAAAAATTAGAATTTATTTCATCGCCATTTTGACACCAAGTTTCCTTTAGACAGATTACACTAAAATTGTAGTTTAAATTTTTTAAAGTCATTTTTAGGGATTCAAAATTTTTACTTATACTCCTGATGTTCAAATTCAATAATGAAAAATTTGGTAATGAAGAATTTAAATATCTTGAGGCATCACTTATATTAAAATATACAGTATCTATTAAAAGGTTATTAAAATAATTCACGTCAGGGTCAAAGTCATTTGTTAAAAGTATAGTGTTTTAGTAAATATATCAAAAACATTCAAAATATTATTTTCCGCCATTTAAAAATTAAAAAAAAAAGTATACATGCGTTATATGTATGCGTTTAAATCCGCAGCTGTTTTTCAAAACGCCTGAACGTGCTTATACGTATTTCGAGAAAAACATAACTAAAAAAAAAGTTGTTTGGAGAAACTCTTTGTTAAACGTTTTTTGAAACGAATAATTTTTATGAATTTTTTCAGAACTCTTTGAAAATATGTTTTCAATAACGTTTGTAGACATATAAACCAGCTTATTTTGTAAAAAAGTCAAAAGTGATATTTTCAACCTTTAAAGTGGCTGCAGAAATACCCGTTTAAAATATATATAACTTTTTAATTTTGATTTGATTTATTATTACTAAATTTAAGTAAAGAATTTTTTGAAGTAATAATTTTATCATACCTAAGATAAACATTTTCACCGTTGAATCGCCTTTTTTTCACTTCCGCCAATAACTTTTTTTTATTTCCACAGTTTCACGGAAAAAGTCTTCGTTCACATACACGTTAAGCTTATATAATTCTTTCAGAATTTTTTCTTTGTCTTTATACCTCAGCAAATTAATAACAATTGTTCTGGAGCGTCCATTTCTTTTTAACCCTGTTCTATGAGCATGTTCTACTTTTATTCCGGTTAATCCTAATTTATTTGCAAAATACGATTGAAGTTTTTCTTCTGTTTCATTCCAGCTTTCTTTTTCATTTTCCAACAACCCATCAATTCTTAGATTTTTTCTTCTGGATCTATCTTCAGATATTCTTTGTTTTTCCCTGATATTTTCACTAAATGAGATTTCTTTTCTTGGTTTTTCGTTTACTCGTTCGTTGATACTGGCAATTTTTTTATCAAACAACTCCTCGTGGAAATTCAAGCTCAACTTAACATCTACATCTTCAATTAATAACTTTATTTTGTTAGAATTATCATTAACTTTTTGTTCAATTTTTTCTAGTCTTTCATTGAATATCTTGGTGTTTTCACTTAAAATATCTATAACAATTTTTTCTTGCTGTTTCAATATAATCGCCATCTCATTTTATATTATGAAAACATTGCAGCAGTTTCTTTTTTATACTCTTAAAACATTTCTTTTAGCATTTTTTGAATTTCAACAATCGTGACTGCTATATTTATCAAACTTTCCAGTTGTTATTTAATTTTACTTTATTTTCATTTTAACAAGGGCAGACTCTTTCAAAGAGTGTCTCTATTGTATTATAATTTATACTATACAAAATAACAATAACATGAGTAGGGCTTCTAGGCCCAAATCCAATACAGCCCATCCGTTTGAATCGGGTCTAGGTCTCGTTATTATAGACCCGAAACTCGCCACACACAGACCATTAGAATTTGTTAACCAAACGGATCGGGTATGGGTATTATAATATATAGACTCGTTATACCAACATTTACTTATCTAATCTCATTTAGAACTTAAAATTGCGCAAATTTTCTGATCTTATTAATGATTTTGCATAAAGCGTATACACGAAATAAATGTGAAAGTAAAAAAATAACTAAAAAAAAGTACTCTTCAATTTTTATTTCTAACCAAGTAATAACTTTAATACAATAATATAAGAAGATCAAATATAAAAAAAAATCTAATTATTCCTGTGGGAATCTAATGAAATTTCGAACTTTTGCTTTTGTGGTACCCATAAACTTGTGCACAGAATAAGAATTGAAGCCATTTGATGCTTTTTTAAATGATATTTTAATATCTTTAATATTTCTGCAAAGTTTTTTTGTTTTTTTCGTTTTTTTTTTAATGATGGCCCAGTACTTTTCAATAACTCTTAATTCTGGGCAGTTTGGAGGATTTTTTGTTTTAGGCACAAATTTCACATTATTCTTTTTATACCATTCCAAAGCTAGTTTACAATAATGAATTGAAGCTAAATCTTTTTAGCTTCAATTCATTTATTATCTGCTTTTCTCTTCTTATCTGCTTTTCTCTATATTTGGCAATATAATAGACGGCACCAGGAATTTGCGGATGATCGTACTTGATATAAGTTTCATCGTCTTCAATAATACAGAAATTTTTAGAAATAAAATTGTCATACAACTTTCTGCAGCAGGTTTTTGCACTTTTTTGTTGAGTTTCAGATCGGTTGGGCACTTTTTTTGCTTTGAAAGAATGAAAACCATGTTTATTTCGAACTTTTACAACAAAACTATGAGAAAGTCCATAAATGTTTGCGCGCTCCCTTAGTGAAAGGCTTGGGTTAGTCTTAAAACCGTTAACCAGTTTTCTAACTAGTTTTTTATCTTAAAAACCCTTTTCTCTTCCACCACCAGATTTACATTTGATCAATTTTGTTTGAGAAAAACGTTGGATTACACGAATAACGGTGTATGGATGCATTTGCAACGCTTTTGCTATCGAATTGTTTTCCAAATATTTGTGCATAATTTTTTCTCTTATGTCTTCTTCTTTTGTCATTTTTAAAACTAATTTTAAGTTAAATCAAAAAACTACTACATTTTTTTGAAACCACAACACGTTGTAAACAAAATACAAAACAGTTAAAAAGATTTTAATATAACCACTGAAAAAAATGAGGTACTTAATCTTTCACATTTATTTCGTGTACACGCTTTAGGAAGAAATTATCATTTTTATAAAGTTATAAACACACTTTTAATAAATAATAAAGAAATATTAAAACTGTGCTATTAGAGCTAACCTTTTAAGTTTTATTCGTTTAAATTTTTTTAAATTGTTTTTACTCTTTCAATGAGTTTTTCTCAGTTTTGCATTTTTTTTAACTTTTCTCGGAAATAAATTTTAATCCGTCAAATTTATTAAAATTTTCATGATTTATTCATTAAATAGGATTTTGTGTTATGAACTAAAAAAAAATTTAAAAAAATCTTTTCCATCTTTATTTATGCATTTTTTGTAATTCTTATAAGTGAAAATTAAACAAATTATTGTAATTAACCAAATAAAGTCTTACTTTTAATTTATTAATTATTCTTTTTAGTTCAGAACATGCATCGCATAATTATTTTTAGTATAATTTTAAACTTAAAGGTATAGTTTTTTAACTTAAAGGGATAGGATATGTGATATATCCTAAAGGTAGAAACTTATAACTTTTTTTTAGTTTATATGACTAACTGCTTTAGTTTTAAAGTATTTTCATCATTAAATACTGAAGAAAAGTACTTCAATTACAATTTAACTGATTATCATGATAACACACGTACTCAATACTACGCATTGTTTACGTTCTTCTATGACATGACCGGGGCGGGTCTGGACCCATCCCAGACCCTATAGTAAATCGGGTAGGGCCTGTTGATATCCGACCCAAACCCAGACCCGTTTATACAAATTAATTCTGGGTTCGGTTC
>NC_061157.1:29003877-29073877 GCF_022113875.1 Hydra vulgaris
CGTTTTATGTATTTAATTCTATATGATTTAAAATGTAAAATAACTATATAATCTTATCTTATAAATTGCTGCAAGCATGTTGTTGTAGTGATATAACAAAATGGCCGAAAATTTCCTTGATTGGAATATTGAAATTTTCCTTACCTAATCAGTAATAAAGTCTAAGGGTTGTGAAAATAGTTCGTTGCAATTAAAAAAATACTTAGTAACAACCATAAACTTTAAAAATATTACTTCATTTTGTGATTTTTAATCAATAAACTAAAAGTACGTCATCATAGTTGAAGCTTTATACAATTTTTTGTTTGTAGACTTTAAGTTTGTTAGGGTAATACTAATCCTATAATAGTTTTTGAATTAACGGTTCAAATTTTCACTGTAAAGATGAAAACCATATTATACAAATTTTGTTGATTTTGTAGGGTTTTTTTTTATTTTTTTAAATAACCTGTTTTGATTAAGGAATCAAAGTGTTCCAATTAGGGAACTAGTTGCGTTGATTGGAACAAAATGGTAACTTTTCAAAAAGAAATTTATTTCCAATAGCAGTGCAATCAATTAAGTCAAATTGTGGTTAAAAGTATATGTTTTCATAGTTTAGCCATCTTTAGGTAATAAATATTTATTCCTTAAGTGTTCCAATGAAGGCAACTCTCCCCTATATCAACTAATTGTCTTTAATATTTTATGTTTCATGTTTAAATGAAAAGAAAATTTGTCGCCAAATGTATTATAAAAGTTTTTTATTTCTTATTGAGGTCCTTATCTCTGGAACAAAAAAGTCTTACCAAATTTTGATTTTTCGACCCAACAGACTTTTGCTTCATTCAAACAGAAACTTAAAAAAATTATATTTTCAATTGAAAATACCTTGATTTATTTTTAATTGCTTTATTTGTTGTTGTTGTTGTTGTTGTTTTATTTTGTATATTATTTGGTTTAACATTTTATCTTGGATTTTTAACATTTTATCTTGGTTTTTAAATATTTTTGCATAAAGGTGTATTATTATTATTTCACTACAGACATTGTATTTTTATTAAAAATTAACTATATATTGTTAAAGGGCTTCATGACAAGAATTAGTAATGACAAGTCCTGTCATTACTAATTTAAAAATTGTAAAATTGTAAAAAAGTCTTTTACTTTTTGATTTTTCAATTTTTTCCATATTTTGGGACCCTGTGACATAATTGAAAATTCAAAACCCCGTGTTTTAGTTTTTTTAATATAATAGTAATGGAAGCTATTTGATTGCAGATTATAACTTTGAGAAAATGATGACGAAAATATGTCTAAAAAAGTATTTGGTAGCATATTATTTTTATATTTGAACATAAAAATAAGAATCTGATATAAATCAAGTTTTTCCAAGTTTAAGACTTTCATATTTGTCATCGCATTGGAATGATTGTTTATTTTACCTAGATAATTAATTATTTTGCAAGCCTTGAAGTTCGATTTTTTTTTTTTGTGTGTGTGTATTAGCCTATACTATACTTAGCATATGTGAGATAGACTAAAGTAAAGTTTTTTACTTTACTTTAGTAAAATGTGAATTAGACTAAAGTAAAGTTTTTTTCTTGAAAAGAAATCAAGAAACGGGTCACATTTATATAAAATATCTATTGCAGATAATATTTTTGGTTCAATGTGTCCAATATGATTTCTCCATGATACAGGTTTTCGTTCGGAATTAGGAATACGTGTTCCTAATTTCGAACGTACATATCGAATCCTTTAATTTATTAAATCCTGTCTTCAATTATTTCTTTGTAATCAGTTGAAAAAAAAAAACCTTCACAGTCACTGCCTGTTTCTGCCAGTTAACCATTGTTAACCAGAAGAAATCTCAGTTATTAGTATCAGGTTGGTTGCAGCCTTAACAAATGCTCCCTATTAATCAAATAGGAAGCTTGTAGTGCTTTTTTATCATACAGAAATGCAGTTTTATCCCTTATCTTTTTTCAAAGACTGAAACATTGTTCAGTAACCCCTTATTTTTGCTCACTGAAAATTATTACTGTGTAACCTTCCATTATTATAACCACACCATAATTCTTCTCCATTAAATAGTATCGCAGTTAGTTTTTATTAAATAGTATCGCAACAATAAATCTGTATTTGTCTAATATCTGTAAATTATCAAATCTGTACAGTACAGCTACGGTTGCTATCTCCAAATGAATACTAATTTATTTAGAGGTAGCAACCCTAGCTGTACTGTACAGATTTGATAATTTTTAAAAAACTATAATGAAAAAGTTGTTGTATTCAAAAAATATTGTTTTAAAACGCCAAGCTACAAAAATTAAAATACTTTTGTTTTTTATTTTTTTTATTTATTTGTTATTTAGGTGCCCCAAGAAGACTTAACGGTCTTGTCACAGAGCACCGCGGAAGTACATTTAACCAGGAAGTTCACGCCTCCTTCCTTACCGTGACGCGAGATATGTCCAAAGCTCGTTTCGAACCTGGGTTTTCTGCATATAAAAAAAGCGCTCTAACCACTGCGCCACGGCCGCACTAAATAAAAGCTATTCCCACTCCTTGCACAGGAATTCAATTGTTTTGTGATAATTGATAATAAAAGGAATACACGACAAGTTAGAACACTTTTCACATGCAACCCATTTGTAGCTTTGTCCCAAAGCCTTTGGGACAAAGCTTGTAGCTTTGTTCCAAAGGCTTCCGCAGGATATACAATGACGATTGATATGGTAGAGATTACAGTTGGCAGCAGGAAGTCACTCAATATTTTGACTAGGAGACACCTTTGTTGTTTTGTTATATTTCTGAAACCGTTTTCGGAGTTTTTTAAGTTTTAAAATCTTTTTTTCTTCTTTTTTTTAAACTTTTGTTTTTTAAGAATTGCTGAGTCCAATTTTTTTTTCTCTTATAACTTTTCTGGCTTCTTTTTCATCTTGTTTTTTTTTTTTAGAAGCTTGTGTTGCTTTGTCCTGAGCCATTGCAGATGTTCAGTCATGTTATAAGTTGTTGTTCTTTTAATCATTGTTCCCTTTTCTTTACTATTGGAAAAAGGCTTTAATTTATGTCTAAGCACACTGAGCACTGATTTATTAATATCAAAAGATGCTTCTTTAACGGCTTTTTGCTATCTAATTCTTTGAGCAATACTTCTTTTGATGAAAGTCTATAGGTTCAAAGAGTTTTTTGAATTTATTTTATTGGTTTTATCGAGTGAACCTTGTGAATCAGTAGTCTTTCCAGAAAAACAATTCTCAATTTTGTTATTTGTTACATCTTGAAAAACAGCGCAGATTGCAGTTTTATTTGGCATTATAAAATTAACTTTAATTATATAAAATATAAAATTTAATTATAAAGTAAAATATGATAGTAAAATAAATAAAATAAGGAATATAAAAATAAAATATTTAGATGGGAGTTAAATTTTTACCCTAGCCATTTAGGGAAAACAAGTTCGAACTATGATCTTAATGTAAATAGTTCAGTAGCATTATATAAAACTATTATATGTAACTGAAAAAATGTATAATATTATATTAAAAATGTATATTACTATATTTAAAAGCAAAAGTGAGCATAAGTAAGCCATGTAGCTTATGATTTTGTAACAAAATTCTATAATGTTAATAGAATTTTATGTATCCATTTTACCCCATTCTAGAATTTTGTTTATTTATCAATATGGGTTAGAAAACTTATAATTTAAATTTCACATGCTGTTACATCACGGTCCAACTAATAAATTTACATCATTATTCTTGGATAAGTAATATTACTGAAGTCTGCAGGCAAAAGTTTTGAAACGTAATGTTTTTATATATTTTTTTAAAATAAAATGTTTTACATTTTAATTATTCATGTAAATTAAATATTAATATTGTTAATGCAAAAAAAAAAAGAAAAAAAAAAAAAGAAAGAAGTTAATTATGTGTATAAATTGTTGGTAATTTACAGGTTTTAGCATTATGTATAGATAACTTACTCCATGTATACTTATTGAATATATCCATATTACCCCACCCTACCCTATACAACTATATAAATCAGTTTGATTATATAAGGTTGTCTTATTGCTTTTTTTATGGAATACTTTTACATCTCTCGAGAGTTGTTTTTTAAATAATAAAAGTCAATCATTATCTTGATAAAAAAATTTTTACATTTTTTCTTCCTAAATATTTTTAGAAAGTAAATGTGTTTTAATATTCATTAATTTGGTTTTAATAAGATTTTAAACATTTCTCTTTTTAAAATTAAAATGATTCTTTAAAACGAAAAAATATATTTTATAAAGAAATACTTGCTAAATAAACGGATACTACGTTTTAAAACGACTTAATTAAGCAAAGATGTTTTTTTTTCTGTTGTCGTCCTTGCGCCGTTTTTCAAAGGATTAACTCTAGTTTGAAATTTAATTTATTTTGGTTCGCTGATTCTATACTAGTCTCGACAACTTGTCGCTTAAGAATTTTAAGGTTCTATCAAAATAAAAGTACTTACACAGCAAACACAAGGCATCTTTAAGACCGTCTTTATTAGGTCTTTAAGCGGTTTAATTGACGTTTAATAGATGTTTTCTGAAATACTTTTTTTTTTAGCTAATTGGAAATACCTTTTTTATGATCCTTGTACAGTAAAACCTGTTTAGGTTGTTACTAAACAAAAAAGTTTTAAAATATATTATATAGTTTAAAAAGCAAAAAAAACAAACAAACAAACTAAAAAAATGGAGAAAACATACACACAAAACAAGATCATTTATTAAATTTTAAAATCTTTCAGATTCGCATTCTATGCTAAGTTACTCACATCAAAATCATAGGTTATCTAAATATATCAAGAAGTATATTTCAAACATGATTTAACGAATACAAAAGAAAAAAAAAGAAATCAAAAACTAACTTTTTCCTAAAAAAACTAAAATCTATTTCTTACAAAATGTCATTTTATAATATAGAAATTAACTATTTAAAAAAACCTGTTATAAAATCAGATTATGTATTAAAGAACTAAAGAAAGTCAGAAGTTGTAAACTAATTTTTTCATTTTTCTACTATTGAGAATAAATTATTATGTATAAAAGTGTTAAAAAACAAAAATGAGTAACAAATAGTTAAATTAAAGAAAGTTATAAGTAAATGATACAATAGCAAAAGACAGCGTACGTAGCGTGAAAACGTCAAAGCATTTTTATAAATATTATATAATCTATAAACGCTTTTACAAAAGTTGACTAAAATCGTACCCATTCAATCCAACAACACCGTCAAAATACGACTTACTCAGCTGTCGCCACTTAAATAACAAGCCACATTCAGGGCACTTCATACCATTCTGCGAGAAGAAAAAAACACTAACAATTTTAAAGCAAACAAACAAACCATTTTAAAAAAAGAAAAAGAACTCCAACAAAAAAGCGCGTTGAAAAATCTCTTGTCAACAACTCAATTGAAAATATTACTCGTCTAAGTTGAAACCAGCACGGATAACAACCCATATGGTTGCATGGGGGGAAGTGCGGCTTCAAAGCTTCATTCTTGCAAATAACACACCAAGTAGCTGTAATTAAATTAATCCATTTATAAACAATTGTACAAATCATTAACATCAGTATAAAATGTTTGCATATTTAAAGTTTAAAAAAATGGCACACATACAAAAAAACTGTATCGAAAATTTGAAAAAAACTCTGTACAGAGTTCAAAGAAAAAAAATTTTGTAAAAGATACAAAGCAACGTTCCTTTAAAGAATTTTCAGATAAAAAAACGCTTATAAAAATGATTCAAAGATATATAAGAATACTGAAACCAGCAGTTATAAATCTTAGAAGGAAACCTTTGATACATCTTTGAAGGAATGTTGATAGCGAATATTTGATAGATCTTCGAAGGAATGTTCTTAGTGAATATTTGATGCGTCTTCGAAGGAATGTTATTAGTGATTATTTGATACATCTTCGAAGGAATGTTGTTAGTGAATATCTGATACATCTTCGAAGAAATATTGTTTGTGAATACTTGATACATACATCTTAGAAGGAATGTTGCTTGTGAAATTTTTGATACATATATTTTCGAAGGAATGTTGTTTGTGAAATTTTTGAAACATTTTCAAAGGGATGTTGCTTGTGAATATTTGATACATATTAAAAGGAAGATTGCTTGAAGAATTTATATACATCTTGAAAGAGACGTTGCTTAAGGATTTTCAAAAGGTATAAAATAAAAACAATTTATTTATAAATTTATTTTATAAGTATAAAATTTACAGTTTTTACTTGATCACTACCTATCCACGTTTGAATTTTTATTTGATCGTACCTAACCACCTGTCAATGGCTGCTGAAAACAATTTCTTGTCATTGTCTTTCCGAACAAAAAAACTAAACCCTAAATTAAAAAAAGATGATCTTATTAAGGATCCAATTACTCGATAATACTCTATAATTTTTACTCGATAATTTATATCAATTAACCTTTTAATTTTTACTCGATAATTTATATCAATTAACCTTTTAATTTTTACTCGATAATTTATATCAATTAACCTTTTAATTTTTACTCGATAATTTATATCAATTAACCTTTTAATTTTTACTCGATAATTTATATCAATTAACCTTTTGATTTTTACTCGATAATTTATATCAATTAACCTTTTAATTTTTACTCGATAATTTATATCAATTAACCTTTTAATCATAACTCGATAATTTATATCAATTAACCTTTTAATTATTACTCTATAATTTATATCAATTAACGCAAACAAAACTTTGATTAGATAATAAAAATTACCTTGAATTAAATCCATATGTACCAAACTTTTTTTATCGAATAACTTATCAAAACCGTCAATTAAGGATCGGATATCACCATTCTAATGATGATAGATTAATGTATTTAACTAAAAAATCTGTCATAGAATGTCATAAAAACTAATAACAAAAATCAATAAAAAATTACTTTTTTATAACACATCATAGAAGATCCAAAGTCAGCATACTGCTCTTTGGATAGAATACTTTTTACCTGGAAATAAAAAATTATCAAAATAAATTTCGGTAATAATTGCATTTTTATGTGTGAAAAATCATAAAACATCTTAATACCTTAATCAGATATTGCTTCGCGTCTTCCTTTGTGTTTTCTTTTTTGTCGTTATAAGCATCTATTGAAATATTTTTAGTCGTAACATTATCTGTTGAAGAACATTTTGTCGTAACAATATCTGTCGAAGAGCATTTTGTGGTAACAATATTTTCTGTATTAGCGATATTTTTTATAAGTTTATATTTTTTAACTTTATGTGGAGTAACAGTTTTTTTTGATAATATATTCATTGACAGTGACGCACTCGGAGGTATTTTATTTTTACATTCGTTCTCTTTCATTTGTAAAGAATCAAATATACTAAATTTTTCTTGAACTTTTATTTCATTCAATAATGCCAGCGATTCTGATGGCACTGAGCTTTTTGCTGCTGAAATTCTGGAATCGTTTCTTTCATTGAAACATGTTGTATTTTGAAAATCGTCTCGCTGACTTATATGTGTAAGTTTAATAGACTTAGATTTGGCATTCACAAGATGACTTGAGGGATTCTCGTATACTTCAACCTTTCGTTTGCTTTTACACTTAGTTAAAACCGTGCCCATCTAAATTATATATATATATATATATATATATATATATATATATATATATATATATATATATATATATATATATATATATATATATATATATATATATATATATATATATATATATATATATAATTGTATATATACACACACATATGTGTGTGTATATATACAATTATATATATATATATATATATATATATATATATATATATATATATATATATATATATATATATATATATATATATATATATATATATATATATATATATATATATATATAATTGTATATATACACACACACACACATATATATATATATATATATATATATATATATATATATATATATATATATATATATATATATATATATATATATATATATATATATATATACATATGTGTATATATATATATATAGAGAGAGAGAGGCGCCCCGCCATTGGACACCGAAGTCAGCAAAATTGGATCTATAGTTGGCAGCAGGCAAATGTCAGCTAACGAGGACCTTTTTTTGGCCTTAGTCTATAAAAAAGACAGATACATCCCCTCCCACCTTTTAAAATCTCTTCGTGACAACACTGTGTATATATATATATATATATATATATATATATATATATATATATATATATATATATAAAATTAAAAGTCATCTTTTGTAGTCATCACTTTCTAAAGTCATATAAAAAAAAACGGATCATATTGCTTTTAAACAACGACTTCTAATGGTTAATACTAAACATTAAAAAAATATAAAATAAATGTTTAGATTTTAAGGCAATTAAAATAAATAACACTACTGCTGTTTAAAAAACGATAATCGTATTTTAAAAGACATTCTTTAGAAAGAAAGAAAAACAGTTTATCCGGGTTGTTGAATATCTAAATTATAACAATCGCTTTTGATCTAGCCTTGAAAATAAACAATAATTACTTTAAACGCCATAAATAGGAAAATGCGTAGCATTCAATATGAAGACATACAAACAATTTCATACCCCTTCTGCCAATTTATAAGCTGCAACAGCCACACATAGTTTTACTGAACTAACTAATGACCTAATATGGGTCTGACTACTTTTTTATTTGCCACGAGCAATAAACTAATTTTCTGTAAAGAGATATGCTGATTTTGATGCTGAGATATGAATTGATTTCAATGGAAGTCATCTCGAATAAAACTTTTTAACTTTATTGTAATTTGTAATTAATGTAAATTCGCAGAGATCGAAAAGAAACTTTTATTTTTATTGTAATTTGTAATTAATAAACCTTTTTTATATGTTTTTATCTACCTTATTTTATCTAGCTTATTTTATTCTTCAGGCAGCTTTTATACATAATCGCTAAAAATTAAAGGTAAACCACCTGACTAAAATCTTTATAATTTTTTTTTTTGTCATAAAACCTAATATTTACCTTGTAAAGTAAAAGAAAGCAGTTCCAAAAGTTTAATTTTTGTTCAAAAACACAAAAACATAATTTCTATATGCATGCACAATCCATTACAATAACTAAATGCGCAGATCCCGGCGATAATACAGTGAACGATGAAATGATCAATTCAGAAAGTTTATTGAAGCTTCTGGTATTTTCTGATGGAAGACTTTGAAGTTAAACGCAGTGTGTCAATGTACCCCTAGAGCCAACAGCCCCAGCCACAAAAAAAAATTTGGTTTTAGGCAACTGGTAAGCTCACTTTATTTTCCAAATTATGTAAAATATATAGTAATGACTACTCATACTTGTTAGAATCAAACAGACAATGTTAGAATTCATGTTAGCACATTAACCCATCCCATTTTGGCCCTCATGAACAAAGTTTATTACACGGAATGTCATAAAATGTTGTCAAGGTATTGTTTTTATAATGAAATTTTTTTATTTTTTATTTTAAATGACTATTTATACTCGCGCCACTCTTTTAAAACTAAACTTTTTACATTTTTTGAGTTTTTAAGATCATTTTCAAACAATTGGCGTGAATAGAAATTTACAAACCATTAACTGTATAATTTTGTCATTACAAAGAATGGAAGGTTTTTTATTTATACCAATTATGAGCACTTTTTTTATTACTTTTGTTAACTGGTGGTATTTTAAAAACCACAAATTTGATATGAAATTAAAAAAATGTGATTTTCAAACATGATAGCGTTGAGGCCCAATACACAGCAATTAAAAGTTTGTTAGATTCTTTTGATCTCATACAGTCCACTCAATTCAAGCCCTGACTATTTAAAAAGGGTTTGGGCAAGGTTAGTTAAGTTTCATGGCCAATCATTACTCTTGTTAACCTCCTGCCATCATGTATGAGAGCTTCATATAGCCGTAGCCGTAAATAAAACTGTTAAGCCGGAGAATAAACTATTTAAATCTCTGAATTAGAGCTGGGATGTTGTTGATGCAAACAATGAGACGATGCTGTTGCACTTTAACCACCAGAATGTTAAGGGCATCTGCTTGGAGAAGCAGGCTCTATTGGCAGGAACCCAATAGACCATAAAAGGTTTAAAAATAACAAGGTAAAGATAAAACTATTTTACTTTAAAATACCTCTATGCAAAAACAAAATATATAAGTTTCTAATTTTAAAATTATTAACATTTAGACTTTTGAGAAGTGCAGAGATTATTGAGAACTTGCAGAAAAAAACCAGACTATTAGGTATAAATTAACAAATTTTTAAATCCCAGGTTTTTGGCAATGATTTTTGCTACATGAAATTTAGGTTGCATTTCATCAAACACTTTCAGGTTGACAGTTATGCTTCATGAAGTTTCTGTCCTGTTTATCTCAATGGCAGGATAAAAATAGCAAGGATAAGAGACACCAATTAATGTGTTAAGCAAGCTGTTAACAACAAACTTCATTTTTTGCAAGTTTGAATCTTAAAGGATATTAATTGAAATGCCAAATGCCGACCCTAATTCCAAAGGTTGAAAGTTAGATGTAAAATACAATAATTCTTAACCAATTTTTTTTTCACTGACAAACTTTTCTTAAAATCAGTAGAATACAATAAAAATGAAATCAATAGAAACAGCATTTGATTTGATTTTGTCAAAACTAAATGTAATAAGTTTCTAGCAATGTCATTTTAAACCTTATTTTATCTACATTACAACAAACCTTATTTTATTTACATTATTTTTAGTTTACACTTTTAAGATCATTGAGACTATTGGCAGATTGAATATGGCCCTGCTGCAGAGGAGAAATTCAAATCATGGTAAAACCTTACGAGGTGTTTGGATTAATTGTGGTGGTGGCATTAGCATCTTTTGACAGAGATCACTATATAGTATAAGTTTTGTATTCAACATAAAGGGAGGTCCAAAAAGATGTAAAAATAGATAGAATCAAAGCTGAAATCCTTCTGAAAGCAATTTTTGTTGATAAAAACCAGCCACTAGGTCTTGAGTTGTATATTTCACCAGACTACAGGTTAATATTCTTTAATATTCTTAGGCATAGTTTGAAAAAATGACTATGGATGAGGCTCCCTCAGGCTTTTTGGGATACAATGATTTTCAAAACTTTGAAGTCTTTCAAATTTGCTAACAACTCATCAGAACTCACAGAAAAACCATAAATCTACTGACCATAGTTTAGCAAATTTATTTCTCAAAACAAGAAATACATTTCTTGTTTCAAAAAATAAATTGCTTGGTAGGAAATATGTTTCTTAACACCAGAAATATACTTCTTTTTATTTAAAAATAAATTACAGGTTACAAGTATATTTATTTCTTTTTATTTAAAAGTAAATTACAGGTATACAAGAAATGTAGCTGTGCATAGATATGAAGATAAGCTTGAAGAGGCTTCAGAAGCTACTTCAAATAAAGAGTTTGTGTAAAAAACCAATAAAAAAGAAGAAGAGTGGATACAAGGAACTAGCCACAGCAACTGCTCCCTCACTATTGGCTGTGAGTTAGTAACTCAAAACAATTTGAATGGTTCTAATAGTTCAATTTTGATCTAAAACCTAACTGCAAACTCTGAATCTTAAAAATACATTTAAAAATTATTTTCTTACATATTTTCTTGAGATATTTGTCTTGAGCTTAAAATTTATATGTGTGTTTATATATATGTATATATATATGTATATATGTATGTATGTGTATACTAATGTGAATGCATGATATACTAATGCATAAATCCAACAAGCATGGTAAAAATCAGTTATGGTCTTGGGATGCTTTACTGGAAACAAAGTTTGTAACCTTGTTCAAATTAAGAGCATTATGTATAAAAAATATACCTTAATATTCTCCAACAAAGCATTTTTATGGAACAAAAGAAGTTTCATCAAAAATAACAATCATAAACAAAGTTCTAAATTCTGCCAAAATTATATTCTACCCAAAGAAAAATAAAAAGAACTTTATAAAATGGAATTGCCTCCAATAAATTAGATTCTAACATTTTTCTTATAAACTTTTTTCCTATAAATTAGATTCTAACATTTTTCTTATAAATTTTTTTCTTTAACAGATTTTTCTTTAACTTGTCAGATTAAAATTTTTGATTTAAACCTAATTGTTATGAACAAGAGAGAAATGTGAGAAAAATGCAACCAACCAATAAAAATACCTTTTAACCAATCAAAAACAACTGAACTATTACTGATATTGATGAGAAGGATGCACAGAGTATATGGTGCTGTTATAAAAGCAAATGGATTATACTCTGAAGAATTAAAAAAAAAAAAAAGTCTGTATGATCTTTGTAAATGTCATCTCATTTTATCAGAAGAATGTTCAAGAAACTTTTTTGCCAAACCCATAACATTTTCACAGTAAAATTCTACAAAGCAATTAGATAAATATTAGAAAAATATTTCATGATTCCTTAGGAATTATCAAAAGCATTTACCACAAAAAGATTATCAGAAGATCATCAAAGCCACAAGGTGTCTATTAATGTGCCAGGCAAATGACAAAAGGAGCATATAGTCTTAAAATCTATTTGTTCTAGAGACAATCCAAACTTACAGATGTTGCTTATCCTTGAAAAAAATTAAAAGAAAACAATGACTTATTTAAAGATCAATCAAACTGTACTTATCCAATTTTTCTTACTTATCATTGTTCACTATACTTATCCAATTAATCTTAATTATGCTTCATGAAGTTTCTGTTCTGTTTATCTCAATGGCAGGATAAAAATAGTAAGGATAAGAGCCACCAATTAAGCAAGCTGTTAACAACAAACTTCATTTTTTACAAGTTTGAATTTTAAAGGATATTAATTGAATATTATACAAACTATTGGTTTGCCGAGCCAAAATAGAAAAAATTTTAACTACTATTTAAAATTTTGAACAAGTTATTCAAAATTCTGCTCTGTCAATGTAACAGCAGCTCCCTTGCATGTTCTGTCTAGATCAGTTAATATATGTAGTAAAGCCCTCACAACTCTCTAAATCGGTCTATTATCAGATTAATATCATACTCACTAATGTTATATACATATATAATTATATATATATATATATATATATATATATATATATATATATATATATATACATATATATATACATATATATATATATATATATATATATATATATATATATATATATATATATATATATATATATATATACATATATATGTATATATATATATATATATATATATATATATATATATATATATATATATATATATATATATATAATAAAAAAATACTGGATTTAAAAATTTTTTGAATAAAAAATATATTTATGGGCTGCTATGGACCCTTGAGCATTAAATAGGTCCCTAATATTATAAAAAAAATAAGTTTTTCAAAAGTATCTTACACTGGGTCTCAAATGTAGCAAAATTATATAAAAATTTCAAAAATAATCATTATTTTATAAAAAACATTAAGAAAAAAAAATTATAATCAAAAAATCTTGTTGAATTACCTTTTTTATTTTTGTTAAAAAATGTAATTTTCTGGTTACTAAACTCAAAATAATAACTTATTAATAAAATAATTCATATTTTTAAAATTTTATAAATAATTACGCTTTAATAGAGACCCAACATGACATAATATTAGATACCCATTTAATGTTTGAGGGTTTAACTTTTTTTTTAAATGTCTGCTGGCAACCTAAATGTGTTCTATTTAATAAAATAATATTGTATTAAAAAACTTTTTAAATAAAAAATATTTTTGGGGGTAAACCCAAAGTTGTTAATCCTTGGCCTTGCCTTAGGCCAAAAATTGAGGCCTTGGTCTAGAACTTGAAACTGTTGGCCTTGGCTTTGGTTTTAAAAATTTTGTCTTTAGCTTTGATTGTTGTAGTTTTAGCTTTTAAAAAAACATATTTTCTGATTGATTTTGTTGAATTCTGCACATAACCTTGGATATTTTTACAAAATGTGGTTTTATTATCACAGCACTTGCTACTAACAGCTTTGTTAATAATTGGCCTTAACCTGAGGCAAAAATTGAAGTCTTTGGTCTTGAAAATGTTTGTTTAGGCCTTAGCCTTAAAACTCTTTTAAGGTAGGCCTTAGCCTTGTAACGTGTGGCCTTGGCCTTGCTACTTTTGGCCTTTTTAACAACTCTGGGTAAACCTAAACATAAAAATAGTTAAAACCTTTTCTTGGATATTTCGAAAAAATATAACTAGATCACGCTGGGCTTGGCCAAAGTCTTTGTACTCTTTAGTTTGCTGTTTAATCCATGAAGGCAGATGCTCTTTCGCAGATGGTTGACAAAATCTGTATAGAACCATTGCAAAAAAAAAAAATATACTTATGCAACTGCACATCTTGTCATATGTCTGCCAAATACATCAAATGATTAAAAAAGAATTAAAATAATTAGAAATAAAAAAAGTTAAAATAATTAAAATCAGCTGAAAACAGTATGAACAGTATTAATTTAAAATAATTTAGAGCATATAAATTACCGTTCGTCACAAAGTAAAATTGCACCAAAATCATTTTTATGTCTTATAACACGACCAATCGCTTGATTGACAGCTCGAGATGCTTGTTGTCGATACCACTCTTTTCCACTAATTGTAACGTTGGATTTATGTTCATCTAAATACTGTTGTTTTAAAATTACCTAAAGTATACAAAATAAATAGTTATTAAATACTATAAAATTATACTTTTCAGGCTTGTTATATGTTGTTTTGTTGTAAATGATGGCAAACTTTTATGCATTTTTGTGTAAAAAAAAAATTTAAAAAAAAAAGAGGAAAACTTATTAATAATTATAATTTTTTAAAAACAAAGATTAAAAGTATTCAATGTTTAATGTTTACATAAACATAAGCAGCAAAGCAATTTAATTTAACATGCGATAAAAAATATGTTAACATTAATACATTGTAAAAAATATGATAACATTAAATCTATGAGAGCGCAGAAATTGTTTGTTTTATGTAGGAAATGATGCAATCATTTCCTGTGTTTTTAGTTTTTTTAAAAACCCAGATGTTTCAACTCAGTTATAAATATAATAAATTAAAAAATACTTCTAAATTGACCTTTTTAATATAGGCTTCTGAAAATTAACCTTTTACAATAGGTCTCTGAAAATTGATCTTTTTACAATAGGTCTTTAAAAATTGACCTATGTTACAAAAGGTCTCTAAAAATTGACCTTTTTTACAATAGGTCTCTGAAAATTGACCTTTTTTGCAATAGGTCTCTGAAAAAAACAATTTTTAAAATTTTAGGTATTAAAAAAGTAAAAAAAAGAATTTATAATAAAACAGTAATGAAAAAAAGTTTTTATTTGTATCACTGTTTTTTCAACAAAAAAATATTTTCCATAAAAGTAACTTACATTTGTGTGTTTCAAATTAAAAAAGTTTAATCAGTCTTGTTCAGTATATAATAGTGATTAAAAAAATGGAAAGAAAAAACTGCATTATAATTAATGATAATACTTTTAATTAATTACTTATAGATTTAAATTCAGATGCTAACAGTAGGCTCAATGCTGGACACAAAAAAATTTATTTTATATGTATTTAAAATATTGGATTTTGTTTATGTTGAATCAACCAATCATTATTTTCTCTGTTATTTAAGTTAAAGACAACTCAGTTTTATTACTTATTTAAAATAAATTGGTTATAACTGATATTAAGTGTGATTTATACATTTGTAACTTGGTGCAAC
The DNA here is from genome assembly GCF_022113875.1 of Hydra vulgaris. Taxonomy (NCBI): domain Eukaryota; kingdom Metazoa; phylum Cnidaria; class Hydrozoa; order Anthoathecata; family Hydridae; genus Hydra; species Hydra vulgaris. The sequence goes on from NC_061157.1 coordinate 29,019,677, forward strand.
AGATAAAAACCTTTTTTTAAAAAAACTAAAATATTTGAAAAGTTAAAACAATATTTGTTTCAGCATTTATTAAAAAAAAAAACATTATTTTAAGTAATACTTAATTAAACAAGTTTTTAACAAGTTTTTCAATTATTATTATATTCAAGCAATTCAATTATTATTATATTCAAGTAATTCATAAATTAAATCAATAGTTCAATTGATGCAATATGCAATTGATGCAGTATGACATTTATAAAAGTTACAAGTAATAAAGTATTTAACTAAAAAAAAACTAAACAATGTATTACTTCTTTGTATAAAAATATAGTTTCTTAGTAAATTTAATTATTTGAAAAACATTTGGAAAAGTTTATTTATAACTTAAATTACCCTAGGATCAAAAGAAGGAGGAAACGGAAGTCCAGTAATTACCACTCCTCTTCCATTCGCATCAGAAAAATCCAGCCCTTCACTAACCTAAAACCAAAAACAAAACAAAGCTGTTGTAGTTTAAAACAAACAAAAAACGTTAAATCTTCTTCTATATATATGCTAATATCTTTGCACAATTAGCCTTGCATGAAACATTAATGATGATGTTTTATGCAACTAAAACTAGCTAAAAAAGCTATCTAAATGAACTATTTTAGTATGACAGAGCTGCCAAAATCCTCAGTACATATATCAACTAAGGACTTAGGTGCAGTGAGATATTTAGATATAAATTTTTGTTACAAAAAAATAAAAAAAATTGATTTTCATTATTGCTCATTTTTTTCTTCTTTTTCTGAAAAAAAAAAAGTATTTTTGTTGGTATTTTAAAATTATACAATATATATTAAAACAATGCAAACAGGCCAAAGTAATTATATATATAAATATTTAAATATAGTACACACAAAAATTAAAAACCATGACAAGAATAAAATTTTAAAAAATTGAAAAAGACATTTAATAGAAATATTGTCTGCTCAAACCAAAACTCTCAGTCAGTATGTGTACAAATAAAATAAAAATCACAATTTTATACAAGTATTATACATTTTATAAAATGTTATATATTCTGAATCTTTTTATTTTTATTTTTTAGTATAGTTTTGGCATTGTTTAATACAAAAGTTGGTATTGTTTAATACCAAAGTGGTATTAAACAACGCCAACTTTGTTTTAACTATCAGGTTTGTTTGTTGGTATGTTTTTTTGTCTCCAATTAAAACAATGTATTTGTTAATAATTAATTTCATCATACAACACTATTTATTAGAAATATTAGAAAAAATGTTAAATATTTGGATATGAATTCATTATCATATGAAATCATTACATGAGACTTTGCATAACTTTATGTAAACATGATTTACCCACAGAATTTTTTACAAACATTCTTTAGTAGATCAAAAATTTCAAAACTTTTGATAAAAAAAAAGTACCTTTCCTCTGCAAACAGCAAAAAACACAGCTCCTTTTAAAGCTGGATCATGAATTTTCAAATAAAATTCATCAATAGTTTCATTAAAACCAAGTTTACCACGACCTTCAACATAAAGGCCTTTGTTAGTAGCAATGCGATTCCATATACCACATTCCTAAAATAGTACATGACCAATCATCATTATTATGATTACCATCATGATCTTCATCATTACAAAAACCAATATTTAAAAAATGTCACAAAAAATTTAAAACATTTATTTTTTATAAATTTTTATTTTAAATAGCAAAAACAAGTTCTGCAAAATGAGATTTTATCATTAAATTTAAATTTTTTAAATTTGTTTTCACAATGCACCCATAAACTTGTTTTTTGTCATAGCTTAGATTTGCAATCACAAAAAAAAAGTTTCTCAAGCAAGACATTTTTTCAGCTAATAAATTTTTTTCATAATAAGTTTCATAATATTCATAAATTCATAATAAGTTTTTCAAATAAATTCATAATAAGTTTCTTTCAATCAGTTGATTTAAAATTTTTTATTATGTGCATTTTCATTTAATAGTTTGGAAAAAACGCTTGAATTATTAGTGGACCAACTGGAAAAAAAGGCACAGAAGTTGTGCGGATTTGTCTGAATATTCTTTAAAATCTTTTGTTCCTGCCACCTAAAGAGCCTGATCAGCATAAAACTGTAATCTTGTATATACAGCAATGCGTTGAACATTAGATTGAAATGATTGAATCACAAAAAAAGTTTTGTTAATGTTCACAGCAATACAAAAGTCCATATGACTTGGATGATTGAGAAACTTTATTAGTGTTAGTGATACAGTTTATCTTCATAAGCACCCTTTTCGAATAAGCTAGAGGAACAGAGTATATCCTTCAACTTTTGTATTTCTCCATGTACCTTATTTGTTTGTTCCTGGTTTGATAGTCATAAAGAAAGAAAGAGTTGTTAATTAAACTAATTAATTAAAAATTACAGACAACATTGTTTAAGAAAAATTAGCAGTACTACAAATAATAAGTACAAATAGTAAATGGAAATGAAAAAAATATTTTTCTAAAAATCACAATTGCTAAAAATAGCTGACAGCTAACCACAAGGCGTCCTAAATCATAAAGCACTAATTTTTGTTACAGTTTTCTTAGTTGTAATCAGTGAATATACATTATAAAAATTTAAAAAGACATGACTAACTGATATACCTGTACAATAACAAGTCAAAGACGTTTATCAATATTGAAGACCACCTCACTTTTTGCAGGTCTGCACTAATAAGATGCGCAGGTAGAGTCATAATAAAGCAGCAAATATTCTAGGATCTAAATACTAAACAAGCAGATGATTAAATTTTTTGGGCCAACAGCCTAATAAATATACTGTTTTCCCACTGTTTCAATGAAATATTCTTTTGCTATTATACTAGAATTCTGCAGCTTCTTTAAATAGAGGTATTTTATAGAAGTCAGCATCAAGAAAGACTAATAAAGATAAAAATAAAGAGATATGAAAATCAATGCATTGGTTTTCATTCTGACAAACCCTTGACACATAGTCAATTCAATCAATCACCAAATCAACAAATCAATGCTGTAGGAGATATCAACAAATTAATGCAGTAGTACATAACAACAAATCAATGCGGTAGTAAAATAGTAATAGAACTCAATCAATCATAAAATCAACAAATCAATGTGGTAGTAGATATCAACAAATCAATTCAAAGTAGATATCAACAAACAAATTTGTAGTAGATATCAACAAATCAATTTGTAGTAGATATCAACAAATCAATTCGTAGTAGATATCAACAAATCAATGCGTAGTAGATATCAACAAATCAAAGCGGTAGTAGAATAGTGATAGAATTCAATCAATCACAAATAAAATAAATAAATGCAGTAGTAGATATCAATAAATCAATGCAGTAATAGATATCAATGAATCAATGTGGTAATAGATATCAACAAATTAATGTGGAAGTAAATATCAACAAATCAATGCGGTAGTAGATATCAATAAATCAATGAGGAGTAGATTTCAACAAAACCCACCCATAAAGAGTCAAAAAAACTAGATAAAAGAATTTATGTATAATATGCTAGAAATGTAAAACTTTATCCACTTAGTCTAAAATATCAACCACTACCAAACTATTGAATCATAATATAGTGTAGCAATAGTGTCATTAGTGTGTTGCTGTTTAGAATGCAACTACTTCTATATAATATACCTGTAAAAGTATATTCTATTAAAATATTTTATAAAAGTCATAAATTTTTCTTAAATGTTTTTTAAACTGATTTTATACTTAACTTTTCCAAATAATGAATTTTATACATACCTGCCATTTTGCAAGTACCATATCCATAACAGGATAAGAAGGGAAGAAAACTAACAACCCATCAGGTATAATTCTAGACAAGTTGACAATTGTGTTTCCTAAACTGACTTGATACTCAGAAGTGGAACGAGATTGATATGATGAGTTAAGTTTTTTTCCATCAGGACCTTGTGGTAAAATTCCTACAAAAACTTGTTGTTTTTCAATAACATGGCCATTTTCCAGTTCAACATCAAATGGACTTAATAAAAATGTTATAATTTATAAACTAAAAATAATAGAAAAATGAAAACAATACGAATATTAAAAATAAAATTCCATTAATTTATATTAAAAAAAAACTATTAAAGTTTACATAAGAAACTCAGCCTTAAGGGAAGCCAAGGGAGAAAGCGTTCCACTGGTTAATATGATTGATCGAACTCCTTGATCACGCAACTCTTTCATTGTTAACCCCGGATTGAAACACCAATAACTTAGAGTCCGTGCAGCTAAGTAAAAAGCAATGTGAATAAATAGCAACATCTATTAAGAAGCATAGCTAAATAAATTATTATTGATTTTTATATAAGATTGGATGATTTGACAATTCTAACCAAAAATTGATAAATATAGAAATAAATAAAAAAGAAAGAAATAATTAACTATTTAAAATATTATTACAATATTTTTTTGTTTGTTTAGATGACTGAGCCCATGCATCAAGGGACTTTTGTTTTTTGTCATCTTCGGCAGAAATGTGGACCTATAATTTTTAAAAACTAAAATTTAAAATGTTACCATTCTAAGGAATTTAACAGCTGAATATATTAATCAAATAAAAAAAGAATGAAGAAAATAATATACAGTTGATTTCCGGTAAGTCAAACACAAGTTAGCATGAATTTTTGTTATCTTGAACTGTTTTCTATAGTCCCTTGAAAGCAATAACAATTGCTTTACTTCGATTAAATTGAACATTTGTTTAGTCAAACCGCTTTCCTTGATTGTTGCTACTTAAAATAAAACGCTTTTAGAGGAAACAAAACGTTTTTCCTCTAAAACCGTTTTGTTTTAAATAGCAACAAAACTATTTTGTTCAACTCTTATGAAATGTTATGCCTTTTTTTACAAGTTTTTTAAAATTATTTTATCTAATATTTATTCAAAGCATTCTTTTTTGCAATTTTTATTAAAATTTAAAAAGAAGAAAAAAAAAAATTTTTTAAATCGTGCAAGCTAATTTAAAAATGACCATCCTGTCAGCGCTTTTTCGTACGCTGGCATTAAATTTCAAATAGAGAAGACTGATATATATATATATATATATATATATATATATATATATATATATATATATATATATATATATATATATATATATATATATCTCACTCTTATCCACACTCACCTAAAATGGTTTGCGGGAGCAATTTATGGCTTTCGCAAAAGTATAATTTTTTCTATCAAAAGTATAATTATCACTGTAACTAAAATAAAAAATACAGTCATTTTAATAACTATTTGTAATAATTCTTAAAACGCCTACATTATATTACAATAAGAAAATATAATTTTTTTTTTATAAGCAGTAAAAATATTAATGTAATCTACATATGCTTGCTATGGTGCAACCAATCTAAGAACGTGCAAACTTTTTGTTAAAAAAAACAACAGGAAAATGAAGATCATATTTCTATATTTTTACATATGCAAATATTGCATGTTTTGCATATATGCATATTTTGCCATATGTCTATTTTGCATATGGCTTTTGCTTAAATTTTTTTTCTAAATAATTATGCAATTGATAGTTATTTATTGTTTATAAAAAAAAAAATTAGATACTAACATTTAAAACACATTTAAAAAACTTTAAAATAAATAATGCTAAAACATGATTATTTCTTTCAAAAGCCTAATAAAATAAGTAAAATAACTAAGTATGCTAAGAGAACATCCATAAATTATGTAACGCAAACTTTCACAATAAATAAATTAATGCAAACTTTCACAATAAACAAAACAAAAAAGATCAAAAGTTTTTCCTCACAGAGTCATAATTTAAATAAAAAATTAAAACATGAAAAATATTTAACAGGCCATTAAGTTTAATGAAAATCACCATGTAAAACAGGCCAATAAGTTGAATGAAAATCATCACGTAAAACATGCCATTAAGTTGAATGAAAATCACCACGTAAAACAGGCCATTAAGTTGAATGAAAATCACCACGTAAAAGAGCTTGATATCTCTAACTTCTGTTTTTAAATTAATTTTGCATTGCGTAATTTATGGACGATCCCTAATCAAAGTAAGTAATTATATTCTAGCATGCTTTATGCATGCGTTAACAAAAGCATGCAAAAATTTACTTAAAATAGATGTATTTGCAATTACTTCCTAAAGAAACCATGCTCAAAAATTATGATTGCTTTTTTCTATATCGTGCATTTTTTTTTTAATTTTTTTAATTGTCTTAAAGTAAAGTAATGTTTATTTGCATATTAAAAATAATTTTAAAATTTTTGAAAAGAATTTTTGAGTTTTGCTGCAATATATATATAACCTAATAGATTATATAGAACTTATATGTTTATTATAGTTTTTAGTTTTTATTGTTCTTTTAACAATGCCAATAATATGTACTATTAAATATGATACTAACTTATTATTAAATACTCAATATGATATTATTTTTTAAAGTTTTAAAATAGAAATATCAAAACAACTTTTATTTTGTGTTTAGCTCTTTTTATTTTAATTTTTTCAAGTTTATACACTTTTTTATTTGTAAATAAAATTAGCAAACTAAATTGAAAAAAATTTATTATTAAGTTTTTTTGCCTCCAATTAAAACAATGTATTTGTTAATAATTAATTTCATCATACAACACTATTTATTAAAAATATTAGAAAAAATGTTAAATATTTGGATATGAATTCATTATCATATGAAATCATTACATGAGACTTTGCATAACTTTATGTAAACATGATTTACCCACAGAATTTTTTACAAACATTCTTTAGTAGATCATATTAAAAATTTCAAAACTTTTGATAAAAAAAAAGTACCTTTCCTCTGCAAACAGCAAAAAACACAGCTCCTTTTAAAGCTGGATCATGAATTTTCAAATAAAATTTCAACATAAAGGCCTTTAAACCTTCAACATAAAGGCCTTTGTTAGTAGCAATGCGACTAATTATTAAGTATCAATGGATAACAATTTACAATCGTTAGGTCATTGCATATAATCATTATCATTTATTTGCTTGCACTTTGCAAATGTATAAAAAATTGTTTTGAAGAAATAAAAATTAATTAAATTCAAAAACCATCATTGATATATCTAATAACTTATTAACTAGAATAAAAATTATTTTAAAATAAAACTTTTAAATTAGATTGATAGAATAAATAAAGATACAATTTCATAAAAAAAAACAATTTATAGTGCCCTGGGGTTGTAACAAATATAAAACCAAAATTTTGTATTTAATAAGCAATTTTTTTAATGAATAAACAGATAGCTTGCACAAAAACAAAAAGCTCTCCTAAGAAGCTGTTTAGAGCAGCAGCTCGCTTGGCTCACTAAGTTTGTTTTTGAAGAGTATATTAGGGGTGTACTGGATTGGAAATTTAGAATTTCAGCTGGAACCGGATTTGGCAGAATTGGTAATAAAATTCCTGCTTGAACGAGAATTATATTTATATAATTTTTTACCTTTAAGATTGAAAGCGAAGGCCTGCACCTTAGCATTGTTGCTGCATAATATATATTTATAAACTATAATATATATATATATATATATATATATATATATATATATATATATATATATTATGTATATATATATATATGTATATATATATATATATATATATATATATATATATATATATATATATATATATATATATATATATATATATATATATATATATATATATATATATATAACCTACTTCATTAATTGATTCTTGCTTCTTTTAAATCTAATATGTTGTTTTTATTTGTTTCTTATAATTTTAAATTGCATAATATTTTTATTTAAAACTATTTCTTTGTTTTCTATTTTTCTGTTTAGGTTAAAATTGAAATATTTACTGTATGTATATACATATTAGGGTGGATCAAAATAGTTTTTTTACTTATACACACATAAAACACAATAAAAAGATGTGACTTTAAAATGTTTGAGTAAAACATTTTTTTTTCTTCAATTTTTTGTAAAACTGGAAGAAGATTAGATTGTTTAATCCATAAAAGTACTTTGCTCAATTTTTATATAAAAGAGCAACTTTCTGAGCTTTCTAACTTAAAAATATAGTTTTCAAATAAACCCACCTGACCCACCCATAGCTAAGCACATTTATGTTTACTTTATAGTACTACTATTACTATATTATTATACTATGCTATACAAATATTATTATATAGTAATATGATTTTAATGGCTAAATTACCTTGTAAAACCTTTGAGTTGAAAGATGATCTTTTGAAGTTTCACAGCTTGCTTCTGAAACTCTCATAAACATAGTCTATAAAATAAGTAACTGGGAGTCAAAAGAGAGTTTATGAACAAAAAAGCTGAAATCTTAAAAAATAAGTAATTTGTTTGAAACAAGAAATCTAAAAGATTGATATGCAAGGAAAAAAACTAGAATGATATAGGTATTTAGAGCAGCATGGACTTTTTGGGGTGATGCTACAGTTTGGCAAATATTAAATAAATTTATTTTTTATCAAATAGGAGTTTTTGAATTGCAAAATTCTTTTTAACAAGTTCTTCTTTTATATAATGCTTAAAGGTTATGCAAAAGACAACAGCCTAAAACTTTCTACATGTATAAATGAAACCGAAAATTTGACTCAGGGAATTATTGCTATGTTTGCGACCAGACATCTCTCATTGCTCTGAACAGATCAATAAAATGGTGCCAAGGAAGTGCAGTTCCATTGGTGGAACGAGTTCAAAATTCAGTACATTGGAAATGTACAGTTGGATTCAGAAGAACATTTGGATTCAGAAACAATAGGTTTACGGACCACATTTTCAAAACTATTGGCCTGTTTAACATTGTTTTAAGAAGTTTTTAAAGTTTGAAAATATTCCAAAAAGACACCTAGAAGGTCCACAGCTTGAGAGATTTGAACTAATGTTGCACTATGTGCAAGAGTGCATGCTTGCATGAGACTGAAGTCCACACAAAATGCTGGCCAACTTCATGTCACAAGAAATAAAAAAGTTCAAAATTTCAGCTTCAACCAAAGGCCAATGCTTGATGTTGTTTGTAAAACCATTATGCTTTAAAAATAATTGAAATACAATGTAACTCTCAGAAATTTCTCAAGAATTTCCACAAATTGATTGTAAAATTTTAATGGTTTCTCCTAGTGTTGCATCCTTGTTCTCCTGGTGTTGCGTCCTTTTTTGCAATTAAATATGATGCTATTTGCTCAGCTACAGCAAATGACATGACAAATAACTCAAGACTTCTTTCTCTTGTTATCTTCAAATCTCCTAAAATATTTTAAAATATTTAAACAAGCTATTAACTCTAATTTGATCAACCAAAACTCTTTCTTGCTCAGCTTTTCATTCAACAGTCACATCTTTTTACTGTATCTATCCCTCTATGCTATAAGAATTTTTATTAATCTTGTTTCTTTTCTCGCACATCAACAAAACTCTCACCCATCTTCATGTTTTCCTGACTCATACAACCTGCAACTTTTTAAGTTTTCACTTAATCATTTCCTTTCTCTTTAACTGTATCCTTTGTTTTCTAGAAACTTTCAAGTGGTTGGTTGCAACCTTGTCAGAAGTGATGTAATTTAAAAAAATATAAATATGTGTGCCAATATTTAAAAAATAGTAAAAGTATGCATGAATTTATTATATATATATAGTATTACAAATTTATCCTAGCCCTGGCTATAAACCCTGGTAAATCTTATAATTTTGTTGGGGTCAGGTTTTTAAAAAGCTCCATTTTAACTTGGGCCAGGCCGGGACCTCTGCACTTACTACTTACTATGTCCCTGGTAGTACAGCACTCAACATATTTCTTTGCGCAGAGGTCTTGTTTGGCTTGCGTTTTGGAGATAACGGGTTGAGAAAGGGTTGTATAAAAAAATTAAAAAAAAAAATGATTAGCCTCCTTGCTGTAGTCTCATTTTCTTGCACAACCCTAAAAGTTATCAAGATAAGAAATAAAATTTACTAAACAGTAAATTTTATTTCTTATCTTAATAACTTTTAGGGCTGTGCAGGAAAATGAGACTACAGTCAAGGAGGCTAATCATTTTTTTTTAAACCCATTATCTCCAAAACACAAGTCAAGTCAAGTATATATATATATATGTATATATATATATATATATATATATATATATATATATATATATATATATATATATATATATATATATATATACATATATATATATATATATATATATATATATATATATATATATATATATATATATATATATATATATATATATATATATATATATATATATATATATATATATATATATATATATATATATATATATATATAAAATAAATTAAACTTAATAAAAGACTGAGTTAATAATTACAAACTTTTTATTAAAAAAAAAATAAAGCCACAGATTTAACTTATTAAAACAAATACCTTTAATGCAGAAGCAAACTTATCAAGTGCATAATTTTTTCCTCCAAATGCTTTTGATTCTGAAAAAAGATGTAACATATATATCAATAATATTTCAGTATTAAATTTTTTTTTAATGTTTAAGCTATATGGTTTTACATTAGTGTGGTTTGTGTGGATTTCTATAATACCACTTTCTTATTTAAATATTATGGAAGATTTAAAGCAACTTTTACAACCAGATACCCTACCTGACTTTAAACTGTTATGCAGCTCAGGACTGTATATTTTTATTGTAATACTAGCACTAATGAACCAAAAAAAATTAAAAAAAATTTTTTTTTTTAGAAAAGAGAGTTTTTATAGTCAGATTAATTATTTTTTTTAGTGCTTCAGAAACAAACAAATTAATAAAAAAATTAGTTCTAAATGACAAATAGATCAAGATGATGATGATCCTAAATGAAAAATATAACATATGGATAGTGTTAGGACAGTTAAAGTTAGATAAAAAAAACTTTGGTGCAAATGATCTTCAGAAATATCTAATGAAACAGGAATTTTTTCATAGGTTTTTAAAATGTATTCACCTTCTTAAGTTCAAGACCCGAATTCAGACCAGGAAGCTCATTTATTTTATTAGTGGACACCTAGTATTCATAGTGTCTAACAACCAGTAACATTTTGAAAATAAAATTTCTTAATTCAATGAAAAATATTTTTATTTTATAATATAGTTATTTTAGCTTCATTTAATACCAGTTTTATTTCAAATCATGTAGAGTTTTTAGAAAAAAAAATTTCAAAATCATTTCCTCAAACTTTTAAATAAACATAAATTATTTAATGATTTTCAGGAATAACTTATTCTAAAATATTTTAGGAGCTTTGAAGATAACAAATCATACTTTCCAGAATTTTTAAAACATTTTTAAAAACCTAAAACATTCCATAGAACTTGGAACTAGAATTAAACTTGACTTGTGAAAATTTTTTTCTTTCTGTAATATAAATCAGAAACCTCTAAGAAATAAAGTTGAAAACATAAATCATAAGGCTTATATTAAAAATTTATACCCAATTTTGGAACAAAATATATAAAAACTGGATTAATAACTTTGAGACTTGAAGTTTTATATTATTTTTTAACTGTGTTCATCACTCCAAAGCTGTAGTTGTTAAAGACTGTAGTTGCTAAGAGAGTTACTAAAGTCAAAAAGACTTTTTTTTAAAATGCTATTTAACCCTATCTTAACTCAATAAGACTACCTTTAATCACAACCCTTGATGCTGTTATGTGAAGTAACAAGTTGAGCTTAGTACCACGAGCGATATGTTAGGGTTAGAATTTATTACAAAGCAAACATTCTACCACAACACTACTACAACATTTTTATTTTGGCTACACAAAGAGAATTTCAAAAGTTTGTGTCAAAATCGCATTACTTAAAAATAAAGTATATTTAAGCAGTAAAAATAAAGTATATTTAAGCAGTAAAAATAAAGTATATTTAAGCAGTAAAAATAAAGTATATTTAAGCAGTAAAAATAAAGTATATTTAAGCAGTAAAAATAAAGTATATTTAAGCAGTAAAAATAAAGTATATTTAAGCAGTAAATCTCATAGAAAGATTGAGAAGGAGTTAATGATTTAAACAATTATGATATTAAAAATGTCAAACATTTAATTTGTTATGTTTTTGTCTACTTTTGCTTAGACTATCTTTAATACTTTTGAACTGTTATTTTGGCAATAAAGATTATCACAATGCTTTGAACTGTTATTTTGTTAAATACTGTTATTTTAGCAACAAAGCTTATCCCTCACAGTGTCACGAAATGGCCATCAACCTTAACCTCATGTCCCGAGAAAACCCTTTGGTGGGATGATAGCCCACATATAGTAGATCACTTAGATATAAATTTGGAAATCGAACTATGACGTCCGAGAGAGATATTTTAGTTTTTATTTTCTTCAATTCTGGCATATCAAAATTTAAATGAGATGATAGGAATTTGGCATTTTTACAGCATTTTTGTTGTTACGTTGCTTAGAGTACTATTTAAGACATTATATAACTAATTGGAGCAGGTTTTTTGAAATCATTATTATTTTTTTTTGTTTTTCAATTTTGCTAACTCCGGGAAAAGGGTGCACATTCAGTTTTTTTCAAATAAGACACATTGAAAGTTTGATAAAATGCCTAACAAAGCTAAAACTCATGAAGAAAACCAAAAATGTGTTTGTTTCCTATGTTTGAAGAAGGCAAATCGAGAAATCACAAGTTTTTTAGTGGAGAAAATTCCCACAGTCCTCAAAATTGAGTTTGATTTTTGAAACTTTCAAATCCCTTGTGGAATTTGTGAAAGATGTCGTGTGGCTATTCTCAGACGAGAAGGGGAGGATGCACCTATCCCAAGGCTCTTTGATTTCAGCACCATCTCAGTTCAGCGTGCTGCAACAAATATTCCTTGTAATTGTTTGATTTGTCAAACTGCAAGGACAAATATGAATCAGCGTCATCCTTTGGAACCACCGAAACCCAAAGAAAATCCAAGCATTGAAAAAAGGTGCTCTGATTGCTTCTATGTGATTGATCGTGGATTGTCTCACAATTGCACAACAGGAACATTAAGGCAAAATTTAGTGGAAGTTGCTTTGAGGGATCGCATTGCGGCAGAGAGGGTAGCGTCATTAACAATTGCTAATAAAACTTCATCATCTCATGGCACTGTTCAGCTAAGTCAACCACTTGGAGGAAATCGTTTTCCCGTTGTTCCAGGTAAAGCAATATAGATTTAAGCATAAACCACTTATAAATTTCTTTTAAAATGTAAATGTAGAAAATTTTAACCTCGGCCATTAAATGTTCTTTAGGACCATCAAGCGCAAGAGAATTGTTTCCTGCTGTGCCCAAGCTCACGGCACAAGACATGGTTGGAGTCCATATTGGAACTAGATTGTCAAATCGTGGCATGTCCAAATTGGCATCATCTTTGAACCAAGCTACACCTCTCCGGATTGTAGAAAAAAATTTCAGAGAAAAATTCGACAGTTTCGGGAAATCTCTTTCTGAACATTTTGAGACCAAGGCCATACGAGATTCTACAAAGAATGATGACCAGCACCCTTCACGACTGCTTGTTTTTTGCCCAGATGTAGGAAGTCTTGCAAATCACGTTATCAAAGTAAGGAATGTTTCAGGAGATCCGCTGATGAAGATTGGCATTGATGGAGGTGGTGGGTTTTTGAAAGTATCTCTTGGAATCATTGCCAGAAACACAGATTCAAATTCTCCACCACCAAAATGAGGGCTTAAAGACACAGGAGCCAAACGGCAACTTCTGGTGGCAATTTCAGAAGATCTGCCAGAGAGTTATGACAACTTGAAAAGCATAATTTCTTCTCTTCAACTTCACAAACTTTCCTACATAATCTCTTGTGACATGAAAGTTGCCAATCTTGTTTGTGGTCTTCAGTCCCATGCATGTGCACATCTTTGTTCATGGTGTGATGCAGAATCGAAAGATTTGAGTCGCTCTGGAAGTCTCAGAACACTTGGTTCAATTCGAGAAAACTTTCTGCAGTTTCAAAGCAGTGGTGCCAATGCAAGGAGAGCAAAAGACTTCAAAAACGTCATCCATGAACCCATAATGACTCTGCCAGACGCCACACTGATTTTGGACATCATTCCTCCCATGGAACTTCATCTGCTTCTTGGAGTCGTTAACCATCTCTACAAAAGTTTCTGCCAGATTTGGCCCGCAGCAAAGGAATGGCCAGCAGCCCTTCATATTCAAGAGCAGTCTTTTCATGGTGGCCAATTTGCAGGAAATGACTGCCGCAAGCTCTTGAAAAACACTGATTGCCTTCAAAGTTTAGCTGAGCTAAGCTCATTTTTTCTTGCTGTGCCATTTGTTGAAACATTGAGACATTTGACTCAGTGGTGAATGCTTGCTTTAGAAATCACTTGAGCCCCGATTTTGAACAAAAAATTTTACAGTTTCAGGAGTTGTACCTGAAGTTGCCAAATACTTCAGTCACTCCCAAAGTACATGCGGTGTTTTTCCACCTGAAGGATTTCATCCTTAGACACAATTATAGTCTTGGCATTTTCTCAGAGCAAGCTACAGAATCTCTTCATCACAACTTCAGTTCCCATTGGCAGCGTTACAAACGGGCAAGAAACCATCCAGAATATGAATCAAAGCTTCTGAATTGTGGGATTGATTTCAACAGCAAACATTCATTTTAGAATAAAAAGGATCAATTTTATTGTAAAATATGTTTTTGTTTATATGTCTTATGGAAATATATGGGAAAATTAACTTTTTGCTCTATAAATACTGAAAAAATGCCAAATTCCTATCATCTCGTTTAAATTTTGATATGCCAGAATTGAAGAAAATAAAAACTAAAATATCTCTCTCGGACGTCATAGTTCGATTTCCAAATTTATATCTAAGTGATCTACTATATGTGGGCTATCATCCCACCAAAGGGTTTTCTCGGGACATGAGGTTAAGGTTGATGACCATTTCGTGACACTGTGCCCTTTGCTTTGAACTATAATTTTGTTTAATATTAGTATTTTGGCATTAATGCTTATTCCCTAGCATACAATATGCAAAGAGATTACAAGCATCTTATAGCTTTTTAACAACTGAACATATTTTTAAAAATTAGTAGAAAAGAAAGTATAACAAGGTTGTTATTGAGAAAAACTTAAACAATACTCATTTAACTCAACCTAATGATTAATTAAAGTGTCAAATCTATTTAGAGTAACAAAATTTTGTAAAATTAAAGTAAAAAAAGATATTAAAAATCAAATACTAAATAGATCATCGGATTATGATGACTCAAGTCATGTAACCCAATGATGTATTTAATATAGTTGTCATGATGTATTTAATATTTGTGTCATGATGTATTTAATGTCTATATTTAAACCCATTATTATTGTAATTTTTAAATTACAGTAATAATATAAGAAACAAAATTTTAATATAATATATAAGTTTTTAAACAAATTAAAAGAAGTTTTTAACCTAATTAAATTCAAATATAGCTACAACCGAAGAATTAAAATATTCAAAAATATTTATTTGAAATTAAACAAAGCACTAAAGGTTAACAGAAAAGTATTTTGTGGTTACAGTATTAAGTATGCAGTATTAGCAGATTAAAAGTTTGAAGTTATTTACTGATTTAAATTTATTTTATATAAGTTTGCTCCAAATCTGGCATGGAGCAAACTTCAAATTTTTTATGGCCTTAAAGATTTTTGTGTGAATTTAAAATTTATCGATGAATATAGATTTAGTTAAAAATCATATAAAAATTATTTTATCAACTTGTTGCTCTCACGTTTATGCCAGGTGTTGCTAAAATTTTAGGGCTTTTTTGTTCCCAGGCTCCATTCATTGCAGCTTTTTGCAAAGCATCCTTATTTGATAAAGTATAAACATATAAATTTTTGGAGTTTGCTCCATGTCTAACAGGAAGTTAGGTATCTCAAACATCAAAAAATGGTGCATCCGCACTGTAGTATTTTATGAAATGAATATTTCTTGTCAATCAGATCTCTAAAAAGAAAACTTACTTGTAGATGCCAGGACTCCACTCATTTTTTCCAAAGTTTCAAGAATTTGTTCTTTTGAGTTGTTAGTCACATTTAACTTTGCAAGTTCATCAAACAAAAAACTAAAAAAGTAATCATTTTTTCTATTTGTTTCATATGATAAGATTTTGTGAATATTTTATACAAAGTTGTATCAAAGTATCCAACAAAAATATTCACAAATATAAAGATAACATTTGTATTTAAAAAAACTAAGATTAACTGAGATATATACTATAAAATATAAAATGTCATACTTTTATAATATTTTGTATCTAATGATTATACTATTTCAGCTTTTAACGTATATATGAATTGGTGAATGTTAAAAGGGCAGAAGTCTAATAATGTTAACTTTTGTGAAACTTAAAAAACTGCATTTTCCCCTGTAGTAAATTTTTGTTAATGGTTTAATAATTTGTTTTTTGAAGATGAAAAATGTTATCCTCTTCAAAATAAAGTTATTAAACCATAAACAAAAATTTACTACAAGGGTAGTAATTCTTATGTATTATTATGTGCTATGTTACAGTTGGTACAGAGGAGAGAAATGAGTTATGAAGTTTGCTATCCTGTGATATTGGCGGGAGCCGACGGACCACTAAATCAACTGCTACTTCTGCATGGTAAACCCAAAAATTCGTCGCACTGGCAAAAGTGCCCCTGAAATTGTTTATCAGGACATAATTTCTTCCATCGCCACAGTACCACACAGCCTCAATCAAAAATGCAGTTTTTTTTTAGTTTTCCAAAAGTTTACATAGTTGGACTTCCACCCTTTTAACATTCACTGATTCATATATACTA
Organism: Hydra vulgaris; assembly: GCF_022113875.1. Lineage (NCBI taxonomy): Eukaryota > Metazoa > Cnidaria > Hydrozoa > Anthoathecata > Hydridae > Hydra > Hydra vulgaris. The sequence continues at coordinate 29,036,511 of NC_061157.1, forward strand.
TTATACTATTACAACCTTTAACATAGATCTATATACTATTATAACTTTTAACATTATATATATATATATATATATATATATATATATATATATATATATATATATATATATATACATATATATATATATATATATATATATATATATATATATATATATATATATATATATATATATATATATATATATATATATATATATATATATATATATATATATATATATATATATATATATATATATATATATATATATATATATATATATATATAGAGTTGCAAAAAAAACTGTTTTTTTTTTAATTGTGTTTTTTTTGCAAAAAAAACATGTTTTTTTTGTGTTTTTTGTGTTTTTTATGGTTTTTTTTGTTTTTTAGATAAAAAAAAAATTTTTTACTTTTATTTAATTTTTATTTTTATTATAAATGTAATATAATATATATTAATAACATGATATATGGTAAATATATAGTACATCATTTAAAAGATTTATTTTTAATTAATAACAGATTCTGTATTCTGGCTTTCTTGTTCATTAAGGTCTTCTATTGTAAAGTCAAATCCGTATTCTTCAGAGTCGCTTGATAACTCTGACTCTAAACTCTTGTACTCTCCTAAAATGTAGGATGCAGTTTTATTTTTCTGAGTTGTGAATGGAACTCTTGTTGAAGAATACAATCGTTTTAAGGGAGGCTTATCTGATTTGGTTTTATTTGCCTTACAGTCTCCAAACTTAGGGGTTGTAGACCTACTTTGGTTTCCAAAACAGCTTGGTGTTGGAAAGAAAGACTCAATTGGAACTTGTGGAATAGCAGATGATAAACATATTTTTTTCTCTTTTTTCATATCTTGAATAGGTAAGTTTTCAGGAATATCTTCTTCCATCATTAGTTCAGTTTGAACTTTCTTCTGTTTAAAAGGAATATCGTTCAAATATTTGTTTTTTATTTGATCGCCACATTTTATACATTTTGCAATGTACTCAGTCATTCGAGTGCCATTTTTTGATAGCTTTAAGCTGCAAAATTTTCATATAACTTGTTGAATTTTAGAACCTCCAGATTCTAAAGGTGCCTCATTGAACAATGTAGCTACAAAACATTTCTTTCTTTTTTTTAAATTTCTTTTTTTTTTTTTAATTAAAAATAATTAATAGATTACAAATTGTTTAATATAAATGTTTTTTCATTAGACAAATTTAATCATTGTGTTATTTTTATTTACTTGAATATTGTTTGAATAAATAAAATTTTAGCTATCTAATTGCAATTTAAAATAAAATAAAGAAATTAAATATTAAAAATTTAAAAAAGTAATATACAAAAGTAAATAAAACATTAAAGTAAATTTTATTTAACAGTTGGTTCATTTTTGTATTTTGCAATGCAGTGTTATTTCATTCATTTTTATGAATGAAATAACACTGCTAAAATAACATTTTTATTTCCTTCATTCAGTAGTATTATACTTACAATCAACTAGTAGCTAATAGTATAGTTTTTTTGAGATTTATTTAAAAAATTACTTTTTTAAATATTTAATACTGTTTTTTTTTAATATTGGTGATTAGTTTGTAACAGCTATTATATAAGTTAATATGCATTTTATTAAATAGAAAACATTTGTATTTTGTAGGTTTAAGGGCACTGGAACTGTTTCAAGTATTATTATTATCTAAAATTTAATGAATACTAAAAAAAAGCAAAAAAAACTATAAAAAACATGTTTTTAGAACCAGTCTGTTTTTTTTGCAAAAAAAAACGTGTTTTTTTTAAAAAAAACACCGTTTTTTTTTGGGGTTGCAACTCTATATATATATATATATATATATATATATATATATATATATATATATATATATATATATATATATATATATATATATATATATATATATATATATATATATATATATATATATATATATATATATATATATATATATATATATATATATAATATATATACATATACATATATATATATAGTATATATATATTAAAAGTTATAATAGTAATAATGCCATTATAACTTTTAAATTATAAGAGTATAATACTATTATAAGTTTTAATTATAAATTTTATAAGTTACAATTATAAATTTTATCTGGGTTTAAGTTACAAACTTTTAATAAATAAAATAAAATATATAACAAATCTCTGATAAGCACTTGTTTATTCCAAATGTTTTAATGATATTTGCATTGTATCTGACATCTGTATTTTGATAAAGACGTTCCAATTTTTCCATCTTTTTTACTAAACTTTAAATAAAACCACATAACAAGTTATTAAAGCACAGCTCTCTGGGTCTTAATTGCTGTATTAGCATCTGCTAAGGTTGCTTCCCTTTATCATGCTTGCCATTTTCTCTCTCCTGATTCCATTATCTACATCTACAAATCAATTATTTATTTTTGTATGGAATACTGTTTTCATATTTGGGCTGGTTCTTCTAATGATACTCTTTCTCTTCTAGAAAAGGTCCAAAAACACATTGTAAATGTAGCCGGACCCCCTCTATTTGCTAAGCTTGAGCCTCTTCCCTATTGTCATAAAGTTGCACCTCTCTCTCTTTTCTACAACTAAAACTCATTCTTGCTTGACTCATTATAAACAAAGTCTAATTCTCTCACTGTATCACTGTGTGCCTGCATGCTCTAAAAACTTTTATTTGTTTAGTTTTTTTCCTGCACTTTAACCTTTTGGAACTCGCTCCCATCTTCATATTATCCTGACTCATACAACCTTCAACTTTTCAAGTCTTCTGTCAATCATTTCCTTACTCAATAACACTATTCAGCCGATCAATTAAAAGATCAATTAAAACTTTGCCATCACTCATTTAGGGATACTTTAAAATTCTTAAACAGATAGTTAAAAAGTATTGATATCTTTTTTGAATTAAATCATTAATAAGTAAGGCTTCACATTTTAATGTGGTTGCCATAGCTTCCGATGTTTGCTTACTTATAAATTTTTATGAGCTTGAAACTGAAGATGATTGACATTCTTTAATTCAATCTTTAAATTCTTTAATTCAAAATTCTTTAATTCAAAAATCTTTAATTCAATCATTCTTTAATTCAATTCCTTAAAAAGAAAGATTTCATGTCACCAAAAACAGCTGCATTTCTAATCCATAAACTGTTGTATTTTTCTTTACTGTTACTGTTGTCATGTCCAGCATATATTTAATAACTTTAGCTTGAGGTATCAGTTTTATCTGAAAAAGAACTTTATATAGCTGCAGAAGTGGTCAAATATTGCAAAAGCAAGTTGCACGCTTGGCATCAATCCCACACGAAGCAAATTAGTTTTTTTTGTGAAAATAGAACGATTTTTTTTTCATTTTTGTCATTATGATCAGATAAAAACAAAAGTTGCACAAGTAAAACACAAGCACAGTAAGAAACCACTCAAAAAGTTTAATAAATGTTTAAAATTTCTAGATTTAGTTAGAGAATATTTGATGCCGCTTCCTCTGATTCGCGACTTGGACGCTATCAAAAACCAAATTTTACTGTTTGAGCCTGGATATCAGAAGCTCAGCATTCAATTTTGTAAGCCCGAGGTCCCAAATTAAATTGTTCATGTCAATCTGATAAGGGAATATGGCTTTCCATCCCCAACATCATCTGTAGAATCGTAGTCCATATCTCCAGTATCTGCCTCGCTATCTGACTTGCTGCTATGTCCTGAAGAAACCAATGCCACCTAAAAGAAGTCGGAAAAGGCAGATTGAGGCTGTGTGGTACTGGGGCGATGGAAGAAGGTATGTACTGATAAACAATTTGAGGGGCACTTTTGCCAGTGCAATGATTTTTTGGGTTTACCATGCAGAAGTAGCAGTTGCTAAAGTGGTCCATCGGCTCCCGCCAATATCACGGGATAGCAAACTTCATAACTTGCTTCTCTCCTCTGTACCAACTGAAACATAGTACATAATAATACATAAGAATTAAAATAATTTGAGGACAGGAAATTTCAAAATGGAACGCATTTACCTACAATACACAACTTATGACAAAACTTTAAAAATTACAATACCTTGAAATAAACTAGATCTAAAGCATTAAAATTTATGAAAATAAATTTAAACACATCTAAGCAAAAAGCAACTGTTCAGTTTACCTTCAAGTTTTTTCTTGCAATACTCACATGTGAAATGTGGTGTCCAAGATTTGTCTTGGTCCCCGATCGACTCACTAAAGTATGCCTTGTAGGTCTCACACATTATATAACTTGCTTCCACACAATACTTTTTTGCTCTTGTCTTTGTGAATTGTCTTCACACATAGCAGAACAAATCATGCTGGATGCGAACAACCTCTTGATGCCATATCAAATAAATAACTTCTCTTTAACTACAAATTATAATCCTTTCAGTCTGTAATAACACAAATTGGAATCTTGGTTCAAGACACCTATGCTTTTATACTTGAACATTTACTTTTGAATCATTCAAGAATGTTCTAGAAAGTTTTAAGAGTTTCTCAAAAGTTCTAGAAGTTGTTTGAATGTTCTAGAGTGTTTAGGAGAAATGTAGAATTATCTGGACAACTGTAGCAGTTCAGGAATATTATACGAGGAAGCTCTACATTGAAAGCAAATTGAGAATTTTCTCGAAAACACAGGATTAATATTGATATTGTGCTTCTTTTTGCAATTATATTTCATTTATCAGAAGCACTATAACTTTATTAATAATATTTTTGTTTAATAAACATTTTAAAGATTTCAATGGTTATCCTCCATCTTTTATTTTCTTTAAAATGTTGATAAAAGAAACTGTCTCTACAAAACTATATATATTTGTGGTTGTAAACTCTAATATTTTTTTAATAAACTCTACATGCCTGTGCTTGTACTGATCTATGAATAAACATTTATGGTAAAAGATGATAGTTTTGGCTAATTGATTGGTTGTTGTATTTTATTTCATTGAGTTCAGTTATTAAACTACTAGACAAAAACTTTTCTTCTACAGAATTTCTTAAATAGATTAAAAAATTCGCCGGATTTTAATTTAAAACAAAGTTACTTGAGATTATCTTAAATCCATAAGTAATTTTTAATTCTCCTTTCCATTCTACAAAGCAAGACATCTGATGGTGTAATTACAAAATCAGATATTATGCCATGCATGTAAATGAGCACTCTACCACCACACCACTATTGTATAAGTAAAACTTTAACTTGAGTCTGAGTTTCTTTTGATGCATAAGAAGACTTATAGATCTTAAAATTAAATAAAGTGATTGCCTTGAACATTAGAAAATAAAAAATAAATAGTTTTCTTATTAATTATTATTGATCATTATTCAGCTGTTCGCATTATATTTTAAGTTAAATGAGATTTAGATTAAATTATAAATTATCGTATTTATAATTTAAGTACAGGCTTGGTCAGGAAGCGGGAGCGATCGCTCTCGAATACTGACCACGGAAATTATATTTAGTTGCGTAAAACTGGCCAGGTTTTTCAGTCATTTTGAGAACATTTAAGTTTATTTATGAAACAAAAAATTTTTGTTTTACGGACATACATGGAAACATAAAAAACTTGAGTGTCCTCAAAACATCTTTGTGCGAAAGAATAAAAAGAATATTTGCGAACACTAAAAACCCGCCAAATTAACGAACAAATTAATTTTATTGGTTCAAAAAATACGCTGATTAAGCGAAATAAAGTTCTAGAGTATTCTGTTAAAATGTTTTAGAAATTGTATTACACACGATTTGTTACGTTTTGAAATTTCTAGAATTGTTTTAAGAATATATATTATTTGTTTACAAAAATAAATGTTTTAAATTTATATTAATTAAATTGTTAAAATTTTAAAAATTTATTATAAATTATAGATTTTATTAGTATATTCCTATTTTTTATTTAAAAAGTATGTAATCTTTATGTAAATGTAATTTTGTGTATCTGTTTTTTATCGTAATGTATCTTTTAAAGCAATTTTTATGATTTAAATAAAGACTTACAAAAATAATTGCATTTTCAATGAAGTTATAATCGTTAAAGTTAATAAAACTAATTATGTAACAAACATATAAGAAGTTTCTAGTTACTAAACACAAACAACGCATACAAAGTAACTCGCGGATGAACAAGCATCGCGCCTGAGGTCACGACAGAACACAAATATATATAGCAAATAATTAGTTAAAAAAAAAAGTTTCTAGATATTGGTTTACTAACTCTAATTATTTTTGCTTAAGTTGCCATTCTTAAAACTCGTTATACCTTTTTTTGCTTTAAATACTAATTAAAATTAAAAAGCCCACTCACTTAACATCATCAGCGATATTGTGAAGCAGTTTCGCTTCCTGGTCATTAAGTATTTTTAACCTTTTTAGTTGATTTCTATCTTGATAATTTAATTCCTATAGTAATTCAATGATTTAATTATTTCATTTGTTTATCTTACTAAGAAGAATCACTTCAAATATGTTAAACTTTTCAAACCACGCGAAACATAAAATAGGTATTAAAAAAATTAACTTTTTTATTTATTAAATAATTTAGCTCAAGTAAAACTAAAACTTGCAAACTTAGTTAAATAAAGAATATTTGTTTCTCTTTTAAACAATCATAAGTTGTTACTTTATATAAAAAAACATCGCTTAATTTTATAAAAAAATTATACAAGAGCGATGTTTCGAAAATATTTGTTCTAAATGTAATTTATTTAGCTTTAAAGGGATCCCTAAGTGCTCCTAACATATGATCTCATATGAAAGAGCATAAAAAAAAAATATGTAAGTTTTTTTTCTTTTTCACTAAATTGTAATAATAAATGCATGCTAACAAAAAGCAATTGCCAAAATCACTGAAAAACAACTCCATTTTGATTTTATTTTTTCACCATGTAAACTCGATTGTTAGTCGTTAAAAATCACGTTAGTGCGTCACAACAACTTTAAAATATCTACTTCGATTTTCAAGTAAAAAAAGTCGTGATTAAATAGTTAAGTTTTAATCAAGTTTTTTTAATTAGTTTTGCAAAAACAGTATAATATCATTCGGTTGAAAGACATCGTTAAAAAAAATTATTAAGTAATAGTTTTTGATAGTTTAGAACTTATAAAAAAGTCTTACAGGGCTCGTATTAAGCGTATCATGATCGCGATTGCTTTTCACACTTTTGTGATTAGTTTTTTCTTAAAAAAAATCTTTTCGCGATTTGTTTTTTTTTTTGGTTGTTTAATTACTTTTTTTCTAGCTTAGCATTTTTTTTAGCAATCCTTAAAAGTAATGTTTTTATCATAAAGAACGTCACACAAAATTTATTATTCTGAATAGATAGATTTGCTCTTTCGCGCGGAGATTTTCTTTCAACGTTAAACATTTTTGAATTTAAATTACTTTAAATCTCTGCGAAAAGTTGGTTTTTATCTTTGTTTATCAAAACTTCATGTTTAAAATAAGGCTTAAAAACGTTAGAGCAAAAAAAATACTGACTTTTATTTGCATTTTTATACTGTTTGAAAAAAAAACTAATAAAAAAGAATTAATTGTTATTATTATTAATTCTAATAATTATTAATTAATATATTATTAGTTAATTCTTTTTTATTAGTTTTTTTTTTTCAAACAGTATAAAGATGCTAATAAAAACCAGCAATTTTTTTTACTTTAACGTTTTCAAGCCTTATTTTAAACAAGAAGTATATTTCGATTTATTTAACCAAATTTTTTTGTTTCATCTTTTATTGGAAAACTTGAAAAAGAAAAATTGAATAAAAACATCAACCATTTAAATGAAAAACTTAATTATATTTAAACTTTTATTAGTCCTTTATTCAAGAAACAATAAATTATAAAAAATGTGGTATATCATTTTTTATTAAGTTTTTGACGATGTTTTTTGATTTATTGACGATAATTCCCTCCCCCCCCCCCATTCACGCACATCGGCACAACCTATAAGAGAGAGAGAGAGGGGGGGAGAGAGAGAGAGCAAAAAAAAAAAAATTTTTTTCGCGATAAGATTTTTTTTGCGTTAATTCGAGCCCTGTCTTAGTTTAATTTCTAATAAAATGTCTATTCAAACTTATCAATTTGAACAAAAAAAATATAGCAAAATTAACATAAATGTTAATTTAAGTAAAACATTTTACAATAATTATTTTTTTTATCAAGAAAAAATGAGAGTAACCGTCACTTTTGAAACCATAAAAATGACTGAAATAAATTTATTTTTGTGCTAAGGAAATATTTTAAATAAACTTTCATGTGTCTAAATCAATATTCATTTGTTAAAAACTGACTAAAAAGAGTTTAAAATTTGACTTCTATTCATTTTTGGCCGTGGAATTACCCTTATAACACAAATATATAAATTAAAATTATAAAAAAAATTTTAATATACAAATATATTTTCACAAAATGCTACAAAACTTATTCTTGTAAGTAATTGTGTTAGTTGAAAAAAAAACGACTTTACTTTTAAATTTAATTACCAACTAATAAGTTTGCAATAATGACATTTTGTCTACTTTGTTTATTTTGACGTACAAACATTAGTTTTTTGAGGCAATAGAGTCAATAAACTTTGGACAAGACGCATTTTTTTTAATCGAAGAAAAGAGTTTTTTTGAAAATTAAATTTGTTAGTGTGTGTTCATTATTATGTTTTAGAAAAAATAATATACATCAAACATTTTTTTTTTTAATGCTCTTTCATATGAGATCATATCTTTATAGCACTTAGGGATCCCTTTAAGTTTTTTCGCGTTTAAAGATATTTTATTCGCCTATTTTTTTTTTTGTAATTGTCTCTCATCGGTCCAATTAATCTTTGTCGCTTTTTTTTTTTGCTTTTTAAAATGTTCTTAAAACGACTAAAAAATCTGGCCAGCTTTTCGCAACTAAATATTATTTACGTGGTCAGCAATCGAGAGCGATCGCTCCCGCTTCCTGACCAAGCCTGTAAGTATAGGAAATAGCTTTATTTAGTAAAAACTTAGAATAATTGTATGTAATATATTACTAACAACTTATTGTATGTATATATATAAATATATATATACAAATATATATATATATATATATATATATACATATATATAAATATATATATATATATATATATATATATATATATATATATATATATATATATATATATATATATATATATATATATATATATATATATATATATATATGTATATATATATATATATATATGTATATATATATATATATATATATATATATATATATATATATATATATATATATATATATATATATATATATATATATATATATATATATATATGTATATATGTATATATATATATATATATATATATATATATATATATATATATATATATATATATATATATATATATATATATATATATATATATATATATATATATATATATATATATATATATATATATATATATATATATATATAAATACACTCTTGCATGGGCTTTTTTTTTTCTATGTTTTGACCATAAAATGTCAGTTTTATTCTTTTTTAATTTTAAAGACCAGAAAAACTCTTCTTTTTTTTTAATATTGTTTGATAGACGGTCTGTCCAAACCAAGCAGCACTTCCTTGCAAGTCAGGCTACTTGTCAGTTGATGTTGCAGCACTCCGTTGCAAGTCAGGCTATAAGATAGTCAATGTAGCAACACTCCGCGCATGATTTATAGGTAAAAAAAAAATAAATAAAAATATTCAGAACGTTTTTATTTTAAAAAAATAAAATAAAAACATTCAAAATGCAATACAAATTTTTTTAAAAAAAAATTAAAAGACTAGAATGTTTTTAAAAACATTCTTGTCTTTTAATTTATTTTTTTTGTGTGGTTTTCTAAATTTATTTACTTCCCGCAATTAAATAAATGCGTTTTGACATAATCTAACCTTTATTTTGTCAGCTTTAATACCACAAACAAGCAAAGAGCCATTTTTTACCACAAACTGCATATCTAAGCCCTTTACTATAGGTGTATATATATATATATATATATATATATATATATATATATATATATATATATATTAAATATTTAAATGAAAAAATACGACTTTTTTATGGGACTTCAAGTTTCATGCCATTCGGCAATCATTCAGCCATATATTTAAAAATCATTAAAATAAAAACCGTTATAAAAATACAAAATTGCGTTGCAACGAGATCAAACGTCAGTTTTCACGCCAAATGGGAATTTATTTAACCGGTGTCGAAATTCGATAGCAAAAACTTTTTTCTGTGCCTACATGCTGAAACCAATTCACTTTTTTTATTTAACAAAGGTTCTTTATTGTATGTTGAAATAAAATATTTCTCATTTATGCAAAGATTACATCTTTTTGAGGATGGGTTATAGGGTTGACATTTTTTAACAATACTCCACTTGATTATTGGTTTAATGCCTGCTTCCTTAAGTTTCCAGATCTCTTTAGAAAGTTCAGTGTCATTTTTATACCTGACCAAGTTGAATGATTTTATGTGGTTTGCAAACCTGATCTTGAAGGAGTTTTTGCTAATACCAATATACGATTTCTTAGCGTGGTTGACGTTCGCTGGTGTTACGGTAGCTTTGTAAACAATATTTTTAGTTAGACATTGATTTTCTAAAGGACACGCAGCTCTGTCTATACAGTTGCATTTTCTAACGTTTTCGGTATTTTGGTTATAATATTTAATATATTTTGATCTATTTTATAAATATCGATCACTCTTAAACCGACAAATAGCTGTATTAAATCCAACAGAATACAACACAACTCAATAATAATAATAATAATAATAATATATATATATATATATATATATATATATATATATATATATATATATATATATATATATATATATATATATATATATTATTATTATTATTATTATTATTAAAACCTTTTTCTATATAATTATTTTATTTTTAATTATCTTTTATTTTATCTTTTAGCAAATTTTAACAACAATATAAAAGATCGTGTAAAAAAACCTTTCTGCTTTTAACATAAAACATAATGTTATCATCTATTATCTGATACTTATCAGCATAAAACTAAAGACTTTTAAATCGTAATTAGTAAAAATTTTAAAGAAACTTTATAAAATTACCTGGCTGGTTTTGTAGCAGAACCATTTGTTAGCTGTATGTCACATATAAATGTCTCCAAATTTAAAAATAAAGCTTGAATTTAATGAAAAATAAGTTGAAATTAAAATAAATTAAAAAATTGGCAAAATTATATATATATAAGTTTTGATAACTTTAAAGTAATTAAAATAATTAACTATTCAATTTAAGTTATATCATTTTAACTATTAAATATACTATTAAATTTTAATGAATACAATATATGCTCTTTAAATTTATTTCTTTATCTAGAAATAAATTTTAAGAAAAAACAAGAACAATAAAGCTATAAATAATTTTAATTTAAATAAATGTTCAAAACTTTTACCCACAATTCACACAAAATTAAATTTTAGATCACCAATTATGCAAGTGTATATAGAAAAGAGAAAGAGGTGTAACCTTACAACAATGTGACCAAGGATCAAGCTTTTCTGCTAAATCAGATTCAACTAAACTTACAAAGTATTTCTGCACCAAAAGCAAAAGCAAAAGAATATTATTAGAGCTCAATTGTAATAATAAAATATTTAATGCAATTATAATAATAAAATATGTCTTTAAAAGAAATAAGAAAATAAGATACAATAAAAAGAGGAACTTGTCGTTAGAAGAAATAAGAAAACGAGATACAATTAAAAGAGAAATTAGTCTTTAAATGGAAAATGAGATAAAAAGAGGACTTTATATTTGTTAATGAAACAATTAAAGAATTAAACAATTAAACAATTAAACAATTAAAGAAAACATTATTTGTTAATGAAACAATTAAAGATTTTTAGTACTAATTAATCTTTTGAAAAACTTTTCATAAAACATTTTATTCATATAAAATGTTTTTCAAAATATATTGAATAGTAATTAAAAAATAAAGATATTAAAAGTGTTAAAATTACTCGTTGGAACACTTACTAACGACTCTTACAAATTATTGATTCATTTGCAAATGCAATAATGGAATAAGTTGATAGGTAGAATAGCCGGTCACACACTTTTTTTTCATCTATTTAACTGAATAGGTATAACTGTTTACAAAACTATAAAAATATACAACATAACATAAACGTTAACATAAGCCTTCACAAAAACATAAGCCTTAACATAAGCCTTCACAACGATGTTGTATTTAGACTCAATTTAGCATCATTGGAAAACTATTCCCTGAGGCCTTCTCCCATAATAAATTTGGCTGACTTTTTTTATGCATACTCACAATATTTGCAGCATATTTCTCAAACATATTGTCCATGAAAACACCACACCATTCTAACTCAAAGTGAAATAAATTGATAAAACTTCAAAAAAGTGCATTTTGCTAGATGCTAAAAGTGCATTTTGCTAGTTGCTAAAAGTGCATTTTGCTAGATGCTAAAAGTGCATTTTGCTAGATGCTAAAAGTGCATTTTGCTAGATGCTAAAAGTGCATTTTGATGCTAAAAATTAATTGATTCAATCTTTGCACAGTAAAACCCTTTGCATCACAGATATACTTGAAAAAAAAAATACTTCTGGATACCTTGAGTTTAAGTAAAACAATCAAGAGTTTATAACTTTTCATGGAACAAGGTTGTCACTATAATTTTTAAATTTTGTCCCTGAGTATTCCCTGAGTAAAGAACGTTTTTCCCTGAAGTCAATAAACTTAAAGAGTTAAACTCTTTAAGTTTATTGACTTTTTCCTAATTTTTCCCTGACTTTTCTATATTCTTTCCTGTTCATCAACAAGATTATAATTTTCCTTAATTAAACACAATCTTGATATTTGACAAACTAAAACTTTTACAAAAACACCCACATCTTGCAAACTTATTATTATATCTATTAGCAAAATATTTTTGAAAAAAAAAAATTATTGTACAAAATTTCAAAAAAAAAATTATTTACCCTGAATTTTCCCTGTATTTTATAAAAATATAAAAAAATCCCTGAGTTTTCCAGGTTTTCCCTGGGATTCATGCTATTTCCAGGTATTCCAGGTTTTCCAGGTTGAGTGGCAACCCTGTGAAACCAAGTTTCTAAGATGAAGGTTTAACATACAATGTAATTTTAACTTACTTTTCATAAGAGAAGCATCTTCAGTAGTAAGATCACCTATTGAAGCTATAAGCAAAATTTTAATTGTTAAATACTTATATAACACAAATTCATAAATTATTCATTATATATAGATACATATATATAGAACTAATTCCCGGGAAGTTGAACACCAGTTGAACTTTTGTTATCTCTATTTTCAAGAAATAAGAAGAACATTTGTTTTCTTTAACATTTTTCAACAAGTTGAACATTCGTTTAGCCGGGCCATTTTCTTTGGTCCCTAGGAGGTTCAAGTTAACAGGAATTTACTGTATACGTATGTATGTATGTAAATAGTAGGTAGTGGTGTAGTGGTAAAGCGCTCGCTTCATAAACAAGTGGTTCTGAGTTCGATCCCCACCACGTCCCTGGTAGTACCGCGCTCAACTCGTTTCTCCGCGCAGCGGCCTTGCTCGTCAAGGTTCGTGTTTTGGAGTTATAGAGTTGAGAGAGGGTTATAACCACAAATAAGTAGCCTCCTCGTCTGTAGTGGCCTTCTCGGCCTTAAGGAGGTGAATTAAAATAAAAAAAATAAAAAAAATTACATTTTTGATTAACAAAAAAATGTATTTTTACAAACTTTTATTAAAAATTTTGAAACTTAAATATACAATTTCGCTTCTTTTGTGATCTAACATGATATACTTTTGAAATTTTTTTTATAATATTAGGGACCCATCTGATGTTCAAGGATCTTAAGGGGCTCCTAAAAATATTTTTTTTCAAGATTTTTGGCACAATGATATACATGTAGATATATATATAATCTTTGAATGTCATTTTCTTGTTATATGCTAAAATATGGTTAGAATTCAATAAATACGACTGCGTATAAACATTTATTTTTTTTTTTAAAAAAAGTTTATTTTTTTACGATTTTTGTAACTATTTTATTTATTATACCTGATGACGCTAAATTTATTATACCTGATGACGCTGATTAAATTAACTAACCATATATATATATATATATATATATATATATGGTTAAAATTTAATCAATTATTCATATATATATATATGTGTATATATATGTGTATATATATGTGTATATATATATATATATATATATATATATATATATATATATATATATTTATTGAATTCTAACCATATATATATATATATATATATATATATATATATATATATATATATATATATATATATATATATATATATATATATATATATATATATATATATATATATATATATATATCTATATATATATATCTATATCTATCTATCTATCTATCTATATATATATATATATATATATATATATATATATATATATATATATATATATATATATATATATATATATATATATATATATATATAATTATTAAATATATCTTAATAATTATATATATATAAATAATTATTAAGATATATTTCAATTACATAACTAAAATTTTCACGCAATAGCAATCATCAGATGTAACAACAATAAAAAGTAACAACAAAAATTATATACAAAAAATGCTATGGAGTTCAAGGATCTTAAGGGGCTCCTAAAAATATTTTTTTTCAAGATTTTTGGCACAATGATATACATGTAGATATATATATAATCTTTGAATGTCATTTTCTTGTTATATGCTAAAATATGGTTAGAATTCAATAAATACGGCTGCGTATAAACATTTTTTTTTTTTTTTTAAAAAAAGTTTATTTTTTTACGATTTTTGTAACTATTTTATTTATTATACCTGATGACGCTAAATTTATTATACCTGATGACGCTGATTAAATTAACTAACCATATATATATATATATATATATATATATATATATATATATGGTTAAAATTTAATCAATTATTCATATATATATATATGTGTATATATATGTGTATATATATGTGTATATATATATATATATATATATATATATATATATATATATATATATATATATATATATATATATATATATATATATATATATTTATTGAATTCTAACCATATATATATATATATATATATATATATATATATATATATATATATATATATATATATATATATATATATATATATATATATATATATATATATATATATATATATATATCTATATATATATATCTATATCTATCTATCTATCTATATATATATATATATATATATATATATATATATATATATATATATATATATATATATATATATATATATCTATATATATATATCTATATCTATCTATCTATCTATATATATATATATATATATATATATATATATATATATATATATATATATATATATATATATATATATATATATATATATATATATATATATATATATATATATATATATATATAATTATTAAATATATCTTAATAATTATATATATATAAATAATTATTAAGATATATTTCAATTACATAACTAAAATTTTCACGCAATAGCAATCATCAGATGTAACAACAATAAAAAGTAACAACAAAAATTATATACAAAAAATGCTATGGAGTGTCCGCTTTGATGACATTAATATAATAACGCTCTTAATTCTTGAGGATTTTTTTTTATTAGAAATTTATTTTCATGGCAACATTTTGACGCAAGCTCGGTTCGTTTGTTAAGCAAATTCAATGGCGACGTAATAATGTGGTATTTTTCTGTCAAGCATAAATTGCAAAATTTACCACCAGGTTTGAATGGCTCCGCTTGATCGAGGATATTCCATTTTAACATAGGTTTTATACCTTTATTTTTGCATTCCCACACAAATTTCGAAAGTTCAGTGGAGTTGGCATTACTTTCATAAACAAAGGAGTTTTTAAAGTTTATACCACCTGTCTTTGAAAGTTTTCTCAGTAAGCCCAACGTAATAATATCCTTCTTCTTCTTGGTGAGTTTTTGCGTTGTAAATATAAATAAGATTTTTTGTAAGGCATTTTCCATTGAGTGGGCATAAGCTGGTTTGCCGACAATTGCATAATTGATTGGCATTTTCATGAGAATGAAATAATATCTTTTTATTATGAGAAGTAACAATACTCTTGATGTTTGGAAGGCAGCTATAACTAACCTTTAAGTTGTTTCGATTAAAAAGTTTGTGAAATTTGTGGCCTTTAGGGAAACATTTATCAATTGTACTCAAAAATGTTTTGGCTACGTTTGTTCTGACGTTGAGTGAATAAGGTGGGTTAAACCAGATAATATTTCTTTTTCGAGATTTTTTATTATATTTCTGGATATTTGGAGTGAAATTGATCTTATCTTTGAATCCACAAGAATTGAGAGCGCTACTATAAAATGGTGCGGCTCTATCAAAAGCTTCTTTGCTTGAAGATATATTACTGATGCGGTTAGAGATCATTTTTGGTATCGATTTAATAATGCTTGGTGGAGGATTGGAATTGATGTTAATATATAAAGGATTATCTCCTGGTTTTCTATAAGGTTTAAAAGAGTTCTTAGAAAGGTTAAATGTGATATCAAGAATTTAATGTCATCAAAATGTGATATCAAGAATTTAATGTCATCAAAGCGGACACTCTATAGCATTTTTTGTATATAATTTTTGTGGTTACTTTTTATTGTTGTTACATCTGATGATCGCTATTGCGTGAAACTTTTAGTTATGTAATTGAAATATATCTTAATAATTATTTAGTTTTCACTATATTATTTACTCTAATTATATAAAACGCTGTATTGAGCACTCTTACTGGAAATATTAACATAATTCCTACAATATTATCGCTCCTTTATGTTGAGCGCTCTCTAATATCTTCAGTTATATTATATAATTACAGTTATGGAAAATCATTATTTCAACTATTCATTAAAGAACGTACCATTACCATCCAAAAAACAATACTTAAAATGCCTAACGGAGAAAGTCGAGTCACTAATAAAGCGAATGAGACAGTAAAAAAAGCGAATTGACTGTAGCTTTGATGCACGAAAATAATCCTAATCAAGAGCCCGCCTATAATTTCAATCTCAAGTTGAGAAAATCTCCACCGCAACATCCCGATTTAGTAAGTTTTGAAAACGATTTATTTAAGCTAATTCAGAACATTTCATTTTCTACAACTTAAAACGATTTTCAAAAGCAACTGCAAACTGACATATTAAAAATAAAATCTTCAAGTAATGTTTTTGTCTTTGCTGATAAATCTAGAAACCTGTATGAGCTAGACAAACCTTCATATCATAAACTTTATACTGAAAATATTACTAAAACCTATAAAAAATCTGATATCACACAATATAACATCATTAACACAGATGCTAAAATCATAGCAAAAGACTTGGGCATAGATGATAGGCTAGAGCGTCTAGCCATGAATACAGCATTCATTACCTTAAAAGATCATAAGGATAATTTCCCCAACAATATACAGTGCCGATTTGAAGTTTTACCCTTCAATTTCGAAATAACTTCTTCAAGATTCTATAAACCATGCAAAACAGTTCACCAAAATTCCTGATAAATCACTGAAAATTATTTACCACACCAGGAAATCTTTACTTTTTTCAGGAAATAATATGTGGATTAAAAAGTTGGCGGACCCTAATTTCGATGTCACCATAGGTAGTTTTGACGGAGCCGAATTATGCGAACTAGTTGGCCTCTATATCTTATACACTATTGCCAAAGAATATGGTCTTAATACTACCGGTCTGTATAGAGATGATCTTTGCTGCTTCTATAATATCAGTGGTCCTCAATCGGAAAAAATAAAGAAAAATCTAATAAAAATTTTTAAAGACAATTTTAATCTTAACATCACTATCAAACCAAATTTAAAAACCGTAAATTTTCTTGAAATCACATTTAACCTTTCTAAGAACTCTTTTAAACCTTATAGAAAACCAGGAGATAATCCTTTATATATTAACATCAATTCCAATCCTCCACCAAGCATTATTAAATCGATACCAAAAATGATCTCTAACCGCATCAGTAATATATCTTCAAGCAAAGAAGCTTTTGATAGAGCCGCACCATTTTATAGTAACGCTCTCAATTCTTGTGGATTCAAAGATAAGATCAATTTCACTCCAAATATCCAGAAATATAATAAAAAATCTCGAAAAAGAAATATTATCTGATTTAACCCACCTTATTCACTCAACGTCAGAACAAACGTAGCCAAAACATTTTTAAGTACAATTGATAAATGTTTCCCTAAAGGCCACAAATTTCACAAACTTTTTAATCGAAACAACTTAAAGGTTAGTTATAGCTGCCTTCCAAACATCAAGAGTATTGTTACTTCTCATAATAAAAAGATATTATTTCATTCTCATGAAAATGCCAATCAATTATGCAATTGTCGGCAAACCAGCTTATGCCCACTCAATGGAAAATGCCTTACAAAAAATCTTATTTATATTTACAACGCAAAAACTCACCAAGAAGAAGAAGGATATTATTACGTTGGGCTTACTGAGAAAACTTTCAAAGACAGGTGGTATAAACTTTAAAAACTCCTTTGTTTATGAAAGTAATGCCAACTCCACTGAACTTTCGAAATTTGTGTGGGAATGCAAAAATAAAGGTATAAAACCTATGTTAAAATGGAATATCCTCGATCAAGCGGAGCCATTCAAACCTGGTGGTAAATTTTGCAATTTATGCTTGACAGAAAAATACCACATTATTACGTCGCCATTGAATTTGCTTAACAAACGAACCGAGCTTGCGTCAAAATGTTGCCATGAAAATAAATTTCTAATAAAAAACTTTAATGTCATCAAAGCGGACACTTCATAGCATTTTTTGTATATAATTTTTGTCGTTACTTTTTATTGTTGTTACATCTGATGATCGCTATTGCGTGAAAATTTTAGTTATGTAATTGAAATATATCTTAATAATTATTTAGTTTTCACTATATCATTTGCTTTACTAATTATATAAAACGCTGTATTAAGCACTCTTACTGGAAATATTAACATAATTCCTACAATATATCAGGCCTTGTGATGAATAAGAACTGCGCAACGCATAAGCACGACGTGATTTTTGACGTCATTAAATTCTTTTTATTTGCTTTTCATATTCATCAACATTAACTGCACCAATTTACTTAATTACCGCAAAACTACTTTAAATCGTTTATGTAGAAATGTTATTATTTAAAAATGTTTTGGAATGTTTTGTTTTTTAAAATGTAAAAACATTTGTTTATTTTCTCGACGCTTGTCACGTTTTGTCTATACTAAACAAATAAAAAACATTATAACTTAAATTTAAAAAAGATTGTAAAATATGCTAATATTTGATTTTTTTTTCTTAAATATGTCATTTAAAGTTTTTCAAATAACTATTTTTTCTTTTTAAAAAGTCAGCGAGTAATAAACTGGAAATTTTAATATTGTACGATTAAAAACTGTGCAATAGCTAATATTTTTACAAGCGATTTTATATAATATTTATTTATTTTTATTTATTTTCATAAAGCGGTTGATAAGCACAACCACTCGTATTAATAAAAAACTTAAACGAACGTTTTGAATAGATTTTTAATGTTAACAAGGAATTTTATTTCTAGTAAAATAAAATAAAATGTTAGAATAAAAATCTTATTGGTATAAAAGAAATATTTCAGCGAAAAAATTATTATTAAAAATTATTCGAAAAACTATTGACGTTTTATTTTTCAGCAGCTGTTCTTGAGCACGCTTCGTTGAGTTTCAGTAACTTTTAACATAAAAGCGATTGTTATTATTTATGTAATTTTTTTAAGTTACTTTTTACAAAAATTTTAATAACTGTACTTTTTTATTGAATCAAGTAGAATACGTTTTAATATTAATCCTTTTTTTTTTTTTTATTTGCGCTCACCAATTTTTAAAATGTTTTCTCGAAATTACTCTTAAATACTTTAAATACGTCTAACAGTTAATAAATATTTTTAAATCTATGGAATAATTTTAAAACCTAACAAACCCCCGTAAAATAATTATTTAAGTTTAAAATCTAAAACTAAAAGAAAGTATTTTTGTTCAATTTTATCGACAACGTTGCTATTGCTGAATAATTTTATTAAAATGTTAGCTTAAAAGATTTAAACTTTTTTTTTAATCTGAATATTTTCTACTTGTAAATAATGAGCATATTTAATTTTTTTTAATCAAAACTTTTATTTCAACTGCGTGCGGTTTTTAAAATACTTTATTCAATGTTAAAATAATCGTAAATTACTTCATTAAAATTCCACTCAAAAATATCTTTAAATATACTCAAACAAAAAATTTTTTGCTCGACTCAAATAGCCCTAGCTACACGCAAAATCGCTCTTGGACGAAGTAAAATTCACATCACCCGACGCTTTACCGCAAGGCCTATATATATATATATATATATATATATATATATATATATATATATATATATATATATATATATATATATATATATATATATATATATATATATATATATATATATATATATATATATATATATATATATATATATATATATACACATGCAGCCCTCAGAATTAGGAAAAATGAGGTCAACACCAGGTCAGCAAAAATTATTTAATATAAAGTCTTACCATAAAATATAGAAACGAGGTTGACATACAAATGAGTGAAAAAATAAGTGCAATGTAACTTTGAAAATTATCTTATTTATTAAAAGTTTAATTAGATAAGTTTTTTTAAACAATTGCTCTCCCACTTGTTATTATAGCGGTCATCAAAATTTTTATATTTAAAGACATTTTATTGGAAAAAAAGAAGAAAAAATAAATGAACTTTTATAATGTAAGAAGTATGGCTTTTATAAAACAATCATTGGCTTTTATAAAACAATTTTGCATTGTATAACAGTATTTATATTATTTTTATATTGTTGGCTTATTAAAACAATTGATTATATTATTATATATATTTGATTATATTATTATATATTTGATATATTGATTATATATATTATTATTAATTAATATTTTTATAGATTAAGATTTTTATATTATTATTTATTTATTTTCTTAATAACTAAATTATTAGATAAATATAAAAAAAAAAAAATTAAAAAATTAAGCAAAAATGTCAGGAAAAAATAAAAATACTCTTTTAAATACCAGTTTTTTCTGCCTTTTTATTGCTAAAAAACAAATACTATCCCTGGAATGAAAAAAGAACAAAAAAAAAATTTCAGTGGAACTCTCAAAAATTATCATGTGGGCTGCACAAGACTCTTTAAATGGTCTGCCCCAAGTATGTAGTCCACCAAGTCCATTTTAGACAGGCTATTCATAGCCCTGTGCTCATTTGCTATAAGGTTTGAAAAATTATTATACAACATTTTACAATATTTTGAGAACTTATGATATACCACCTTCATCTAGTGATGTCAGGCCTTCTTCTTCTTTTTGTAATAATATTTCTATACATTGTTGAGAATCTTCAATACAAGATGCAAGATCAAAGGAGCTGAGTTCAAATGAAGCATTATTCTCGCAATGACTTTCCTAAAAAAAAATAATAAAGACTTATCTAATCATTAAATCAAGAATATTTTTGGTGTTTATTTGTAATTGATTATATTGTTTAATGTTTAATAAAGATCAAGAGTTTTGAAAACCTCTTATGGGTTTTAAAACCTCTTATTAATACTGACAATGAAAGGTGAAGCTCTTAATACTTTACTTTAATTTTTTATTTGCATATAAATAATTCATATAAAATAATTCTAGTAGACATCTTAACTTTAACCATATATAAAACATTTTTATTTATAGTTAAGATGTCTGCTAGAATTGTTTGTCTAAATAAAAAAAGTTGCAGAAAATATTGTTTATTTATTTAAAAACTAAAATCTGAAGCAAGTCAAAGGAAAAAATCACTGTGAAGATAAGAAAAGTTAAAAAGATAAAAGAAATTTAGAAGCTAAGTTCGATGATCTAGAAATTGAAAATAGTAATTAAAAACAGCAGTTTTCTTTTTTTGAAATGAACAAAGTAAATAATCACACCATATAATCAGGCCAAATAATCATGCTTTAGTGGTCTGTATTGTTAAATAAAACAGAATTTTAAAAAGATCTAAATTACTATCTCAGCAAAATAAAAAAAAATAAAAAAATGGCTTGGTTGAATCATTAAAAACCCAAAAAGGTAAGGATAAAAAATAACAATTATATGAAGTATAATCTCAACTTGGATATAAACAAAATAGAAAAAATTATATACTGAAATGTAAAAGTAGCCGACCAGGTATTATTAAGGTAACTAAATAGTCAATATTGGATCAACAAAATGTACTTCAAATTAAAAACAGACAGAACATAAACATACATATATATGTTTGTGTTCTGTCTGAACCTCTGACGCAGTGTTTGCTTTACTGTAAATTATTACATGTGTCTGCAATCTGCTAAATCTCTGATGTAGCGTGAGCTCAGTTACCAAATTATGACTCCAACTTTAAAAATTACACTCAACAAAATTTTTTAGTATTCTGTTAGATGTAATGTTTTTCCTAATGCATATCCAAAATATCCTGTTGTTTTAAATGTTTTAAAGTACTGCTTACAGAAAGTAATTTCTTTTAATTACTCCAGGTCAGGTCAGTTCAGGATTATCACAATCACCCTGCTAATGGTATCATGTAAATTAGTACTACCTGTCCCATAACCTGCTGTCTTGTAGGATTTGGTTTTTTTACGCCAAGGCTGGGATAAATAAACTCCAGCTTAAAATTTCCTTGTAAAAGGAAATTTTAAACCAGAGTTGAGTAAAAGCTAGTGACAATGTCTCAATAAAGTTTTATTTATTAAAAGTTTTTCATTGGGTAGTAATGCAGGAGTTGAACCAAAACTAAACCATAATACAAGAAAGGTCAAAAGATATTGATATTTTATACTCATTGATGGTATTTTGCATTGGAAATGCTTATAAAAAGTGCCTTAAAATGACAATTTTTTGGTATAAAATATCAGCTTTGGTTAAACTTCTGCCATTATAAATAAAAAACTAAAATTTCAACCTAAAAGCTTATGTTGATCTTGTAATGTTTTAAATTTAAAATAATTTTTAAAAAATGAGTGAAAAATTTGTATGACCTCATCTTGAATATAGTACAGTAAGACGGAATCCTTTTTGAAATAAAGAAATTGATAAAACTGAAAGAATTCATTGTAAGGCTAAAAAAATGGATAATCAAGGCTAAAAAAATGAATAATCGAGGGGTTATCATATGAAAAAAGGACATATTTCCTAAAAATTAAAACATTAGAAAAAAAGAGCTATTCAATTGTTTATTAAAAAAAGAAAAAAAGAGATATTCAAATATTCATGATATAATAAAGATTTGATAAACTCAATATCTACAATCCTATCAATCAATTTGTAACAACTGCAAGATGACACAATGTGAGAATTTAAAGAGAGATATTAAACAAAGTCTCAGAAAACGAAACAATAAAAAACAACTTCTTCACAAACAGAATATCTAACAATTAAAACACCTTGCCACAAGATGCAATAAATTCAGATTTAACTAATTCTTTTGAAAACAAGTTCAACTCAATATCAAAATGTAGAAACAATTAAAACAATAAAACTTAATAAGCCAACCAAATGTTGCAAGTGCAAAAATTTACATTTTTTCAATATTTCTTTGTAAGTTTGGTTAAAAATTGAAGAAAGTCTATGCAGGTGAGTGGAATCAGACTGCCTTCCTTTTAAATGAAATTTGTGCTTTGAATTTATTTATTATAGTCTATAGTTTTTTTTTTTTTTTTTTGTAGAGTTCTAGTTAAAAAATTTGATTAAAAGATTTAAAAAAATGTAAAATTAAAAGTAAAAATAATATAAAAAACGTGTGTCAAAATTTTTATAGCTGTATGCAATACTTCAACATAATATATACATAAAATCTCTTTTGCAACATTTGATATTATAAAAATTAAATATTATTTGTTATAATATTGTTTGATGTTTATTTTTAATTAATAAATTATGTGCATTATAATAACGACACAATTAGCATTAAAATGATGACAAAAAAAACATTTTATCATCAAAAATAAACACCAAAAAGGTTTAAAAAATAATAATTTTTGATTGAAATTGTTAATTAAATTAATAAATTTAATTTACAATTTCAATATAAACTTTAATTCAAAATAAAAAAGTTTATTTATGGATTATTTCACTTGCAAACTGCAACTTATCTGCGTAACATTTAGCCTGAACAACAACAATTTATGTGGTAGTGGTGTAGTGGTAGAGCGCTGGCTTCATAAGCGAGAGGTTCCGAGTTCGATTCCCATCACATCCCTGGTAATACCATGTTCAACTTGTTTCTCCGTGCAGCGGCCTTGTTTGTCAAAGTTCCTGTTTCGGAGTTATAGAGTTGAGAGAGGGTTATATTCACAAGTAGTCTCCTCATCTGTAGTGGCCTTGGGGAGGTGAATTAAAAAAAATAATAATTTAGATTTAGCCTGGAAACCATAAAAATCTTAATAAAACCCAGTAAAAAAAAGAAGATATATTAAACCTGAGGATATTAATAAAAAATATTGAATCTATTTGTAACAGTGTGATAAATTTCTTTTTTTTTCTGTCTATTTAATTTTCATATTTTGTGATATTTGTACAGATAAAACAAGATGAATAAATAATATGCAACCATAAAATACTTTAAAACACAAATTATAAGATTTGATTTAGTTATTTGAAAGTTTTTTTTTAATAACTTTGTTCTATTTCAATTTTTTTTACTTAATTCAAATAAAATCGAATTCTAAATTCAGCCCTGTATCTGCCAGATAAGCAAAATCTCACCAAATTGTGAGCTTCATCTAAAAGCACAATTGTGTTTGTTAGGTCAACTCCATGAACATTTCTTGCCTAAAAAAATAAACGGAATTATCAGAAATATTTAGATAATTTAGAAATGACAAATTAAGAAAATAATAATAATAAGGATTTATTTAAAAACAAGCAATAAATTCAAAAAACTAGAAGCAAAAAATCAACTTAATTGTTTAACCAGCTAAATCAAATAGATGTTTTAAATATGAAAGTGATTTTAAATGTTTACCTTGAAATCTAATACATAGTTATATGGCATAAAAAGTAAATCAGCTTCTTTTCTTAACTCTCTAGCCATATAATAAGGACAAAACCTAAAATAAAAACATAAAATAATAACTATTTAACAACTGAATATCAAATTTTAATTTACTGATATAAAAAAGACTTTACAGAACTTTATTTATAAAACATTAGAAAAAAAGACTCTTTCTTAATTTATTTTAACTTACAGAAAAACTATAATTACTTCTTTTCAGTTCCAATTGAAACAAGATCTTCAATGTCCAACATACCTGGAGGCACCTTATCTTTGCTTGCTAGATTAGTAAAAAAAAAAAATCTAACTGACACAGCTTACAAGTTCAAGTTAAAAAAAATAATTAAAAAAGAAAAAAAAAAGATTAAATTAAAAAGATAGTAATAAAAATTAATTAAAATTAAAAATTTTCTTTGAGATGGCCCTTGGGTAGAAATCTTTTGCCTTCCTGTTGATAAATGTGCTTCTTAGATAACTTCGTGGATTCAGATCAAACCTCACTCTTCTCTATGGTTTTCCTCACATTGTGCTGCTGCAATTACCAATCGAAACCATTACTTCCATACCTATCAGCAAAACAATTCTCCAGAAAACAGACGTCTGTTTATTACTGCTAGGAACCATTATTCTCAGGTCATGAAATCTGGTATTTCATCACAAAAATTAGGCTCTCGTGACTTCTGGAGAATCTTTAATAGTATCAATAATAAGGGCAAGTCTGTAATTCAACCTCTTGTATGGTTCAGACTTTGTCACCTCATCTAAAGACAAAGCTGGATTGTTTACTAAGAACTTTTCATCAATATCATCTCTTGATTCCATTAGTTGCGTTCTACCTGATATAGCTGTCAAACAGGTTGATCCATTGTTTGACATTCGTATCACTCCAACTTCTGTATCTAAAGTGATTTCCTGCTTAGACTCTTCTACAGCTTGTGGCCTGGATAACATACCTGTTATAGTCTTGCAGAAGTGTTCTTCAGAGTTGTGGTCTATCTTTTCAAACCTATTCAACAAGTGCTTATCAGAATCTTGTTTTCCAGCCTGCTGGAAAGCAGAATTTGTTATCCCTATTTTTAAAAATTCTGGAGAGCAATCCGATTCGTCTAACTACCGTTCCATTAGTCTTCTTCCTATCATAAGCAAGGTTTTTGAATCTTTAATTAACAAACACTTAATCTCTCATCTCGAATCTCATAACCTACTTTCTGATCATCAGTATGGATTTCGATCTTCTTGTTCTACGGCTGATTTGCTATCAGTAATAACCGATAGGTTTTATCGCGCATTAGATAAAGGTGGAGAGGTTAAGGCCATTGCTCTTGACATTTCTAAAGTGTTTGATAAAGTTTGGCATGCTGGTCTTCTCTATAAGCTATCAACTTACGGTGTATCTGGAAACATCTTTAAGATTATTGAATTTTTCCTTTCCAATGGTAGTAAGTTGTCCTTGATGCACTCTTCTTATTCTGTAACCTTGGGGGTTCCTCAAGGTTCAAGCCTTGGCCCTATACTCTTTTTAAATTACATTAACAATCGTCCAGATATTCTCACATCTAAGGTAGCGTTGTTCGCTGATGATACTACCATTTATTCTTGTCATGATAAGAAGCCAACTCTCACTGATTACTTGGAGGGGGCATTTGAGCTTGAAAAGGATCTCACTTCTGCTACAGCATGGGGCTCACAGTGGCTGGTGAACTTTATTTCAGATAAAACTCAATTTTTTTCAGCCAATCGTTATCGCAATAATTTAGATCTTCCTATATTTATGAACAGTAATGTATTTGATGAGTCATTTACCCTTCATCTTCTAGCATTGACTCTTCTGATCTTTCTTAAAAACCATATATCAAATCTGTCGCAAAATTAGCATTTGTTAAAGTTGCATTTCTTTATCAAGCTCGACACTTTCTTACTCTGGATTCTATCCTCTATCTCTATAAATCTCAAATCCAGCCTTGTATGGAATACTGCTGCCATATCTGGGGCGGATCTTCTAACGATGCTCTTTCTCTTTTAGACAAGGTGCAAAAACACATTGTAAAAATAGTTGGACCTGCTCTTGCAGCCAACCTTCAACCTCTGTCGTAATGTTGTTTATCACATCGTTTTAATTTTGCTTCTCTTTCTCTTTTCTACAAATAATGGGCATTGCTCTGAAGAGCTAGTGTCTCTTGTGCCATCTACTAAAATTTACTCTCGTGTTACTTGTCATTCAATTGAGTCTCATCCTTTTTCTGTTACTGTTCCTAAGTGCTCCAAAAACTCTTATTCGCCTAGTTTTTTTCCTCGAACATCAGTGATTTGGAACTCGCTTCCTTCATCTTGCTTTCCTGATTCATAGAATTTGCTATCTTTTAAATTGTCTGTTAATCGTTATCTTGCTCTACTATCTTCATCTTTTCTCTTAAAAAATAAGTAAATAATAATAATAAATTATTTAAACAACTTATTTAACAAACCTTCTAAATTGTTGTAGAAAAAGCACTGTTTCCCAGCAACTTTGATGCGACACATATGTACCTTAAAGATATTTAACAATAGAAAATAAATTTGACTTATTTACATTTAAAATCTGCACATATTATGCTAGAACATTTAATATGCAAACAATTATATTATTTGAAAGCAA
The DNA here is from genome assembly GCF_022113875.1 of Hydra vulgaris. Taxonomy (NCBI): domain Eukaryota; kingdom Metazoa; phylum Cnidaria; class Hydrozoa; order Anthoathecata; family Hydridae; genus Hydra; species Hydra vulgaris. Next base: position 29,064,420 of record NC_061157.1, read on the forward strand.
TATAATCATACTAACTTAACTATCATTAAAGCTTTATACATTGAATCTAATTAAAAAACTCACTTTACAAAAAAATTATTTTAATATATATTTGTGATTTCTCAATTCAACTGATCAAACAAAACTATGCAAAACGCAAAACTATGCAAAATTATACAAAATGATTTATGCCTTGAATGATTAGAGTAAACAATGAATTTTTAAAAAAAATTGTCTAATTAAAAGTAAATTAAACATAATTATTTTCGAAAAACTTTTTTCTTTTTTTTTTTCCTACAAACTTCTTTTCAAAAGAACATAAAAAAAAGTGTTTATTATTTTTATAAATTAACAATAAATAACAATTAAATTTTAAAAAATTTAACAAATTAACAACTAACTCGTAGTCAAAACATTTTCATTCTAATGACTAATTTTTTGTTAAAACATTTTCATGCTAATGAATAATTAAATTTTAAAAACACTTTTATACCAACAATTTTTTGTTAGAACAAAACAAAATACTGTTATAAAATTCTCAGATTCTGTAAAAGCCGATATAATGCAAAAATTTATATCACTAAAAAAGCAAAATCAAAAGTTTTCAATAAGTTTAACGAATGGACATCACAAAATAGTCAGAGATACCTTAACTTAAATGTACATATGGAGGCAAAACACTTTAATCTTGGATTGATTCGATTCCATGGATCGTGTAATGCAGAATATTGCGTCAAGTTAGTTGCAGGAAGGCTAAATAGCTTCAATATCGACCTCCAAAAAGATATTATCGCCATGACCACTGATGGAGCAAGTGTGATGGTGAAAGTTGGTAAAATGATGTCTTGCTATCATCAACTATGTTATGGAATACAACTTGATATTTTATACAAGAAAAACAACGGAGAAGTCGAAGAATCGTTTACTACAAATGAAAATTGCGAAGAAGAAGATTAACATGAGAACACTGATGATGATGAAGTTATAAATAAAGAATATGGTTTGACAATAATTTTGGACTGACCATCTGCTGAATTGGTTAGTAATTACAAAGATCTCATAAAAAAGTGAGAAAGGTTGTGAAAATATTTAAAAACTCTCCTGTCAAAAATGATACATATTAACTGAAGTATATCCTACATGAACACGGCAAAAAGCATAAGTTGATTCTCGATTGTAAAACTAGGTGGAACAGTATGTTCGATATGTTAGAAAGATTTCATAGACTAAAAGTGTGTATTGAAAAAGCCTTAATCGATGTTGGGTCAGAAATTCGCTTGACCCAAGAAGAATGGTCCCAAATTAATGACTTAATTATTTGTCAGGCACCACTAAAACTTGGTCTCGAACTATTATGCAGGAGAAAATCGAACCTTGTCACTGCGGAAACAACTTTTAAATTTATGTTACATAAATTACAAAAGCAATCATCACTTTTGAGCATTGATTTAGCCGCGGTATATATATATATATATATATATATATATATATATATATATATATATATATATATATATATATATATATATATATATATATATAATATATAATATATAATATATAATATATATATATATATATATATATATATATATATATATATATAATATATAATATATAATATATAATATATATATATATATATATATATATATATATATATATATATATATATATATATATATATATATATATATATATATATATATATATATATATATATATATATATATATATATATATATATATATATATATATATATATATATATATATATATATATATATATATATATATATATATATATATATATATATATATATATATATATATATAGGCCTCAGCAGGAAGCGAGAGCTTTAGCACTCACTCACACTCCCCTAAAACGGTTTACGGGAGCAATTTACAGCTATCGCAAAAGTATTTTTTTTCTCTCAAACATTTAACTATCATTGTAACTAAAATGAAAAGCGAAAAATCAAAAAAGATTAATTCATTGGATAATAAACAGGCACAGTTTTTGCAAAGTCAAATAAATTTTACGTCTAAAGAATTCGTTCACGGCGCAATAAATGACACTTGTTATGTGCATACTATTGTAACATTAACGTTACAAACATATGTTAGTAACAAGTATAAAACCAAATTTTGAATTTAATAAGCAGATTTTACATAAATAAACAGATAGCTTGTGCAAAAACCAAAAACTCTCTTAAAAAGCAGTTTAGAGGAGCAGATTGCATGGCTCACGATGTTAGTTTTAGGATTGCTTTTTTCTTTAGGAGGCCTGTATATATATATATATATATATATATATATATATATATATATATATATATATATATATATATATATATATATATATATATATATATATATATATATAACTTTATATATATAACTTTATATATATAACTTTATATATATATATATATATATATATATATATATATATATATATATATATATGTATATATATATATATATATATATAACTTTTTTAATTTGAGTTTCCATAAATTGCTTTTATTATTTTTTAAAATTTTATAAAATTTCACTTCTTTTGAGACCCAACATGATATGCTTTTAAAGAACTTTTTTTTTCAAAATATTAGGGACCCGCCTGATGTTTAAGGGTTTAAGGGAGCAACCCCTAAAAAAAATTTTATTCAAAAACTTTTTAAATTATTGAATAAAAATTTAAAAAATTAAATTTATAATTATTGAATATTAATTAAATTAAATTTATAATTATTGAATGTTAAAAATTTTTTAATTTTTGGAAATTTTTTTTGTTTAAATTTCAAATTTTAATGACAAAAATATTGGAATAAAAGAATTTGAGAAGACTTTTTTTTTTAGAGGAATTTTTATATTCAAATAGATTTCTTTATAAAAAAATTTCTAAAAACAACTTGTAAAATTATAGAAAATACTTAATCTTGATATCGCTTTAATTGAGATTTAAATTTAAAAAAATGGTATCACATTTTTTATCTTCTATTCAACAATTCCTGTTAAAATAATTTAAAATAGAAACATTTGTATGGCTAACTTTTGTGAGTGTTTGGGTATATTAATTAAATTAATATAGTAGATAAGTTATTATTTGAGTAACTGTGAGTTACTGTAGTAACTTAACTGGTTGTTTTGATTTAGTTTTTTAGTAAATTTACTGTGATGTACTTTATTTATTCAATAAAATAAAAGTTAATATAACTTAAAAAAGTTCAGGATCGCTAAAGCAAAAAAGGTTAAAGCAAAAAGGTTACAGCATTCTTTTTTTTTTGGAACAACACAAAATTTTATGGTTACAACCCTCTCTCAACTTTATAACTCCAAAACACAAACCTTGACAAACAAGGCCGCTGCATGGAGAGTTAAGCGCGGTATTATCAAAGACATGTTGGGGATCAAACACAAAATAAAAATATTCGAAAAACAACTTAATTATCTAAAAAAATTTAGATATCTAAACAACATATGACTAATGTTTAGATATCTAAATTACAAATAAATTAATAAAGAACTCAAGTAAACTGCTTAGGATAGTACCATTTTTTTTTAAAAATTGAAATAAAAAACAATCCTCTGAAATTGTATTTATTTTTTTGAAAGTTTTCTTTTCATAGTAAAAAAAACTGAAAAATGTCTATATTTTTAACTGAGTTTTTCTAATATCTTTAAAAAAAATGGTTTGGCTTTGATTTTGGCTTTCATGAAAAAGATTACAAGAATTAAAGTTGTACGGTTTTATATTTTCAAAATTTTAACAATTAGTTAATTCATCGTAATAGGCATCTGTATCGGCCTTTTCCCATCCATCAGCATTAGTCAAAAAAGTGCTATTGGTACATCATATATATATATATATATATATATATATATATATATATATATATATATATATATATATATATATATATATATATATATATATATATATATATATATATATATATATATATATATATATATATATATATATATATATATATATATATATATATATATATATATATATATATATATATATATATATATATATATATATATATATATTAGGGTGAGTCAAAAAAATTTTTTTTCTTGTTACAGGCTCTAAACATTGCTAGAAAGTTGTTTTTTTTGTACTAATTTAGGAAAATATTTACTTTTATGGATTGAACAATGTCTTCCACCCGCAACTATAATTACAAAAATTAGCAGGCCCTATTATTATTCAAAAAAAAAGTTTTTCTAAATTATGTGATGTAGGTACTCAAATAAAGCGAAATTTTATAAAAATTTCAAAAATAATAATTTTTTCATATAAAAATTATTATTTTAGATTTTATTGCATAATAATTATAGTTTTTTAAAAAGGTGTATTTTGACATGTTTTTTAATAACAATTTTTTTAGCAATATGACTTTTATAAAACGATTATTATTTTCGAATTTTTTATAAAATTTCGCTTCTTTTGAGTACCAGGTTGACCTACTTTTGAAAAACTTTTTCTCTCTAAAATATTAGGGTACCGGTAATTTTCCCAATAAAGTTGCACCCTTTAAATCTATCACAATCATTCTCATATTTAATAGTATCAATATTAATAACTATTAGCAATGTTTAGAGCCTGTAATAAGAAAAAAATTTTTTGACCTACCCTAATATATATATATATATATATATATATATATATATATATATATATATATATATATATATATATCAGGCTTGGTCGGGAAGCGGGTGCGATCGCACTCGATATTTGACCACGGAATTTATATTTAGTTGCGAAAAGCGGGCCAGATTTTTTAGGCGTTTTGAGAACATTTCAAAAACAAGCAAAAAAGCGCAATAAGATAAATTGGACCGATGAGAGACAGTTAAAAAAAAGAAAAATAGTTTTTAACGCAAAACTTTAAGCAAAATAAATACGATTAGAGTTTCAAAATATTTTTGAAACGTCGCTCTTTTATAATTTTTTTTTTAAAAATAAGCGGCATTATTTGTAAAAGTCCTTGTTTTTCAAATTTTGCCGACTGTCATGACGACATTTGCTGACTGCCTAAACTATATCGAAAGGGTCCACATTTGCCGACTAACTAGGTCCAATATGCCGACTAAGGGTCCAGTTTGCTGACTAAAAATCATTGATGGGGGAGTGTCACACCCCCCACACCCCCCTATTGCGCCGGCCTTGTTTATTTATATACTTGTGTCTTATTTCCACGCTGGAAATAAGAGGTAAGAAGGGGGGGGGGAGAAGAAGAGCTATAGTCCCGAGACACACAATGTTATGGGCCGAGAAATAGTCAAGAGGACCTATCGGTATTTTATTTATAAGTCATTTTTACGCTGTCGCACATAAAAAAGGCCACCAAAATAATGCAGCCCCCGGCCCTGTAAAGTCCAACAAGATCAAACCATTAAAACTAATGCTATATATTATAAATAAAAAAAGTTTTTCAGTTTTATTGTTTTTTTATTTTTAAGTTTTATATATTTTCAAACTACGCGAAGCATAAAACAGTACCTGTTTTATGCTTCGCGTAGTTTGAAAAGTTTAACATATTTGAAACAATTTTTCTAAGTAAGATGAACTAACTTAGAAAAATGAAATAACTAAATCATTGAGTTACTGTGGAAATTTAATTAGCTAGATAGAAATTAACTAAAAACGTTAAATTACTTTGTAAGGAGGAAGCGGAACTGCTTAACAAAATCGCTGATGATGTTTAGTGAGTGGGCTTTATATCTTTAACTAGTATTTTACAGAAAAAAAAAACTTTAAGTGTAAGTATAACGAGTTTGTAAGAATGGCTGAAGCAAAAATAATTGAAGTTAATAAACCAATTTCTAATACATTACATACATATAAATACATCCCTTATATATAAAAAATAAGATTATACTAATTAAATCTATAATATATTTACAAAACGTTGAAAAGTTAAAAAAAATAAATTTAAAACATTTATTTTTGTAAACAAATGTTAGTTTAAAACATTTATAGCTTTATGGATGTGACTCAGAGAATGAGCCATTGTATTAAAATAATTGTTCCTTTGATAGTATATTCTTAAAACAATTGATGCTAGAATTCTCAACGAAAACATAACAAAAACAAAAACAAAAAAAAAAGAATTTAAAAAATAATTCAACAGAATACTCTAGAACAGTCGCGTAGTAATTTCAGTTATTTATTAATTGAACTAATAGAATTAGTTGTTCGTAAATTTGGCGGGTTTTTTGTGTTCGCGAATATTCTTTATTTATTTTTCCGCACTAAGATGTTTGACAACATTCAAGTTTATATAAGTTTCCATGTACGTCCGTAAAAAAAAACCTTTTAAAATTTACGATAAAATGAACTTATTATTTTGCGACCAAACAAGGAAACATACATAAACTGAAATGTTCTCAAAACGCCTGAAAAATCTGGCCGGCTTTTCGCAAGTAAATATAATTTCCGTGGTCAATTATCGAGTGCGATCGCACCCGCATCCCGACCAAGCCTGATATATATATATATATATATATATATATATATATATATATATATATATATATATATAAATATATATATATATATATATAGGCCTCAGTAGGAAGCGAGAGCTTTAGCTCTTGCTCTCAAAAACTGTTTATGGAGCTATTTACGGCTCTTGCAAAAGTATAATTTTTCTCATAAAAGTATAATTATCATTTTAAATAAAATAAAAAAACACAATGTCATTTTAAAAAAATTAATTGCATAATATACTGAAATACTTTTCAAAAGGCACGGTTGTTGCGAAAAAAAATTAGAATTAAAAAAGTGCGCTGATTTAAATGAGGAGCAGCTCACACAACTCTTCAAGTTCAAATTTAGGAGAGCTTTTTTCTGCTCTTGAACTCATTTATTCTTGCCCAGGCCTATATATATATATATATATATATATATATATATATATATATATATATATATATATATATATATATATATATATATATATATATATATATATATATATATATATATATATATATATATATATATATATATATATATATATATATATATATATATATATATATATATATATATATATATATATATATATATATATATATATATATATAACAAATAAAAACTATTAAAAAAAAACTTGTTAATATGTTTTAAATATTGCAACTATAAGCTAAAACACTATCAATAACAAATTTTAACGCTCTTATACCTTTCCATTATTATTTTCTTCTCTCATAACTTCCGAGTTTATACACATCTGTTCACGAGAACCTAACACACAAATCTTTGGCCTATAAAAAAACATAAAAAGTGCATTTAAAATACTACAAAAATAAGAGTTATTATAAGGATGCAATTTACTGTTTTTATATAAAAATAAAATTTAAAAAAAAGAGAAAAATATTTTTTAAATTGTGTTTGATATTATGTGTTGTATACAAAGTCTCACTTACACATAACGAGTATTTTTTAACTCATTGACACATTGTGTTATTTGTGAATGTGTCCTAGAAGCATAAATAATTTTAGGGACATCCAAAAAACCTAAACATAAAAACAATTCCATTAATAAGTAAATAAAATCAAGTTGCTAAAAAGATATATAACTATGATTAAACTTGGTACCAATTATAATTTGTACTAAGTTTCCTCATAACTACATTAGGAATTTTAAAAAACTTTGCAACCTTTTGTATAAATATAATTATATTTATACAAAAAGTTGCAAAGTTTTTTTTAATAATCTTACTTAGAATAATTTTACTGGTTAGATATACTTTAAACTTAGCAAAAGAATTTGAGAACATTCAATGAAATAATTTATTTTGTTCAAAAAATTTAAAATCTTATTAGAACAAAAGCTATATATAATTCATTATATATAATTCAATGTGTCTTAAACTTTAGTATAACTGAGTAATTGTTTTGATTAATTTTTTTTTGCTTTCATAAGTAATTTTCTTTCAGCCATTTTGATTTTCAATACATTGAGTTACAAGTGATGTAACTAAACAAGCTATTATTTTGTCTTTTCTTAAGGCCTATAAAATTATTACTATACCTATAAAAGATCATTTTTTAAATCCTATATATGTGTGTATTTATGTTTGTGTTTGTGCGTTTGCGTGTTTGTGCATTTGATTGATAAAGCCATTGCATATTTATTACTATGTGTACTAGATGTTCAGTGCAGATGGCATGTTGTTCATGGTAGTGTTAAAGATCTAAGCAAATGACTACCCAAGAAAAAAGTTCTATAGAATTTCTATGAACTTTTGAAATATATGCCTATAGAAATTCTATAAAATTTTTATAGAATGTTTATTAATTTCTATAGAAATTGCTATAAAACTTTTTTTCTAAATTAATATATGTGGAAAAAAAAGTTTTACAGGAATTGCTATAGAAATTAACAGAAATTCTATAGAAATTCTATAGAAATTCTACAGAATTTTATAAAATTTCTATAGAATTTTATAGAATTTCTATGTTTAAACAGTTTATAGAAATTCTATAGAACTCTTTTTCCTGGGTAAAATATGATTTTAAGATGTGTTTCTCATACTGATATTATACCTTTTTTTATACCTAAAAAAACTCTTTTAATGTCAAGATTTATTCTTCACTTCTAACACTGATTACATCATTGTTTTTTAAGCATCAGCACACTTATTACCTTATTATTGTTATATTACCAACTTGTATTTAACTCACATTTACATCAGTCCAAACTTGTGTACAATTAGCAAGTTTATGCCTATATTAACAGATATTAATCATATCTATCCATCTATTTATCTATACATACATACATACATACATACATACATACATACATACATACATACATACATACATACATACATACATACATACATACATACATACATACATACATACATACATACATACATACATTCATACATACATACATACATACATACATACATACATACATACATACATACATACATACATAAATACATACATACATTGATATAATTCTTTATTTAAAAAAAAATTCATTCCATAAACTATATGTTAGCAACTTAAATTTGAAATTCTATGAATATTACTTTTCATAAATTTCCATGATAAATAACTTAAAATATATAGTGCTTGCTATGAGCTTGCAAAATTTTCATGATAAATAACTCAAGTAAAATATATAGTGCTTGCTATGAGCTTAACCGCTACCTCTTTTTCTTTTTTTTAAATAAGTAACTTCTAACAAGGCTGAAAACAAATAACAATGGTAAAATACAAGAAAACCTTTGTAGAAAAGAGAAATAGATATAACTAAATATGGCAACAGTACTATATATAGGGACAAATAAGAGATTTGTAGAGGTAGGTAATAAAATCATGAAAAAGGTAATGATGAGCACAATTAAGACAACAAGCAACCTTAGCAGATGCTAGTATCACAATGGATCGTATATATGGTTTTCATGAGACATCAGTAGTGAATGATAATCCA
>NC_061157.1:29076377-29096377 GCF_022113875.1 Hydra vulgaris
TCCAACAAAACTCAGTTATTTACTGCAAACAACTACCACAATACTGTCGACATTCCTATATTAATTAATGGTAACCCTCTTACTGAGTCCTCTTTTTTAAATCTTCTTGGAATATTATTTGCTACTAACCTTTCATGTAAACAAAATATACAATCGATTGCTAAATTAGCATCCCTTTATCATTATCGCCGTTTTCTTACCCTTGATTCCATTCTCTACCTCTACAAATATCTTTTTTTCCCTGTATGGAATGTTGTTGTCATATTTGGGCTGGTTCTTCTTATAATGCCCTTTTTCTTCTAAACAAGCTCTATCTGCTAAGCTTGAGCCTCTTTCCCATTGTCATAAAGTTGCATCTCTTTCTCTTTTCTACAAATACATATATATATATATATATATATATATATATATATATATATATATATATATATATATATATACATATATATATATATATATATATATATATATATATTAGATCTAGTTGGTTGTTTGATTTACAGGCCTTGCGATAAAACGTCGGGCGATGTGAATTTTACGTCGTCCAAGGGCGATTTTGCGTGTAGCTAGGGCTATTTGCGTCGAGCAAAAAATTTTTTGTTTGAGTATATTTAAAGATATTTTTGAGCGGAATTTTAATGAAGTAATTTACGATTATTTTAACATTTAATAAAGTATTTTAAAAACCGCACGCAGTTGAAATAAAAGTTTGAATTTAAAAAATTAAATATGCTCATTATTTACAAGTAGAAAAAATTCAAAAATTAAAAAAAAGTTTAAATCTTTTAAGCTAACATTTTAATAAAATTACTCAACAATAGCAACGTTGTCGATAAAATTGAACAAAAATACTTTCTTTTAGTTTTAGATTTTAAACTTAAATAATTATTTTACAGGGGTTTGATAGGTTTTAAAATTATTCCATAGATTTAAAAATATTTATTAACTGTTAGACGTATTTAAAGTATTTAAGAGTGATTTCGAGGAAACATTTTAAAAATTGGTGAGGCCAAATAAAAAAAAAAAAAGATTAATATTAAAACGTATTCTACTTGATTCAATAAAAAAGTACAGTTATTAAAATTTTTGTAAAAAGTAACTCAAAAAAATTACATAAATAATAACGATCGCTTTTATGTTAAAAGTTACCGAAACTCATCGAAGCGTGTTCAAGAACAGCTGCTGAAAAATAGAACGTCAATAGTTTTTCGAATAATTTTTAAGAATAATTTTTAAGAATAATTTTTTCGCTGAAATATTTCTTTTATACCTATAAGATTTTTATTCTAACATTTTATTTTATTTTACTAGAAATAAAATTCCTTGTTAACATTAAAAATCTATTCAAAACGTTCGTTTAAGTTTTTTATTAATACGAGTGATTGTGCTTATCAACCGCTTTATGAAAATAAATAAAAATAAATAAATAAATATTATATAAAATCGCTTGTAAAAATATTAGCTATTGCACAGTTTTTAATCGTACAATATTAAAATTTCCAGTTTATTACTCGCTGACTTTTTAAAAAGAAAAAATAATTATTTGAAAAACTTTAAATGACATATTTAAGAAGAAAAAAAATCAAATATTAGCATATTTTATAATCTTTTTTAAATTTAAGTTATAATGTTTTTTATTCGTTTAGTATAGACAAAACGTGACAAACGTCGAGATAATAAACAAATGTTTTTACATTTTAAAAAACGAAACATTCCAAAACATTTTTAAATAATAACATTTCTACATAAACGATTTAAAGTAGTTTTGCGGTAATTAAATAAATTGGTGCAGTTAATGTCGATAAATATGAAAAGCAAATAAAAAGAATTTAATGACGTCAAAAATCACGTCGTGCTTATGCGTCGCGCAGTTCTTATTCATCGCAAGGCCTGGATTTACCTACTTAAATTTTTATAAAACTATATGCAATTGCAGCTTCATTTAAAATGTTTCTAAACTGTTAGATAAAAATACAACCGCAGGTCTGTCTGTTTGAAATAGAACTAAAAATCCTTTCAATTTTTTAGCAAGTTCTTTAAAAAACTGCATTCGCAAAGGTACAAAATTGTGAAGATGATGATCTACCAGAACTTCATAGATCTTATTTTCAGGACGTCTGCTTTTGCATAGTGATTCCCAATATTTTATAATTTCAACCATGTTTGGCCATACAATAATGCCTCTAGATCCCACACCTTCATCTTCTACCCAGCAAGTTGCGTAGAAACTGTGAAACAATAAAATCCAAAAATTAAAATGCTGAAATGCCCTTAACTTATATATAAATATAAAAGATAAGATAATTTATTATCATTTTTTCTTTCTGCCTAAATATGCATACTTATGGCAAAGCAAGCAGATCAGTTTCCCAAATTCTAATATATTCATCTATTTTAGCTGGTGACTCTTTGAAAAGATTATACATTGCACAAATTTTTTTTTCTAACTCCCACTTTTGGGAATTTATTGCTGTCTGTAGAGCACCATGATCAATGTGCAAACTGCAACTGCCCATATTAACTATACCATAATATCATTTTTCCTGTCTATGTTTATCTAACATTTTTAGAACCTCCCGATTAACATTAGGACCATCCATTGATACTTAAGCTAGTTTTCCAAGATCTTTGTTGCTTCAATGAGTTTGTCAAATAAATTCTGTGAATTAGGGCGTCTGAGAAACTAAGAATCAATATATCTAGCTTTTACAACACCAGAATTTGAACCCCAGTATCTAACTCCACAGTCCATTTGTTCATTTTTAAAGATTACATTCATACTCTCATCATATGACAAAACAAAGATGAGTGATGCTCTGATTGCAGATATAAGTTGCTCTCGATAGTATGGTGCTAAACCAAAATTTATGAGGTAGCCACATTTTGTTTTGCTTAATGCAAACTTTGATGCTATTGTACTATCAGAGAAAATAGATTTAAACATTTCATTTAAATTTAAGCACAATCTTAACGAAAAATGTGACATTACAACATTCAAGTTCCTTATTATTTCAGCCTTAGTAACCAGGGCTGGAGATTGAAGATCCTCTATAGTAGGTTGTGCCAGTTTGTCATTTAAAACATTTTTTGAATTAGGAAAATGTTCTTGTAAGTTAACAAAAGCAGTTATTGCCAGATATTTCTGTAGTAAAATCTAGGAACGAAATGCGTAAAAAAAAAATTAATATCCGGTAAAGTGCACAGCTAATCAATTTGCTTTAAGCATTCCAAAATTCAAAAAAAAAGTAAAAAATCAAATCAAATAACTAAAAAACTACCAGTAAAGAACATATCAGCTGCATTATGTGTTCTTGCATGCTCTTTATGCTTTTTACCAACGAGAATTTAATGCAGATACTCCCATGTTAGAAATATTAATATTTTTTGACACCAATTACATCTTGCTTTCTTTGAAAAACATAATTTTACCCAAGAAGAATACTTTTTATTGTAAAGCCATTCTGTTTGGAAACGACAGTTCTTTGACTTGGGCATTATATTAGTTATATTATATATTAATTGTTATATATATTATTTGTATATTCTATTTTCTAAATATTTAGTAGAATTAATAATACAGATAGTAAAATTATTAAAAATATTTTTATCATACCAGAAAATACATAATTAAACGAAAAGTTTTGTAAAAGATGAAAACAAGAAAACGGAATATTGAACTCTATAAAAAAAAGTTCCAGGATTTCCAGGATTTTTTGTAAAAAGGGGTGTTTTTCCAGGACTTTTCCAGGATCTATAAAATTCCAGGACTTTTCCAGGATTTCAAGGATTTCAAGGACTGCTTGCCACCCTGTAAAAACATGGATATCAAAAACTAATTGTTAGAAAGTGGAAATCATTCTGAAAGTCATCTGTCTGAAAAAAACTCACATGTTCACATTTTAAATGACAAAAGTTTGACAATCATAACTTAAAAAATAAAGGCACATTATCTTTATAGAAACCTAGTGGCGACAATAAGAGCGCATGCCAAGCACTAGGTTTTTTTACACTATCTTTTAATAAGAAATTATATTGCACAGACTAAATTAAACTTTTTAACATTTTGCAAAAACATATTTAAAACTTTGCAAAAATAAATAACATAATAAACAAGGTGACCAGAGTACCTACAAAATAATAAACAAAATTTAAGAATACTTTTTAATTATTTATTAAACTGATATATTATTTTAACGAATACTAAAATTTAAACTATATTCTGAAAAAGGTGATTTGACCTGACTGATTGCAATATAATGGTAAATTTAAATGAATTTTTCATAAACTTCAAAGAAAATTCATGGAAAATTCATTCAAAGAAACTCAATAACTTTTTCTATGATAAACAAAATTCTATGGCATTTCCATGATTTTTACCACCAGTGGCCACCCTGAGTTAGGCAAAAATAGCTGAATTACAAAACCTTTAAAACAATTAAATTTGCAAGATTAAATTTTTTCTTTTTTTTTTTTTTTTTGCTTTATTGATAGATACTGTTGTTAATAATTTGAAGAAAATCTGAGAGAAAGGAAAACTTTAAATATTGCCCTACTTTTACATAGAATTCTAAAAAAATATAAAAATATATTTCAATAAAAAGAAGTACCTCTCTCCCAAGAGCCCCCTGCATTTTTTTCTCCAGAAGCTTCGCCTAAAGTAGAGCCTAAACTATCACTAAATGCGTTTTGTTGAAGTTTACCAACTCGTTCTAACTGTAGCCTTGCAACATATGTTTCTCTCCAACCTAGAGTAGCACAAAGAAGACAGAGTGTTTTTCCTGTTCCAGTCGGTGACTCAAGCAAACCATTAAGCCCCTGGAAATTGTAACATAAGTATAAAACAAAGTTTCAAAACTTAAAAAATTATTTTAAGATTTTATTAGATAAAAAAAAATTATTAATAAGATTTGATTTTTGTTTTTAATTTTTGCGTGTATGAATATCAATGTTTTACTTCAATAAATTAACTCTTACCATTTGTAAGTTCAATCAGAAAAATAGGTCATTAGTAAACAAATTACCTCATAAATTAGAGAAACCCTGGTATCATAGTGCGAATTAGACAAATTATAAACCTTTTTAAAGCTTTCAGCTTTTAAAACAGCTTCAATATGTAAAAAAAAAAATTAAATAATTTATAAAACACAATTTTTAATATTTTACCTTTTGCAAACAAGTAATGACTTTTTCCATGTACTTTATTTGGCATTCATAAGGCTCAAATGGGAAATCGATATTAACCCCACAAATAACAATGTTAACCATATTGTTAATATTTTGACATCAAACCATAGACATTAAAATTATTATAGTTTTATAATTATATTTTACTAATAGTTTTATTTTTTCATTTTTATTATTTGTTCTATATATAAATTATAAATTGATATAGCAGTACAGCGGTAAAGGACTCACTTTATAAGATCTCAATCATCTCATCACATCTATGAAAAAGTTTAAAAAAAGATTTTTGACAATATAAAAAAGTAGCCTCTTTATTTGTAATGCCCCTTGGCCTTAATGAGACATACATTTAATATGCAAAAAAAAAGTTTTATTCTTTTTTTTATTTTAGAGTTTTCAAAAATTGTGCTGAATATATTGTTAAAAATAAAAATAAAAAAAACTTTTTTTTTTGCTCATAATAAATTCTCTTCATATGAGACAGTCTAAAGAATTTAATTTCAATTTTCTCATATAAACTTTCATCATTTCCTTTTTTAGCACTGTTACAAAAAACAAAGTCTTTGAAATTTTCAAAAAATTCTAAAACATAACCATGTAGGATAGAAATTAAAGGGAGTTCAACAGTTTCTACTTATAAGCAATAAGTTTACAATAGATATAGTGATTAACAAATGAGCCTCAAGATGGTTGATAGAGAGGGAGCAGTGGGGGCATCAAAAGAAAAAGCTTGATGTATCTCGTATTTCAGAGAATCATTTGTTGCATCAAGAATGAAGCTAAGATAATAAAAGTTTTAATAAAAAACAATAATAATAATAATAACAATAACAATAATGATCATAACAATAATAAAAGTAATAAAACAACAACAATAATAACAATAATAATAATTAAAATAAAAGCAATAATAATAATATTAACAATAATAATAAAAATAATGATAAAGATGTTATTAATGATAATAAAGATAATGATGTATTTCACTAAAATAAATAAAAACATTTATTTAAAATACAAATGAAACTTCATGTGCACACAAAAGTTTTTAATTAGCATTTAAAATATGATTAAAATCGTTTTTTTATAAAAAAAACAAATTTATTTCAAAATTTATAAGTTTCAAATTAAAATTTAAAAAATTTTTTAACAAAATAGGTATAATACAATAAAACTATAAAGTTATTTATCTCAAAAATCCTTTAAACATTTTCAAAAGCTTTGATGAGCTGTATAAAACAGATTTGCGCACTCCAGCTGTTAGTACTCCTTTAAGAGTTTGTGTAGTACTTGATGATGACACTATACTTGAAATACTTTTTTGAATAACATTCTGAAATTTGGGTCTATCTTTTATTAATAATATAAAGTCACGTTCTGAAACTGCAGAGCTAAAGAAAGATATTTTATAAAGAAGATTTTTTGGCAACAATTGGAGTAAACTTAACTGTGCATCTAAAGAAATATCTTGTTCAAATACACCATTGCTCAAACAAAGAGATTTATTTCCGAGAAAAATATCCTGATATAACTTTTGAAATTTATCTTTATTTGGAAGAACAATATTTTTGACTTTTCCTTTATCCTCACCTACAATCATTCGAGGATCTCCTGTGTACGATAAACCTGCTATAGTTAAATACAATTCATCTTCGCTAAATATTTTTGGCAACAATAATAAGCTAGTATTTAAAGCTGACAAATAATTTGCATCGATTGATTTCAATATTAAGTTGTCAGTTATTGAGTTTAAAACAACAACTGGCTTATGAAGTCTTCCAGCTATATATAAAGTATTCCATTCTAGAAGATCTTTAACAAAATCCTTGATTTCAATAACACCATACTTAATTAATGATTTATCAAACTCAATTAGTGTGTTAAAATAAACTTTTGCTCCATAGTTTTTATTTAAAAAAGAAACAAAGTTTGTACCAAAATACCTTACGAATGAATAATGGTGTGGGTACTTTAAAAGATTTTGTTGATGCCACAATAAACTATTTTCAACAACAAAGATAAAATCTATCATGTTATTTTTAACTGATGTGTGTCCGTTTTGTTTAAATACACCAGATCCATAAGCACAACCATATAGAATTCCAGGCGAAAACGATTGAATTACTTTATTAAAAAAGTTTTCACCTTCATTATTATTAACACCCATATTAAAACTTTTAAAAGTATTAAATACAAAAAATCATTATTAGAAATTAAAATTTATTATTTGTACATTATATTTATATCAGAACTTTTTAAAGTTATTTTTAGGTCACAAAAACGGGCAATCCGGGTTTTCCACTAATTTTTCCACTAATTTTCCGAGATAAACCGTAAATAGTCTGGAATAGTAACAACTATTGTTAGCAAAATAACTAAACTTGTGTGTAAACAAGTTCACCAAAAAAATAATGCTTTTTTTTCATTTTTATACTGTTGAACATTTTAAGAGCCTAACACCTGGTTAACATGTTTTAATAGTCTGGCGCTGAGAATATTTTATATATAAAGTATTTTTGTACTCTTTCTCTTCAATTAAAAGTTTTTTTGTTGTGCCGGATCAAAGGGGGGGGGGGGGCTATAGCCCCAAGCCCCGCAAATTTAGGGTCCCCCAAAAATTTAAAGGACCGTTTTTTTTTTAGTCATTTTAGGCTCTGGCCCATAAAAAACCCTCCAAATACAAAAATAGCCCCGGGCCCCAAGAAGTCACTGATTATCATTCAAAATTGCCTATTGATAATTCAAATCTATTATTAATCACAAGTCAAACTATATCAGAAGGAATTTATTTTAGTTAGTACTTTATTAACGCTTCTTTTGCATCATAATATCGCTGCTGCTCATGCCATGGAATGTTGCAAAAATTAATTGAATGTTCAGTACTCTTCTTTTTTTTTTTAATAAGAATGAAGACACTCGAGTAAAACATCAAATACTCCTTTAGCCTTAACGCTTTAAAGGTTTACTAAATTCAAAAAGAAAATGATGGGAAAATGATGAAAATAAAGAAAATGATGGGAGAATTCACTTCAATACTTTAAATTTAGCTTCATATGTATGAGGAACTGCCCAGTGGGCACGGAAGTAAAAAAGACGTCTTTTAAACGTTTAAAATACGTCCAAAACATTCAAAAGACGTTCAGAAAACGTCTAAAACGTGTATAAGACGTTTAAAAGACGTCCTTTTTAACTTCCGTGCCCACTGGGTGATGGCATAACCGCATTTGGAGGCAAAACCATTTTTTAACATTTCCGTATTAAAAATATTATTTAATATGGCAACAAACATACCTTGCGCTTGTAGTTACTCTCATTTTGTTTATCTCAATAAAAGTGCATAATGCGTTTTTGAGAAGTTGTGCATAATATTGCTTATTTTGACAAAAATATTATAACTACATCATATTTTTCAAGATCTTTTTTTTTGTGGATTAAGCAATATTTAATTTTAGTATTAAAGATATGTGTTATCAGCGTTATTTTATCAAGTTGAAACTATTTTTGATATCAAAATTACCTAATAAACAAGCAATCAAACTGTAACTTTTACACATTGTGAAAACTCCAAACTTAAGTATGTTGATACCTATTTTAAATGAAAAGGCTTTGCAAAAATTTGTGATGTAGGAGGTCTGGAAACAAAAAAGCCCTAAAGTGCTTCTCCAATTGGGGCAAGGGCGTCTCAAATTTTGGTCTGATCTTGTTCACATTTTTTATTTTCGTTCTGAAAGTTACCTTAATCACCAAAAAATCCCCTCCAGCCATTAGAGAGTTTAAGCCTATAAGCATTATGTTGAGACAGCGGTAGGAATACAAAAGAATTTCTCGTAAAATAATTAATAAGTGGAAACTTCCTTTCTAATGCGCGATGCATTTAAAACGTGCACTATCGCGTTTTAAACGTACGCTAGAAATCTTATTTTTTACCACTGCACAGTAGAGCAGAATAGCTTTAAAACTGGTTTTGTTTTGTTTTGCTTTAAGTTAAACAATTATTTTAAGGACCTAGAAAGGTTTATTAGGATGAAGGGGAGGGGGGGATTGAAACAGAAATTAAGGGGGCCAAACGCAGCTAAAATTTAAAAAACAAAAACTGAAACTTTGAGTTACTTTTGAAGGAATGGGCAACGGTCCCTCCTCAACATGAGTCTATGTCAGTATTTATATATATTTATATTTATCAAGTACCGACTTTGGTTTACTTCCAACTTTTGGTTGTTTATTGCCTTTGACTCAGCAGAAATGGAGATGTACTATTTATATTCTCATATATAAAAACTAAGTAAAATATTTGGTACAAAATTTAAGTGTTTTTAGGCCGTTGCGAAAAATACCCTTCCCAACTTCCGACCCTGACTTTTTTTTTATATAAAGGAAAAAACTTTAGAAGAAATCATTGAAAAGGATGTCTTTAAAATTTGTTTAAATTTACTTGTTGTTATTGAAGTCATAAAAGCGAAAGCGCAAACAACAAAGCACCTCAAAAATAAAAAAAATGAAACTGACTAAACATAAAATTATTCTATTAGATAACAAGTGAAAGCTCTTTTTAGGCATTTTATTATATAACTAAGTTTTAGCATCCATCACTTAAATTAGGTCTTTTTTTTGATTTCAACAAAGGCATTATTTCCCGATTACGCAATTGCATTCGTATGTTAACGTTGTTCAAGTTATCTTCCTTATTTAACTCTTATTCATTAAATGACATTTGAAAAAGTATATTTTACGAAAGTCTTGATTTTTTTATGAAAATTTAAAACTAAAACTTATCAATATCATATAAAACTAGTTTTTTAAGTTCTTAGTTAATTATACGTATTTGATTCATAAAACTTTATTTAATATATTTATTATGCCGCGTTTCGTAAGTTTTTTTCCGTTAAGAACTGTTTCGCAAGTTGCGGTGCGAAAGAAAGAAATTTGGTTTTTTTTATCATTATTTCAAAAAATAAAACCTTAAAATGTTTATATGTTGCAATACTGAAAATAAAATTTTATTATTAACGTTTTGATATAAAAAATTTTTATTTTTTAACAATTATATCCATTTGCCCAACAAAATTTTTTTATAAACTTCAAAACGTCGTTTAGCGAAAGAGCTCGTTTCGCAAGTGCAGCTTCCGTAAGCGCTACTTTCGTATAAAGCAAAATATTTTTATTTCGCAATTTAACTTGCGAAAGGGTGCATTTCGTAAGTAGCATTTGCGAAATGAACATCGACGGTTTTTTTTGTTTTGTAAAATTCGGTACGAAAAAAAACAATTTCTGATTCTCAATATCCTTCCGAAAGAACTTTATTTTTCCGGAATTGTACGATATCTTCCGGTTAACAACTCTATCAAAAACTCAATAAGTTTTATTTGCTTAAATTTGCTCAAAACAAATCTTACAAAAAAAAAAGAACGTCATTAGTTCAATGCGTTAAAAGAACGTCGTTAGTTCAAAGCGTTAATGACATGGTTTCGTTACTTGGTTTCTACTGATGTAATTAATAAAACGACACTCAATAATTCACACTAATAATGGGGGTTTGATTTTTCCGTCCGGTAAATCCATCCGTTTCCGTTAACATCCGTTACATTAAAAAATTTAAACGGACGGTAATAACGGAAAATTTCCGTTTTATAACGGACCGATATTTTTTCGTTAATTTCCGTTGAATATCGTTTAGTTTTAAATAAAAAAAATTGTTTCAGTTGTTTAAAAAAAAGTTTCGTTTAATTGACGTTTGGTTGAATGAAGACAAGGAGCAAAAAAAAATATTGAAATATACAGTTCGATTATCGAACTCAAGATTTTATAAAATTAGTTAATTTATATAAAATTTTTGCTAAAAATTTTATATACACGAAAATTTTATAATACTTATTTCAAAAGATTATTTTATAAATGTATTAATATAAATTTTTAAAATATTAATTTACAGCTTTAATGAAAAAATTAAAACATTTTTGTACATTTGTTAAACTTATAACTTGAGTTTAAAATGTATAATTTAAATTTAAATAAGTTTACTTATTAACAAAAAGTGTTTCTAGCTGATAAATTTCAGTAAGTTGACTTACTGAAATTTATTCTTAAATAAACTCCGTTAACAGCCGTTAAATTAGTATTAAAATACTAAATTAACGGCTGTTAGCGGAGTTTAACGTCCGTTAACGGAAAATTACCGTTAATAAGTTTTAACGTAACGGATTTTAATGAAAATTTCGTTAATTTTTTTAAACGCAATGGAAGTTAACGGTTTTTAACGGACCGTCAAACGCCCATGCTTAATTCACACAAACTGAAAAACTTTATTTCTGGCCAAAATTAAAAAGAAAAAATCTGTAATATTTTTTATTATTATTTTTAAACACAACATTAAACACAATATATAGGATTTATATTTTTTCTTGAAAGAAAAGTCAACTCTATCCAATAACTGTATCCAAGAGCGCTTAAAAATCGATGAATAATTTCTTGCAAAAATATAACATTTTTTCATTTGCATATAAATTTATAACTATATACACATGTGTATAGATTTTTTTTTAAAACAAACGTTTAGTATTGAGTTTAATTAGAAATGATAATATTTTTTTATAATTGTATATTTGCATAAGTTATTTTTGTTTGAAATTAGCATAATATTAAAGTTTTTTCTTAAACTTCAACTTCTTCCTTGAACAAAAGTCCGCATGCATGGACTTGATCGATATGATTTTATTAAATCCTAATATACATGTATTATTTTAAAAAAATCAGCTGCATATATAATTATTCAAACCAACTTTAAAGCTCCCAAAATATACCTATTTTATGTTATCAAAAATAGGGGAAGGTTGTGGAAGACTAATGATATTATCGCAAACTTTTTTGTTTAAAGATATTCATACAAGTTCGACGGTGTTATTTATTTTAATTTCTTGGTTGTTTAGTTAATATTCTTTGATTGTTTTACTGTTAAAAAAATTTACCATCCCCGTTATAATTTTTTATTATTCAATATTTTATAATTAGGTCAGAACGAAACAAGATCTTCAAAAATTTATTACATCCTCAATATTTAATGCTTATATCTACTACCAATTCCATGGGTTACTTGAGATAATACATAAACTGTTATTTAAATTATGATAGTACTTGATGAAGTTGCTTAAGATGATACCTTTTTAGACGCTCAAGATGAGATGTGGCTTTTTATTAAGAAAGAGGCGTTTTTTTTAGGTATTTTAAGTGCAAAATTTTTTCAAAAAGTAGTATCGTAAACTTTTTGATGGGAAAGACTTATTATATATTATGGTTGCATGTACAAAAAAGTTAGTGTATGTTGCCTTGCAACTCGATGTGATGTATGTTTGTTTTGGACTCATTCAAAATGTAGCAGACTTTATGATCATGGGTACAATTGAACACATTCAAAACGCTTAACATGGTTGTGTGGAAATCATACCTAGGGTGTCTTTCTATTGACTGATGTATCTGATAATGAATTTAACTACTCTTCTCTTAAAATAAAATTGTTATTACTGATGACTTCCCAGCCGGCAAATAACGTTGAAATAACGTTGAAATATCGTTGAAACCTAACGTTGAATTAACGTTGGTTTAACGTTTAGAACGAAAGTTTTTTTCAACGTTGATTTATCAACGTTAAATCAACGTTAGATTCAAACGTTATATCAACGTTGATTCCACGCGAAAAAACGTTACAACAACGTTGAATTTACGTTAATACAACGTTTAATTGATAGTTTTTTTAACGTTGATTTATCAACGTTAAACGACTGTAAAACACTTTTTCACCATCAAAACGTGCTATGTATGTCAAAATGTATATATGTATGTAAACGTACTATGTGCGTCAAAATATGATCACCATCAAAACGTACTATGCATGTACATTAGTGTTGCTGTACATTATCAAGGTATATTATGGATATTAAATCTATTCATAGTCTATACTTAGACTTTTTAGAACTTTTTCAGTTTAGTTTAGTTAAAATAGCTAGGTATGATTAAAGAAAGAGATAAAACTTGTTTTATTCAAAAATACATATTCAAATATTACATATATTTACATGTAATTGAATAAATTCTACACAAATTTCTTCTCTTTTCCACCACCTTTTTGAAATAAAGCGTAATTTAGAAAGTCAAACAATGTTCCATTAACCGAGGGTTCTTTTGGTCCATTGAATGCAATATAAGAAGCTGTAAATAAAAAAAATATATTAAAAAAAAACAAAAACGGAAGATTTAAAAAATAAATAATGAATGGAAAAGGGTTACAACTTATGAAGGTATATCTTTTTCAACGCCATATAGATTAGTGTTCTTAAAACATATTTTTCCACATTTGCCCTTCATATTCATGAAGGCCATATAACTTTTCGAAAATACTCTGAATTTTTAAAAAATATTATAATTGTAAGTTGGTTATTAATAACTTTTTCAAATATTTAATTTAAATAAAACAACTTTTTTAATATATTAAAAATAAATTAATAATCAAAATATAAAACATTTCTAGCATTGAAAAATAATTTTCGGGGTGGCCACATAAAATTTTTATAAGAAATTTTATATGGCCATTTATTAATGGTTTAACGTCCATGTTTATACACTTATGGGGCTTGGACAGGACATAACAAATGACATCAAATAATGTCATTTGTTATGTTAAATAGCATGCATTTTCTAAAGCATTTTTTTACAATTCCATGCACTTTAAGGCGTTAACCAGTTTTGCAGACCGAGAATGGGTATTTTGAACATTATACATCCATCAAAAATTAAAAAAGGAAGAATTAACGAGGAGCTTTGATCAAATTTTTACCTCTTTAGAGGATAATAGAGGATTTTAGAAGTGGTTTTAAAAAAAGAGGACTTTAGAGGATTTTAGAGGAGCTGCAGACACCCTGATTATAAATGAGATAACTCCACCAATTAACTGTAATTGATTTATCTGTAAAAAAACATGAAGTAAATCTAATATTATGCTTGTGGAGATATATTATATTGTGGAGAACCATCCAAACCACACAAGTGGAAAATTTGCATCCAAGTTTCCACTTGTGTGCAAATCTTGCATCCACTTGTCAACATTCTTATTATCACATTTTTCTTTTGTAGTTGTGAATTTAAAATTTTCAAAATACTGTTTGCTTTCTTTTAGAATTGAAATAGTTATACAAATAGTTATATATTTTGTATCAACAAAATAACTCTTCTTACCACATTATTTAAAAAATAATAATTGTAATATATAGATGTAATACCTGAAGAGAATTTAGTTTTTATTTGTATAAACTTAAGCCAATTCTTCTCTGCATTTTAGTGCAGTCAATGCTTTGGTACCTGGAAGCCGACAAACAGTTTTATCACTAATCCAATTAGATGGAATAACTTCTTCTTGTAAATCTTCATTCCAAACAGTTCCTTTCCGCATATTCGATTTTGAAAAAATTACATGACCTAATATAAAATGAAGAAACCATAATATAAGTGTACTAACAGGCCTAATTAAACTAGCTAAATTTGAACATTTTATAACCATGATACTTGCTAAACAATAATATTAGTAGACATTATAAGCAAAGATAAGATTTTCTTTATTTTATAAATTTATTATATTTTAAACTCATTTTTATTAATTTATTTATTACTCTATTATTCAGCAGAGTTCTGAATATATTATGTTCAAATAACTTAAGGCTCAATAACAAAGACAAATAATGAAAGAATACTAGGTTGCTAAAACATAAACATCTACATAAGATAATTATGGAATATTGAAAAAAAATAGAAATACAAAAAAACAAAAATACTCATTATTAATATAAAATATAATAGTATAATATAAGGTATATTATAATATATGACACAATAATATCTACTTTTAATTAAAATATAAAAACAACAAAAATTAAAAAAGAAAATATTTTGATAAATAATAAATTATCATTCAAACAATTTTCATTCAAGACCAAAAAATAACTTGTAACTTATTTTTGTACTTATCTTCATCTAATAAACATTACTTATTTTTTACTCATCTTCATCTAATAAACATTAATATTAATACCAATTTTAAACATTATTAGAATTTTTTTTTCATCAAAAAATAAAAATATTACATCAGTTACTTTTTTGGCTTTTCTTATTTTACTTAAAACATCAACTCAATTCTAGGAATTTTTCATAATTGAGTTTTAATTTGTAATGTTGAATTAACACTGAAAAAAAAAATATTAGCAGACAAAAAGAAAATATTTCTTTATTGAAATATATGTAAATATTTCAATAAAGAAGTTTTAGATCGATTTTTATAAATATAAATTTATATCAATCAATCTAAATTTTTTTCTTTTCCGCCACCTTTTCGAAATGAAGCGCATTTTTAGAAGTTAGACAAAATGCCATCAATTAAAGTTTCAGTCGCTCCATCGTATTTAATAGAAGAAGCTGTTAATAAAAAAAATTAGAAAAAAAAAAAAAAAACACAAGGAGAAATTTTTGAATATATAAAAAAATGAGAATAAAAAAGTTTTACATATCTTATAAAGGTATACCTTTCATTACACCATATAAATTAGTGCTCTTAAAGCATGTTTCCACCTTTCCCCTTCATATTCATGGAGGTCACAAAATTGTTGGAAAATATTCTAAATTTTAATAGATAAGAGAACTGATATTAATTGTGCGAGAACTAATATTAATTTTTTTTTTTAATTTAAATTGAACTCATTATCAAACAATTTTTTTGCTAAATAATTTAATCCTTAAAATTCCTGAATAATTAAAAATTATTTTGATTACCTCAGCATTTTAAAGATATTCCATCAATTGCAATTGATTCACCTAAAAAAAACAAAACAAGTAAAGCTAATATTATTGTTTGATATTTTAATTATCTTTATACAAATACTCATCATATTTTTAAAGTAACTGATAAAAATGGATTTAATTAAAATCACTTCATTTGTATTAAAAAATTAATATTAAAGCCTTAATCATACATTATACAAGAGTATTTTGTAATACAATCTAAATAGTTGTTGCGATATGTAATTTTTTTATCCAAAATTTAGCTTCTGTAAGCTTTAGAAATTATTGATGAATTTGGAGTTACGGGTACTAATGTTTTTATATTGTTGTAATGTTTGTATTCATTCCCTGTTAGTTTCTGTAAGTCAAAATTTTAAGGTGTTTCCATATTAAATTCTGTTATATCTGAAATTTAGTGTTAGTCTGAATAATTTAATTTATAATTAAATCTGTTTTGCATTGCCTGTCTTATAACATCTTTACTTGAAACAAAAACCATGTGGTTTAAAAGTGAGCTAGAAGCTTTCAACTTAAGAAAATATTGCATTCACTAATCCTAAAAATATATTAAACCTGTCAGCAAAATCAGCTGTCAATAATCCAAGTATTAGCATCATTAAAAATTCATCTTTGCTGCATTACTTTTATTTTGGTCCAAGTAGTTAAGGTTTTTTTTTTAAATTTTAAAAAACAGAAGTAAATGTTTTTTTAATATCACTTTATCTCTTTTGATTAATGGTGATACTGCACTAACTGATGAAACACATTGACAGATGTAAGGCTAGTATAAAAGTCGCAAGATCTATTATTTTTAAAATAAATGTTTGTATACAAGTAAATTGCAATAACACGACTTGTTTGGATTATGTTTATATACAAGTTTGTCTGTTTTCATAGTAATAACTGATGTGGTTGAAGTTAATTTTTCATATAAATCTTTATTTTTTTATTCCGTGCTGAAGTTCTTTTTTAAAGTTATCAATTTCCTTTTTTAATTTTTGATGCTCTATTAAAAAACAACGCCTAGCATTAAATTCAACATAATTTAATGGATCATTTTTTGAAAAAGTTGTATTATATTTACATTTAATAATATCAGTCTTTGAGCATTGTAGCCCAAGTTAAACGAAAAATATCGATTTTTAAACGATAATGTTCTTTCATGAAAATCGTCTGAACATGTTTTCGATCTCTTGAAAATTCTATATGATATAAGTTCAGTATTTTCATTTTTTTTTTCCACTATAACTTTAACCGTTGAAATAATGTTTACGATTTTACTTCCATTTCTGCGCGCGCATAAATTTATATCGTATTTTTTGTCAACATTGATTGAAATAATGACGTTGAAATAACGTTAAATAATCAACGTTTAAACTGTAACGTTGATTTAACGTTGAAATAACGTTAAATAATCAACGTTTAAACGGTAACGTTGATTTAACGTTGTGACATAGTTGAACAACGTTGAAACAACGCTTCAACCGAATTTCAACGTTGAAACAACGTAATAATGCCGGCTGGGTTGCCTTTATCAACTAAACTCTTTCCAGCATCAGGATTAAATAAAGTCTATTCTCAATTTAATAAATATATTACATCACATGCTTCAGTCTCTGATGAGGAGAACTGTTCGTCTTTTAATGCAGATTGTCAATATTATGATATTAATAAATTTTGCTCTTATAACTTTGACATCCATAACTCTATGTTCTTTTTTCATTTAATCATATCTTCTTTACAAAAGCACTTTGAAGATCTTAACATGTTATTATCATTAATTAGTTTTGAATTTAGCATTATTGGAATTACAGAAACAATATTAAAAAAAGAATCTCTTTCCACACATCTAATTATTATTCAAAATTATAATTTTGAGCACACACCAACCAAATTTTCTGGTGGTGGAACCTTGTTATATTTATCAAAAAAATTGATTTAAAAAGGAAGAGATGATTTGATCATATACACACCAAACTATTTAGAATCTAATTTTGTTGAAATAATCTTTCCCAAAAAATTAAATATTATTATTGGTTGTATATATAGACACCCTAACATAGATGTAAACGATTTCAATAATGAAATGTCTGTCCCTCTCCAAAAAATATCTTCTGAAAACAAATATGTCTTTCTTCTTGGCGATTTTAATATCGATCTGATCCAGTCAAACTCTGACTTTTCAATTTCTGAGTTTTTAACCTTACTTAATATTCGTCCATTAATTACGCTACCAGCGAGAGTTACTGACCATTTTGCTACAATCATTGACAACATTTTTTTAAATGCAACCACTAACCAAATTATTTCAGGAAATCTAACAACTTCTATTTCTGACCATCTAAATCAATTTCTTGTTTGTCCTAATTTCAACAAACTATTTATACCACGCAATCATAATTTATACCGCAGGAACTTTAAAAATTATAATAAAGAATTATTAAAGTCTATATATAAATCTGAATTATTAAAAGTTGATTGGAATGACATTACCAATAAAAACAATGTTAACTCCAGTTTTGAAGCATTTATTTCTCAAACAACTTTGTTGTTAGATTGTCATGTGCCACTTAAAAAAATTAGTATCAAAAGCTACAATCGTCAATTCAAGCCATGGATTACTTAAGGAATGATAAAATCAATTCAAATTCGAAATCTTATTAAAGGGAAAATGTTAAACAAAAGATCCAACAAATATAATTAAACTAAAAACTATTTTTAAACTCTATAAAAATACCATAATTAATCTAATAAAATTGAGTAAAAAAATACACTTAAAAAAATTCTTTTCAGAAAATATAAAAAATCTTTGTAAGACCTGGAAAGGCATAAAAAGTCTAATTAGGTGTCAAAAATGTCATTAATAACCTCCAAATTGCTTACAAGTTAACGAAACATACATAACTGAACCTACTCTAATCTGCAAAAAATTCAACAACTTTTTCACAAATGTAGCTCATAAACTTAATTCTAATATTCACTTATCTTAAACATCCAAATCTTCATAGTTTACTGATATCTTCAACAAACCATTCTGAAATCACTTAGATTTTAATTCTGAATTTTCTCATATTCTCTCTAAGCTATTTAATATCTCCTTCTTAAATGGAATTCTTCCTGATATTTTGAAATTATCTTGTGTCATTCCAGTATATAGAAATGGTTTAAAACTCTCATGTATTAACTATAGACCAATTTCAATTCTTTCTAACATTAGCAAGCTCCTTAAAAATTATTGTACTCTAGATTATACTCATTTTTGAATTCCTTTAACTGTTTAAATGAGTTTCAGCTTGGGTTTCGATCAAATCACTCTACTTGCCACGCTTTAATAAGTATAACCGAAAAAATAAAAAAGGCACTGGATACTGGTCATTTCGTAGGTGGTGTTTTTTATCAACTTACAAAATGCATTTGATATTGTTAATCATACCATTTTAATTTCTAAACTTGAACATTACGGAATCCGAAGAGTTTCTTGTAACTGGTTTAAATCTTATCTTTCAAATCGAAAGCAGTTTGTTAGCATTAATGGTTACAAATCCAATAACAAACATGAAGTTTGTGGTGTTCCCCAGGGCTCTCTTCTTGGCCCTTTATTGTATTTGATTTATATTAATGGTCTTAATAACTCTGTCCGCTTCTCATCATTCCATCTTTTTGCTGATAATACTAATATCTTGCATATTAATAAGTCTCATCATCCCTTGTGTAAGAATATAAACTTAGACCTAAAAGGTTTAGTTCATTGGGTAAATGCAAACCTGATTTCTCTGAACTTGAAAAAAACTGAACTAATATTTTTTTCATCTCCAAGACAAAAACTTTTATACAATAATTATATAACTAAAATTAATAATAAACGTTTATATCCAACACACGTTGTTAAATATCTTAGAATTTTTATAGATTCGAACCTCTCATGGAATTTTCATATAGATGCACTCCGTAAACAACTTAATCGAGCTAATGGCATGCTTTCAATAATACGCCATTATGTT
>NC_061157.1:29101377-29163877 GCF_022113875.1 Hydra vulgaris
CCACTGCTCCCACCCCCTCTTTCTAAGGCGTGACGTAATTTATGGACCCCTTACCGCATTTTACCTTTACTAATTCTTACTTTTCTTTACAATTATCACGGTTATTGTCAATTTTTTTGTAGCTATTATCCAGTAAACACACGACGTCTTTAAAACGTCAAAAAACATCTTTTAGGCGTCTAGACGTCTAAAAGACGTTTTTTTAGACGTCATTAAGACTTTTTTCTTCTTTTTTTTTGTTCTTTTTATTACATTTTAAATAAGTATTTTGTTACAATATTTTAAATTACAAATAAATAAATAATAACAATAATAGCAATAATAATAATAATAATAATTATATATATATATATATATATATATATATATATATATATATATATATATATATATATATATATATATATATATATATATATATATATATATATATATATATATATATATAATGATCGTTATTAGATAATAAAAGAACGCGAGGACTCGTAGAAGTCTTGTCGTCGAGTACCGCTTAGAAATGTTCGTGTAAAAATTTATAAATTATTTACAAGATAAAAAAATAAGTAACGAAGTAAGAAACTTAAAATATTCCGTTACAAATACAAGATACAATATTACATATACAATTTTTATAAATGCATGTTTAAATAGAGGTTAAAAAGATAGATCACTAAAAAAATATCGAAAGTATATTTTTAAATCTTCGATTGTTAAAATGAGTTCTTTAAGCTTTTGTTTAAAAGAAAAATAGTTACTTTGATGAATAAAATCCTAAGTAAAATTTTTTTAAACTATTTTATTCCATAAGAATGGTCCGCGACAATCAATAGAAAATTTAAAAAGATTTGTTTGAAAAATGGTCTACTTAATAAAACTATCATTGCGTAAAATGTATTTTTTTTTATTTTTAGATGAATAAAAATTATGGAAAGAGATCGGGGATGAATTGATTTTACATTTCAACATAAAAAAAAAAGAATATTAAAAATATTAAGCTCATATATATTAAAAACTTTCATTTCAAATAATAAAGGTTTGGCATGAGCATAACGGTCTTTAAAATATATAAGACGTGCTACATGCACGACAATAAAGAGGTTTAAGTTTATTTTTATTTGTACAACCCCAAGCAATGTTTGCATAGTTTATGTGACAATGAATAAATGAATGATATAATTGTACTAAAATATGTTTATTTAAAACATTTCTTGCTTTGTATAATATTCCTATACTTCTACTTGATAAGTTTTTAATGTGATTTTTCCATCGACATCGTGTGTTTACTGGGTAAAACCACCTTTAAAGTTACAAATTTCATATTACAGTTATTAAATGCTGATAAAAACAAGTACTTTGTGGCTAAAGCCTCCATAGTCTACATAGTGATGAGATGATCTTCTGGATCTTTCTTCAGACACAGATTGTTTTCCTTGCAATTTAGTAAAAATTTATAATTTTTTTTTTATCTTATATTTGTTAAATGCTTTTTTAAGGTTCTGACGACAAGATCCTTGCGATCTTCTTTCAGATACCTTGTTTATGTTTGTTAAGTTTTATGCCATTGTAAGTTTATATCATTATTGTTATTATGGGCTGTACAACGATTAACAAATGTAAACCAAAAAAAAATAAAAAAAAAAATAGTTGACTATCATTCCTATTTGTGTTGGAAACTGAGAAATTTTTAGCTTTTGTAAAATAACGTTTCACAATTAAAAGTAGGGTAGAGTGGGGCTTGTTTAGCATAAGCACGTTTGGGCAATCAAAATATCTCAACAACTACACATCACATGACAAAACATCTAATGGATGAAAGTTAGGGAATTAGAATGTTAACACATACAATTTTAACTTCTCATATTTAAGATAAACTTCTCAAATTTACGTCATTAAAGCGCATAAAATAAAAAGTTTAAAAACTAAGCACGCGCTTACTAGTGAAAGTTTTACGATACACCCAATGACGATACACCCAAATTTTGTACCATGCATGTTCATTTATTTGTTGATTGCTCAACTTACCTAACACTATTGCTCACCTTACCCTGCTGGGGAAGGTTAAGCAGCTCCGCAAACCTTAGGCATTATCTTTTTTAAAAAAATCAAAAGGTATAATTTTTTTTTAACAAATTTTAAACAGTTTAAATTATCATTCAAATAGTGGGAAAATAATGTAAATCCGACGCACTGTTCATGAGATCTGTTAGATCTAGTAAAAATGGCTCAACTAGCCCCGCTCTACCTTACGGAGTATTTTTTTTTTAATTTGAAAATTAAAAATATTAGTTTATTTTTTTTTTTTTACATTTGAAATTTAAGTATTTATATTATATACATGCGCAATATTAGAGACATAGGTAATTTACGTTTTAAACCATAAATTTGTTTTAGTCGTTAAACTGGACAACGAAGGTGACAACTCCACGGGAAAATAAAAACTGCATTCATCGTTATGCAAAAACGTATCCTTTTGCCTGTGCTTCCAAAGTTTTCATCACTGGTGTTGCGCTAATAAATATGACATTTAAAATACGCATGTGCAAACAATTTCATTTAGATAGCTTTGTTTCAGTGATTAAACCTTGTCCAATACAAGGATTAATCAGCGGAAGATACGGAGGATTTAATATTTGGCAACGAAGTATTAATAGAACAATTTGGTTCTTGTTCTACAAGCTTTAAACCCCCGCGTTACCAACGATACAATACCCAAAGCTTGTTTTTCACTGTAAAACATTGCCACAAAATCACTATATGGGTTTGTATTCTATTACAGCCAATTAAAGTGGTGGCTTATATTTTATTTAATCTTTTCTAATACCACAATAAATAGTCACGTTTACCTCGGAATACTTTAAGAAAAACTATTCATGAGATCACGAAAGCTCACAAAGTTGATGGAGCACCCTGTCACAGGGCCAAGCTTGTATTTTCTACATGAGAATGGGATTGAACTAGTCCCTAGCCTGGTAATTGATCTCAATCCTATTAAAAATAGCTAGAACTATTTTAGATAAAATCTAGAAAAAAGATAAAATCTATTTAAGATAAAATCTAGAAACTAAAAACCTCACCTTCTGATAATTAAATAAAGAAAATTAAGTAAAAATGGATTCAACGTATGATTTCTAAATATTTAAGGAAGCTTATTTACTCTATGCCTACCTGTTTAGTTAAATGTTTAAAAACTCAAGGATGCCATACCAAGTATTAAATTGAAAAGAGAATATTTTAATTAAATTTTAAAGTTATTATTTTTGTCAATTTTGATGGTTGCTAACATTATCTAATAAATAAATAGTTTTACTAAAATCACATTTTTTTATTTTTTATATTTTTTATTATTTTATTTTTTATATTTTTTACATGACAGTAAGTCTGTCCTTGATTATAAGTATATTATATTCATTTGCAAAAATTGGATATTATGGGTTGTTGCAGATTTGTGAGTACCTTTGAATGCAGTCCTGAGTGGTTAATTTGTTGTAGAGCCGATTCTCCGTTAAATTTTTTTTGGAAATTTAGGCACGGAAAAGTATTTTGACTCTGCGCAGAGAGGAAGTTTTGACTTTTTAAAATATTTAAAATGGGTCAAACATGCGCAAATTATTTTTCTTAGAAAGAAATTTATTTTAAAGATATCTTAATGGAGGAAAAAAATCTTAAAGGAGAACTTGTTTTAAGCTCTAAATTTGTTCTGAAACAATAATTTTTAAGTTAGTAATTAAAAATACGTTTTGAGTTTGGGAAAAAAAAAATTTTCGATCACGTAGATTCCAACTTCAACTCTAATAAAAATAAAACTTCGACTTGAATTATACAGATTACATGCGTTAAGATTGCTAATAGATGCATCATGATACCATGTAATAGATGCTTCATGGTACCATGTTTTAGTTATTAAAATTGTCAGACTGGGGCTTAAATTTAGTACATATTTCCTCAAAATTCGTGTTAATTAAAAACACAAATAATCATGATTAAAAGATTATTTTAATTTCAAATTAAAATAACTTTTTACTTATGAATAGTTGTAAATAATAATATAATTTATTTTTCAAATTAAAATCCTACTTTAAAATAACTTTCTCCTCTTTTTATGTAACTCCTTATTTTATAAACCCTTTCTTCTAGCCTTCGGTCTTTTTTTTTTTTTTTTTTTTTTTTTTTGTCATATCTGACGCTTTATTAATTTTCTGTTACTTTTAAAACACTTTGGCAAGTTGAAATTAACCTTCATTGAATAGAAATAGTCAAAGTGCCACTGCATACTCAAAATTGTAAAACTGACTTTTCTAAAAATAATATTATTTAGGGTCTCATTAGCATTTTGTGTTTGATATTGAATCCGAGTTAGACTAGTTCTAAAACATAGACCGGGAAAATCTTTATATTAATTAGTTATATGCA
This sequence comes from Hydra vulgaris, assembly GCF_022113875.1. Taxonomy (NCBI): domain Eukaryota; kingdom Metazoa; phylum Cnidaria; class Hydrozoa; order Anthoathecata; family Hydridae; genus Hydra; species Hydra vulgaris. Next base: position 29,105,788 of record NC_061157.1, read on the forward strand.
ATTTAATTAATATTAAAAATTTATTAATTTTTTTCTAAATCATATCAGCGTATTACATTTCTTCTTTTTTAATGACAAATTTCAAAAAACGTAATAGACTGATATAATATTAAAAAAAAAATAATTATTTATTAATATTAATTATATTGTTGCATGCATATATGTTATGAACTTAGAATGTATTGTACATATTTGTAATAACCCAGTTAGACTAAATATATTAAAATAAAAATATAATAGTATGATAAAACAAGACATTATACAATACAAGAGTACTTATCTCAGTATCTAAAAATTGTAATTAAGGAATACATAAATAAAATAACACAAATGAAAAATATTATTTTTAATAACTTTGAGATATAATTATCGAAATTAATAAAACTTTTTTTTAGTAAAGAACTATGTTTTACAACTTTATCCATAAAATAAACAAAATGTTTATTTAAACTCCTTAATATCCAACTATCCAAATTGTTAAGTAAAACCGATTACGTAGACGGGTTGTTATATAAATTTATAAAGATCTTTTTTCACACCCTACTTGAGTGTAATTGAGTCAAAAATAAGTGACTCTATGATTCAGCATATATTCTGTACTGAAGCAAAATATTGAAACAATAAAGAAAACAAATAAAACAAAAAGTATTTGTTTTGAAATATTGTTCACATTTATTTTCTTCCAACTATAATTTGGTAGCTCACTTCTTCATTTTTTCGTCTATAGTTCTTAATCACATGCCCACAGATCAAATTTTTACTTGGACGTAAAAAACTTAAAAAAGCAAAATAAATAAATAACTTTATGTTTTTAAAAGCTTTTAGACTAAGAACAACAAAAAAAAAAAAAGGTTGCTATGGCCGTTGTTAGACAATAAAATTGTAAATGATGTAAAAAGTTTAAACAAACTGATTAAAGCTGGAACATGAAATATAAGTGTGAAAGTAAAAAAACAACTCAAAAAAGGTACTCATTAACCTTAATTTAGAACTAAGTGTTAATTTTGGTACATTAATACAAGAACACAAAATATTTCAAAGAAATTAATTTATTGCTTTGAGCATCTAATAAAATTTCGAACTTTAATTTTGGAGAACTCATGAGCTTCCGCACATAACAACAAAGAAAATTATGCTTTTTAAATGACATTATCTAATCTTTAACATTTCTGAAAATTTTTATATATATTTTTTTCATTTTTCGTTTGATAATGACCCAGTATTTTTCAATAATTTTCAATTCTGGGCAGTTTAGAGGATTTGCTATTTTAGACACAATTTTCACGTCATTTTGTTTATATCATCCCAAGCTAGTTTGCTGTAATGACTTGATGATAAATCAGGCCAGAACAAATGTCAACTCTCATGTGATTTAGTAGGAGGTAAAAGACGTTTTTATTGACACTCTTTAACATATATTTTATAGGGAGCTGATTTTTTATCATACCTGCAAATAGCTATAACATATAGGGTGCTAATTTTTTGTCATACACAAACAGCTTGCCAAATCAAAGCTTTTTTAGCAAACTTATCACATTTTGTGTATTCAAAATTATTATATGCATTTCCTCTACATTTCTGCATTATAATAGACAACACCAGGATTTTGCTGATGATCGTACATCATATAAGTTTCATAATCTTCAATAATTCAGAAATTATTAGAAATATAATTGTCATATTACTTTTTCAGCGGGTTTTTGCAGTTTTTTTTGACTTTCAGAACGGTTAGTAACTTTTCGTGATTTGAAAGCTTGAAAAGCATGCTTATTTCAAACTTTTACAACAAAACTAAGAGAAGATACTTATCTTTTTGCTCGTTGTTTACTTTTTGCTTGTTATCTGTTTGGAAAAAACGTTAAATAACATGAGTAACGGTGTAGAGATGTATTTTTGTTTGAAAAAAACGTAAAATAACATGAGTAACGGTGTAGAGATGTTTTTTGTTTGGAAAAAACGTTAAATAACATGATAACATGAGTAACGGTAAAGGGATGTATTTTTGTTTGGAAAAAATGTTAAATAACATGAGTAACGGTGTAGGGATGTATTTTTGTTTGGAAAAAACGTTAAATAACATGAGTAACGGTGTAGGGATTTGCAACTTTTTTGCTATTGAACTGTAGCTTCTTTTCGGATTTTCCAAATATTTGTGCAAAATATTTTTTTTAACTTATTCTTCCTTTGTCATTTTTAAAACTTATTTTAAGTTAAATGAGAAAACTAAAACACTTTTTTAAAATTGTTACATATTGCCAACAAAATACAAACATGATTAAAAATATATTAATACAACCACTGAAAAAAATGACGTATTTACTCTTTCACATTTATTTCGTGTACTTTTTTTCACATTTACTCCGTGCATTTTTTTGTTTGTTTAATTTTTATCGAAAAAAGGGTGTGGATGAGAAAAGTAAACGTTTTTTCGTCCATACATAATACAAAAGAAAAAACGTTTTTTAAAATACATTTTGAGTAAGCTTTGGAGTCAAACAACAAAAATGATTAGGCTTTGTTGCGAGTAAAAAACGTAGTGTCTCAGAGTTGTACTTTGTCTCCATTACTAGTTTTATTATCACTGTATTTCAGTATTAAAAGTTAAATGTAACTGTACAAATAATTCATTTTCACTTATTAAACAAAAAGAAACTTGTTAATGATGAAATGTTCGTATGCAATAAAATATGAATAAAAACCTTGTTTTTTAGTTTGAATCTTTAATAAAGAACTTATTATATAATTCTATTATGTTAATAAAGTTTATGATTCTTTAAAATAAAAACTAATTTTTGAAATCGACAGTAGCCTATAAAAAAAAAATAAGAAGAACAGAATAAGTAAAGTAGAGTTAAATAAAAATTAATTTTGTAATAAAGAATCACGAATAGGAGCTTAAAACTTTGGATTTGGAAGTTTTGGTTTTTATTAGTTAACCCTATAGAAAATTTAAAGTGAAAAAAAAATACAGAAACTCTTACATTTTTTTCATTAAAATGTCTGTAAGGGACTAACTGCTGTTGATTCACTCATTTTATATATTATATTCAATTTTATACTGTGTTTATGGAGTCATATGCATTTAATTTATTTAAAGCAAAACCAAATATTAAAAAAAAAATTCCATAAAAAATTTATATAATAGATAAAATAAAATAAATTGTTCTTTTACAAATGGAAAATCCGGGGGAAATCTTTTAAAATTAATCTTTCTTTGCATTTATAATTTAAAAATGCAATTCAGGATAATTCGAGATACGCTGGTGTATTTTTAAAGCATAACAAAAACTATATTTATTTTAAGGTGAAGAACAAGAAATTATGTACTTACCATTTCTTTTATTAGGTCTTTTAACTTTATCCAGTAATACTACGCTGTATATTAACACATCAACAGCACAACTTGATCCATGCATAACAAGGAGATGGGCAGGCTGTGAAGGGGATACGGATCCTCAGAATAATAAAGACCTAGAAAAAAGTATTTTTTTATTTTTTTCTCATGAAATTTAATTTTAAATTTTTTGTTAACAACAGATTAATTAAAATAATTATTGATTAGGTATTATATTTTTTATATTTATTATATTTTAAGAAAAATTGATAGAGAGTTAAAATAGTCTTTTAAAAAAATATTATCAGCTGAAAAAAATGTTTGCCTGAGAAATTTTTTCGTCTGAATAAAACTGGAAATACTGTATGTGAGATAATTTTGACCGAAAAACACATTTGATAACAAAATGTTAAAAAAACATTGTTAACATAAACCGAAAAACACATTTGATAACATAAATATCAGAAAATAATATTAATCACATCGTATTTGCAAATAACTATAAATTTATAGCATCATATTTTTTTTCTTTCAATCAAAATTACTTTCAACTTACTAACAAGAACCCATGCAACCACTAACTAAATTAGGACAAAAAACAAAGAAGAGAGATAAAAAGCAAGAAAGCGATTGAAAACAAAGAAGAGAGATAAAAAACAAGAAAGCGATTGAAAACAAAGAAGAGAGATAAAAAGCAAGAAAGCGATTGAAAACAAAGAAGAGAGATAAAGACCAAGAAAGCGATTGAAAACAAAGAAGAGAGATAAAGACCAAGAAAGCGATTGAAAACAAAGAAGAGAGATAAAGACCAAGAAAACAATTGAAAGAAGACTTACAAAAAACTGTAAATTGTACGTGTCAGCAAAATTTAAACATGAGAGTGTTTAAAAAGTGAAAAAAACTAGATTAATTAAATTTTTTGAGTACGCAGAAACAATTATAGTAAAAGAATGTAACTTTGCTAAATGACAAACTACGCGAGATTTTACTTGATGAAACTGGCGACAACGCTTGTTTGACCTGCAACCATTGTAGTATTTGTAGAATAGTCGAGTTTAACCTTACGATGATGGGTCAAAGGTTTAAGTTTAACAAATAGAGGAGGTCGAAGATTATTTACAATGCATATTTCGATATTGTCTAAAAGAGAGAAGGTCTCAATTAAAATACCATTCCAATATTATAACAGTACTCCATGAAAGAACAAATAAGAGATTTGTTGAAGTAGATAATGAATCAGGAGTAAAAGTATCACAAGTACAATAAGCACGATAAGTACGATAAGCACGATAAGTACGAGAACTTTAGTAGATGTTAACTTTACAAACAAATATCTATCCATCCATCAGAGTTTCGATTAGAGGTCATTTAGATAAGTTTGATATATCTATCCATCAGAGTTTCCATCAGAGGTCATTTGGATAAGTTTGATATATCTATTCATCAGAGTTTCGATCAGAGGGCATTTGGATAAGTTTGATATATCTATCTATCAGAGTTTCCATCAGAGGTCATTTGGATAAGTTTGAATGTTAATTTATTTAAACTAAAAAAGTTTAAATGTTTAAAAACAAACTTTTAATTTTCTCTTTAACTTTTCCCATTAAGGTACATTTTGCTATTCAAAATATTATTTCTATATCTATTAAAAAAAATTTTTAAATTATTTAAAAATAAATATAAAAACTACAATAAAAGTAAAATTTCTTAAATTTAAAAAGTGAAAGTTGGTGCAATAAAACTTATATAAAAGACGAAATTTGTGTTTAAACTTATAATAAAGAACTATTTATATGATAACAATTAAAAGGTTGTATTTTTTTTTGTGTCGTGTAAAATGTAACCGTAAAACATAATACAATCAGAACGGGCAAGAAAAGACACACTTTGTCTACTCGCCGAGCCTATTCATCTATACCATAAACGTGTAATAATAAAAATAAACGAAACAGCGAACTAATATCTATATAATTTAAAATTCTGCATAGATTTTGCTTTTAAATGTTATTTAATAAAAAAGAAAATTTAGAACAATTTTTTTTTTTTATTATTTAGTATAACAAAACGCTTTATCTGAGAACTTTCCTTCTAAACCAGTATTTACCTTGAAAAATCTAGAGAATATAATAGATTTTTTTAAATAATAAATTTTTACAAAAAAAGAAAATGAGACAATGACAAATACCATCATCATTCTAAAGTTTGCCAAGTTAATAATAATAATTCTTCGAATGTGCGCAAGTTAATAAACGATAAACCATCAAATGTTAATAAAAAATAAAACAATAAACTTTCGAATGTTATTCAAGTTTAACAATAGCAACCCATTAAACTTTTGAAAAAACAATTATTCACGTTGCAGCTCAATATTTTTGCCTCAAATGACATTTGAAGCATTTAAAAAAATGTTATTCATCTCCCCAGAGGGCTGCAACAGTTGAGGAGGTTACTTTCTTGTGGTAACAACCCTCTCTCAACTCTTAAACTCCGGATCACAAACTTTAACGAACAAGGTCGTTGCGTGGAGAAACAGATTGAGCGCGGTACCACCAGGAACGCGGTGGTGATTGTACTCTGAACTTTGTACCTATGAAGCGAGTCTTCTACCACTATATCGCATTAAACAAGCAAATGCTTTTAAGTTCATTAGTTTGTTTGTTTTTATGCTTGGATTCCTTTAATAGAAATGAAAACTTTAGTGGAAAAAATAACAACCCATACTCTAATAAATTGTGTTCCCTCTTTGTGCTTTTAGACATTTTACACTTAATTTGGAGTGGAGACTACCAAAGTATCGCAAATGCTTAGAATTCCTGGGTCTTCAAATCTGAAAAGTAGTGGTGCAGTTACGCATTTGTAGTCTTTTCTTTACAATTGCACATAGATTTTTCATTGGATTATGACCTGGGGAGTTATCTAGCCATTTAAGTGTTTTAATGTTGTCACCTATAATGACTTTTTGACTTTTTTGAGTTTATGATATGTGATCGGATTCTACTGTAGTTTTCTGTTTCCATTTGGAAACACTTTCAACATCTCTGGAATTAACTGTGTTTGCAGAACATCAATAAAGGTTTCAGAATTAATTGTGTTAGTAACTGCGTATATGTTGCTGGTCCAACTATAAAAAAAAGAACCCTAAAACATTGTCTTTTTGGGATGCTTGGCGCATAGCTTAATGAATACGGGTTGTGTAGGTTCACCGACAGAACGAGGAACAAACTGTAACCGCTGGCCTTGTTTTTCAAAATATAAGTCATCTGAAAAAAAAATTAACAACCAATTAATATATAAACAAGTTAACAGTTATCAAGCTTCTTCATTTTAATACCTTCAACTTTGAAGTATAGTATGATTATAAATACCTGTATAATTAAGTAAATGCTTTTTATAAAGTTTTCAGGCAAACTCTTTAGCTACTATTAACCTTTGCCTAACAATACTCGATCAGACGTGAATGTCATTTATAGCTAAATTATTCATCTGATGGTCACTTGTGTTTTTGTAAATTTTTGATACTTTCCTACATCAGATATCGATCGTGTCTCTCTAATTTCAACCACATTTTCCATATCTTGGTGATAAGTTGTCAGTTGCTATGTAATGTTTCTTAACCTGGCTAACTGCAAATTGGTTTTATCGAGTTATATAAATATATATATATACATTTTTAAAAAATTGGCTTAAATTAAATAATTTTTGTGGTTTTTTGTTATGAAAAATTAAATAATAAAATTTAAAAACATCATTTTATTATGTTACTCATTAAAAGTTAACCTTTACAAATCTCAAAATTATGCCTCTTTTGGTATTTTCAGTATTCGGTGAATTTGGCTTCGTATAAAAAGTGTTGCAAAAAAAATGTTTTTTGTTTTATACACGTATTCTTACATCATAAAACGGAGCTTTTCTGTGAAACCAAATAGTTCTTAAAAATTTTGATTTTTCCCAAAGTTTGAATTTTTCTACTTTCAAAAATAAACTGAAAAAAGTTATTCTCTCAAAAGATAATATACTCGAGATCTCGTTTCACTTTTATAAGTGTTATCTAAATGTAAGATAAAATATTTGATTTTATTTTTTATTGCTTTATTAAACCGTGTTTTATAATAACCCCAGGAAAAAATTTTCTATAGAACTTTATATAAACTTTTAAAACATATAACCTATAGAAATTCTATAGAATTCTATAGGTTATATGTATTTTATTTTTAAATTCAATAATATGTATTTTAATTTAAATTCAGAATTCTATAGGTTATATGTATTTTATTTTTAATTCAATTTCTATAGAAATTAATAGACATTCTATAAAAAATCTATAGAGTTTCTATAGGCCATATGTTTCAAAAGTTTATAGAAAATTCTATAGAACTTTTTTTCCTAGGAACCCTATCTTATTTGTATGTGTTTTATTTTAAACGGTATTTACTTTTTATTTTACATTTTTTTTGAAATAATTGGTTTATTATTATTGTATTGGTTTATTATAATTGTACGGTTTTCGGTGACAGGATTTACGATCCTCTTTGCGTTTCTGTGTTTTCATATATTATGCACAACGAGATTTTACCAGAAAATATTGTTAAAAAAAAAGGAATATATATATATATATGTATATATATATATATATATATATATATATATATATATATATATATATATATATATATATATATATATATATATATATGTATATATATATATATATATATATAAATATATATATATATATATATATATATATATATATATATATATATATATATATATATATATATATATAAATATATATATACACACAATAAAAAAGTATTATTTAATGTATTATCTAATAAATATCTCACACAATAAAAAAGTATTATCTAATGTTTCCAACACAATTGTTCCAACATGTAACTGCCGGCAACCTTCACAATGTCCTTTGCAAGGTACGTGTCTTAGTAAAAATATAATTTACGTCTGCAATGTTAAAACATCACCACAGGATAGTGGTTTAAATTATATTGGTTTAACAGAGCACACCTTTAAAGATCGCTGGTACAAGCATAAGAACTCCTTTCAATACGAAAGTAAAGCTAATGCCACAGAACTTTCTAAATATATCTGGGAAATGAAAAAAAAGGGATTTTCAAATCCTATTCCTACGTGGAAAATTATTGATAGGGCAGAACCTTTTAAACCTGGAAGAAAGTTATGTAACCTTTGTTTAACGGAAAAATACCATATCATTACATCACCTTTGAAACTATTAAATAAGCGAAATAAATTAATATCTAAATGTCGCCACGAAAACAAATTTGTTATCTGCAACTTTAACGTCATCTAAGCTAACACTGTATTGTATTTTTGTATATAATTTTTGTTGTTGTTATGGTTGTTTGTAACGTCTGATGATTGCATATAGCGTGAAACTCTGAGTTATGTTACAAATTTAATTGTATTTTATTATTATTTTAATATAATATATATATATATATATATATATATATATATATATATATATATATATATATATATATATATATATATATATATATATATATATATATATATATATATATATATATATGTATATATATATATATATATATCAGAATATATATATTATTGTTGTTATATATATATATATATATATATATATATATATATATATATATATATATATATATATATATATATATATATATATATATATATATATATATATATATATATATATATATATATATATATTAGGGGGTGCTTAAGCACGTTAAAAAAGAAATCGATTCATTACTTTTTAATCTATAGTAAACTGCACTCATTTCAATATTTTAGAGTGAGTTTTAAGAAGTTTTTTCAAATTTTGGATTTTGGCCATTTTTTACCTTTCTGAGTACTGAGCGGCGTTACCTTTCTGAGACACTTTAGCTACGAATTTGTTGCTTTTAAAAAAATCTTTTGAAAAAAACTTTTGATAGAAAAGATTTATCAATCGAGAAAAACTATCAAATGATAAAAATAGTTGTATTGAAACTTTGTTTTTCTACAAATATGTATATTATATTTAGAATTGGAAAACGAGATAAAATTATTCCTCAAAGAATTGATGGAAATCGACATTAAAAACAAAGACGGGTTATCTAAGAAAGTTCAAGATTAATGGTTTTTGCAGGAATTTCATAAAATGGTTAACATTAATTCGAGCTCAATATTTGATGTAACGTCGCAAAATTTTCTTCGCTTTGTCAATTTATATATATATATATATATATATATATATATATATATATATATATATATATATATATATATATATATATATATATATATATATATATATATATATATATATATATATATATATATATATATATATATATATATATATATATATATATATATATATATATATATATATATATATATATATATATATATATATATATATATATACATTGAAATTACGTTGATATTTTTACCAGTCGTTAAGTTATATAGCTTTCGTTGCTAGTTTTGAGTTTTTATTTTTATTTCAACTAAAAATAGTTTGATTTTTGAATATTAGTTCAAAATAAAATTTTGCAAAACAGTTAATATATTTTGATAGTTTTAATATTTTGTTTCCTTTTTTTAAACTACTGTATTCTTTCCTAATTTCTTTCTCTGAAATTAGACAAGAGTTTATTTCTTATTATATTTCTTCATATTATATATTGATATTTGTATTTTATAAATCAAAAATGAAGTTTTTTTTTCTATTAAGTGTGCAACAGCATTAGTCGGTGCATAAATGCTGGCGTATAGCAATCTCAGTCAAGTAGACAGCTACAACTAAGCTAGCTGTATGCTATCAACATATATATGTACATAGTTTTACAAAAATTTGAAGTTTATTAAGTCTATAAGAACATAACCAGCTGGCACACGATTTTGTATTAACATTGTATTAATGTTAGATTTTATGTCAGCACAACGTTGCTGGTTTTACTGACAGGAAGTCGCGTACAAACACAGAGCTGTTTATACGTGACTACTTGTCAGGGTAGTTTTTGATTCAAGTAGTAAACAATTTTAATTTTTATCTTCTGCCGTAAAAACTTGTTTATTGTTGATGTTAGGCTTATAAGATTTATTTGGATTGAACTTCTTTTTATATCATTTTAAAGTCATTCTACTTATGCTAAAATTGCGAGCTACAGTATTCAATTGTCTCTCTAAAAGTTTATTAACGGCTGCTTTAACAGTATCACATAGCAACTCTTTATTCAATACCTAACCATTTTAAGATCTGAAAATCAAAAAAAATATAAATGTTTTTTTAAATAAAAAATTTTATATTAGTTTACAACATAAGTACATTTTAAAAATGGAATATTGAAAGATATTATGGTTTAATACAAATTTTTACTAATCAAAAGTACATGCTATTCGTTTAACTGTTTATAATTAAAGAAAAAAATTATAAGTTTTTTTATGGGGCACTTTGGTCCTCTCATCCATAAACCCCACAAAGTCAATGGTCAACGTACCTTAATAGGTACAGTTGACATATATTAGTTTACTGTACCAATGCCAGTAACCTCTGTACACATTATAAGATTAAAAAAAAATTTTGTTACTTCAGATATATACATGCTGTTGTAAAGGAAAACTTGTAGAAGTCTATAAAGACTTATTATCGAGTACCTCTTTAAATAGGTAAATAAAGTCAAATTTCATTTTTATATATAGTAAAAAGTGATTAAACAATATACAGTCAATGATACAAATAAATATTTTAGTATAAACTTTAATGTAAAGTTTAATACATGTTGATGTAATTGTTGATATTAAATATGAGGTGTTTTAATTTATTTTTCAAGTTAACAGGATTATTTAATACTTTAAGTTTCGTTATATAGGTACGGACAAGGATGGCATCCAGCATTTTTTGGTCTTTGAGACTTTTGTTAAATAAGGATGCTTGGCAAAAAATTGCGATAATTGGAGGTTGGGAACAATAAAAACCCAAAATTTTCGCCCCCCTTCCTCCTGCCCCAAACGTGAGAGCAACAAGTTGATGAAATAATTTTTATACTATTTTCAACTAGACTTATATTCATCAATAAATTTTAAATTTCATGGTAAAATATTTTAGCGTTTAAAAATTATGACCATATAAAGTTTAAACCCCCCTCAATTTGAAGGGGTTTCAAATTTTATATGGTCATAATTTTTACTCTTAATGATTAATCTTTCGAGAAGTTTGGGAAAGGTAGGGAGTACCGAGATAAGTGTATAGATATTATTTAGTTATGATTCACCTGTTTTAAATATTGGTACTACTTTAGCTACTTTTAACTTGTCCGGTACAACTTCTGTTTTAATCGAAGACTTAAAAATTTCAAATATAGGTTTTTTTTATCGTTGTAAAGACATTTGCCACTACCCAACCACAGATATCATCTATACCTGGAGTTTTATTTAATTTTAAGGAATTTAGAGCAATATTAAGTTCTTGGTAATTTAGTTCTTTGTATTTTAATTCGCTCTGGGTATCACTTAGGTATGATTTAAAATTTGGGTTATTAGGAGACTTAAATTTTGAGGCAAGATTAGGGCCAATGTTAACAAAAGATTCGTTGAATTTTTCAGCAATCGTATTTTTGTCTCTGTACTCTATATTGAAAAATGGCCTCGTATCAAATGGCACAAACTGCCATCACTGCACAGTGCCAGGTGGAACTCAAGAGGCATTTTTGCGCTTATCGCATTTTTTATTCTTCCAAACTGGCGAGAACAACTGAGGATAACTTGCGATTTCGTTGCAACTACATGGTCACGGGCCTGGTTTTCAAACCAGCACTATGCAGAGGCGGCTTATGAAGACCTGCTGTCAGCAATATCCCAACTTAAGTGTTCCAAAGCTGTGAAATGCTTCTCTATCCACTGGAAGAAGGAACCATCAGTGCTTGATGTGCCTCGAACCAACATAGTAGCCAAGAGAGCTGTAAAGTTAATTTTAATACTAAGACAATAAATAAGATAATAATAACAATATTTAATTCAGTATTTTTTAATTAAATCTACAATTTATTAAAAATAAGTTACACAAGTGACATACTTAATTATAGATTTAATTTATGCTAGATACATACACGTGTATGTATATAACATAAATTAAGTCTTAGCTTTGTATATGTCGCTTGCGGTATTGTGGTTTATCCTCCTCCGGCTAACATGCCATATAGAGGCAACATTCCAAGGCTTACAAAGACAAGTTCAACTAACTAAAGAGCATCATAACCCGCTTCACAGACCAAGAGTAAGTGAATTTGAGAAAAACGAAGGGTCATAGAACAAAAGTCAGAAGAAGTCGAGTTAGAAAGGTAGCATAAAGAAAGCAGACAGATATTGCACCAGGTGTTAGAGTGAGCAATTAGAAAAAAAAAACACACACATTGAACTGTTAGTTTTGTGTTGTTTTTTTTCCGTTTTTGTATGTCATTTGTGTATGTCATATACATACACAGATATGTTTATAACATAAATTAAATCTTTCTATTGTTTATGTCATTTGTGCATGTCAATTTCAATAAATTGTGAATTTACCTAAAAAATACTAAACTGATTCTAAACTTTTGCAAGAGACTGAACCTACCATGCGCTATCTTTGAAAAAATAAAATTGCAAAATTAACACTTAAATAACTACGCAGCAGTGTTGAATAAAATAAACAGCAGTCAAGTTACACGTCCTTAAAGCAGTCGAGGCATGATTTTAACTGTGAACGTTGACACAATTCGCCAAAATAAACATTAGACGTTGAATAGAGTTAGACAAAAAACTGGAATGTTTTATTTGAAAACCATCCTCTCTCTCTGATTCTAAAGCGGAATCAATAACTTTGCATCCAATGTCATCTGATCATTCATTTTTCGATGTGTTCATTGAAGAAAATCAAAAAAAAGGTTGTGTCAAAAACTCAAAAAAATATGGGTTTGACGTTCTGCAAGTGATTGTAGCTGCAAATTTTTTTTTAGTGAATTTGCAGCAAACCTACACTAAAAAAAATTTTTATAAGTTATTTGACTAAGTTCGAGAACGATCAAATATTGAAAAGAATGCTTTAGCCTCCCCAATCACAAGGTCTCTCTTCTATAGGATTTTTTTTGGAAGTAATGTCAATAAAAAATATGTAATTATGCATAAGATGTGGAAAAAACTTATTAGTTTTTCCACATCTTATGCATCAAAATCACCAAAAATTGGATAAATTGTTAAGAAGAATACCAAGAACATGTGTGGTGATTATTGTCGCTAAAGATGATTAAAATGGAAGTAAACTATAAACTAATGTAATGGGATTTTATATTAATCTTTTTGTATATCTATTAAATAGGAAGATAACATATAATTCAGTTAGACTTTGTTTTTAATTCATCTCTAAATAGAAAGTAAAACTCTGATATCTCATATCGAAAAGTATGACCACTCGAATAATTATAGACGGTAGTATATTGGTATTTTTTAGCGATTCATTGGAGTTTTGCTCATCGGTTACTTAGAGGACCTTTTTATAAATGGCTTAATTCATAGGCAATAATTTGGTCCACTAAGTTTCAAATTAGGCCATTTATAAAAGTAAGCCATATTCATTGCTGAGAACAACTTGGCTTTATTCTTGGCCGATAAATTGGTGTCCCTGTCTTTAAGATGTCTTGCGCAAGACAAAAAACCGGTAGCCTTATATAACAAGCATTGTTGAATTTGTACAAAATGTTTTTTCAACATATATAAAGCATTGTGCAATCTTGAACTAGTTAAATATATATATATTTTTTTCTTTAAAGGATTAGGAATCTAACTGTTACAAAAACTTATTTTTTCTCGTTGTTAGCAGTAAGTATTGTTATAAAAAAATAGAGTATTGTCAAAAAATACTTATTTTTCCATTGCTATCAACAAGATAACAGGCATCTCAGCGGAAAAGAAACTGGTTGCCATGATCCAGTATTATGACCTCAGTATTGGTTGTTTCGTGGTTAAGCTACTAGACCTAGTGGAGGCCCAACGAAATCATTGACGGATTCTAGGTTGACTTAGTTACGAAATCACGGAAACAGCTCGGATATGCTTGTTGGATTTTGTGCAGACACCTGCAATACTATGTTTGGCGCACACAATTCTCCGTCCATAGTATTTGCCTAAGTTCTTCCAAGACTTGCTTGACGCTACCAAAGAAGCTGAAAGATTTAGTATGTGAGGTGTACAATTACTTTGCCCACAGCACTAACAGTAGGATTGAACTCCTAGATTTCAAGAATATACAGAATTTTTAGAACATTTTATTTTAAAGCCAGGCCAAACAAGGTGGTTTATGTTGACAGTATTGTGATAGTTGTTTGAAATAAATAACTGAATTTTGTTGGAGTTAGAATTCACAAGTCACTGCAAGCCCCAATCTGTTACAGAAGTGAGATCAGATTCAAGATCAGCTGCCTGTTCTAAGTGATCGAAAAGAAGACTTCTTGTTGAGACAGGAATATAAAGTTGAGCCATCAGCAAATAGAACCACTTTAGATCTAAAGTTATCAGGAAGTTCATTAATATATAAGAAACAAAACAGGACCAAAGATAGAACCTTGAGGTACCCCAGAAGAAACTGGAAATGAAGAGTATTGGCTTTCAAGGATGACTGTAATAAAGCAATTAAAAAGAAATGATTAAATAACCTAAAAAACTTTCCCAGGTGAATATCATGAATACCATTCGAAGTAAGACCAATATGCCAAACCTTATCAAAAGCTTTAGATATCTGAAGAGCAATAGCCCTTGCCTTGCCGCCTCCATCTGATGCACAACAGAACCTTTCAGTCACAGCAATTAGCAAATCAGTTGTAGAATGAGAAAATCAAAAACCATATTGATTGCCAGAGAGTTAAATTCATTAGATTCAAGCTGAGATGTTAGAAATTTATTGATTTTTCTACTTTTGCTCAATCCACTTAAAATGACTAAACCGTACTTATAATTCATGAAGTTCATTCTAAGTACTTTGACGGACTTTAACACAATATTTCAATCAGAAATTCTGTTACTTCATGAGTTTTTTTGTTTTAAATATTATTCTCAATTTGCTAGACTTTTATGAAGAATAATGTTTAATGTTTCTTTATTTCCATTAGCACAATCTCAAAGCAAAGATTTTTATTACCAATCAGTTGCAGATTTTGTCAATGCATTTGCGGCATCTTTGTCTGATGAAGAAAACGGCCCCTCTATTCAACCATTTATACATAGTCTGCCTGCGTTTGTTCCTGAATTCCCTAAAACTGAAAGTTTAAAAAATTGTCGGAAATTAATGATAGTTGTCATTAAGGACTCGAAGAAAAGATTCTCTTTTGAGGATCACTTTTTTGACATTTGCGAAATACTTAACCTCATCTACGTGCGGACTAGTCAAAACTCAGTTTTGACAAAGGTTTCTGCTCTTCTAAAATGTTTTCCAAAAACACTTTAGAAGAGCACTTTGTGCACTTTGGCCGACCTGCTACGCAAGTAAAGGGATCTAAGTTATTTAGAAACAGATACACTTAACCTAGAAACCGAATCTGCTCTAAGAGCAATAATGGTGGAAATATTTTAGAGCAAAGTCATTACCATTAAAACAGTTTTGATTTTCTGAGATTTCCTAAACTGCAAGTCTTCGTTTGCTTTTTATTTTTTTCCTGTAAGCAATGCTTCAGCTGAAAGAGAGTTCAGCCAATTAAAACTCGTTAAGAGTTTTAATTGGAGTGAAACATTTGTTAAAAAAATGATTTCATTACCCATGACACTGGATTGCCGGAGAAATTTTTGAAATGTGTTTGAAAAGTCAAGTCAAATGCTTTGGTAGAGTTGATTGTTAATTAATCATTGCTAATTGATTTGTTAGAGGTTGTAATGATTGAAAGAGATTGCTTTATCGTTGAACTTTTACCCGAAAATATATAGTTTTTAAACGTCATGCGTTATTTTTAAAATGTATTCTTTATATTGACATTTAAATTTTCGTTCATTTATGCGACAACGCTGTGATCAAAAAAAAAAAAGGTTAGATTTTTGGATGATTTTACGCAAAAAACGCGCGGTTTATGAAAAATGGAAGAATTTTATTTTTATTTTTTGTAAATATTTTGTAAGATTTTAAAAATTTATAACATGATAAATTTGAAAATTAGGCTAAATAAAATGGAACTTCATGATTTTAATTTTTCCAGCGTGGAAGCACTGATTATAAATGACTGCGAAATTGTTAATGAATCTTTAATTGTTAAGTTGTTCAACCAAGCATTTGTTAACTCATGCGCAAATTTAGCATCAAAAATTAAAGTTTGTAAATCTGATTTTAAATCATACCTAATTGCTAATAATACCATAATGGAAAACAATAAATTAACGGAAATAAAGTTATCTAATACTTTATTTTACCAAACCAAACAAAGGTCATGGCGTTGACAAAGTTTGTAATAATGTAATAATAAAATCAATTTCTTATTTAAAATTTGCGGTCATGCATATTTTAAAAATATCTCAAAAACAAGGAATCTTTCCTGATAAACTTAAACTTGCAAGAGTGGTACCAATCTCTAAATCTGGAGAAATAGTGGTCAATTTTATCACCCCTCTTATTTTTAATTTCTAATAATAATTTAAACAAACCTTGTAATTTACTAGCTGTCATTTTGTTTGCTAATGTTTCACGCTCATCATATAAAAATATTGTTTAATTCAATTATTAACAACAATAACAACAACAAAAACAATATATTTCGTGTTACAGATGTTACAAAAACACAGGTCATTGCAAATAGCGATTCAATATAAAGCGCAATGACCTAAATGAGATAAAGAATAATAATAAAATTAATAATAATATGTAATAAGTAAAACCACATAAAAAAGTAGATTAAGTTAAATAAGTTAACATAATATTAACTAATAAAAGTAAAATTGCATAAAAACTTATTTAATTATACCAAAAAATCAGACTTAGAATATATATAACATAATTAATATAATGTACATTTATATATGCACCTATACCTAAACAAAAGTTATAATAAAGTAATAAACTATAATAAAAATAAAAAAATAAGTCAAAAGTAGAAAGTACAAAGGTAAAAAAGTAAAGTTAAGCGTAACCTTTTAGGTAGAAATGATGGAGTGACTTTAATACTTCATAGTTACACCTCAAGGAACTCTTAAAACTCACAGAATGGTTTAATGCAAACAAATTATAAATTAGTTTAACTAAAACAAAGTATAGTTTTTCCATCGTTTTATGAACGCGATAAAATCCCTTTAAAACACATAGACTCCTTAATATTGATTACACGCCTGCAATCCTTTGCAACGACATCGCAAATGTTGGAAGCGTTTATTTTACGGTGAAAAGGGAAAAAAGAAAAAAGAAAAAACGAAAGAAATTATTTAAAAAAATAAAAAAGATCAGTCAAAAATAAATTAACAAAAATATAATAGTATAAACGAACTAAAAGATTATAGAAAAAATAAAACAAGAAAATGAATAAAAAAGTAAAACAAACTAATAAAATAAAACAAATCAAAAGCGAAGTCATATGTAAAAGAAAAGAAGTTCGAAAAATGTTAAAAATAATAATGAAAGAACTAATTAAAACAAAAAGAAATCGCTACAAATTTTCTACGCTTTTCTGTTTCCACCAAAAAATAACAAGTTTAATTTATTTTATTTTGTAGAAAATTTTGTGTTTGCCTTTTCGTTAAGTAGTTTTTGCTTTCGTTTTGTAGTTTTGTGCTTGCCTTTTCGTTTGCGTAAAGTTTGTTATTATTTTTGAAATTGTTGCTAATTATTTTTATTGTTGTTCACTGTTGTTATTAATTGAGTGTTTTCATACTTTTTTTGTCTTTTTATTTAATTTCTTAATGTTAATAGCTTAATTGTTATTATTTTTTTAAATTAATTTAATTTACGCTTCTTTAGTAACAATACTGTGGATTTTTTTTTTTTTTTTTTTTTGTTTATTTTATTAAGGTGTCCAATGACTAGTTTTTAACTAAATGAGTGACACCAAACCTAATTTTGTATATTGTAAAAAGTTTGTAATTTTCAATTTTTGCTTAAACAAATGAATACTAATTGGAACAGTTCTAACATTTGAATAAATTACAGCTTTAAAACACATGGCTTAGAGGAAAAATTAAATAAATAACTTCTTGATAAAAAATGCTTAAAAGATATTTCAACAAATAAAAATTACAACAAATATTTAATCTTCTTTTCGCAATTCATAAGTCTTTTTTTCTTGTAGCCTTTGCACTTGGTATGGTGGAGGTGATTTATAGTGTGCTGTGGTGGTTTTGTGATTTAATTTGATGTGCTCTTTTTGTTTTTCGGATATTTCACTCTGTTGGTGGTGATTCGGTCAGGTGCTACTTTATTTTCTTGTAGCTTTTGCAATAGTTTGGCAATTATTAGATTTGATGTTTTTTTTTTTTTTTGTAGATTTTTAAATTTGTTTGGAGGTTATTAGATTTAGTGTGCGCTTTTGATTTCTTGGTGTAATTTCTAAAGCACTTCTATATGGAGATATTGTAAGATTTTCTATGATCTTGTCAGATAAGTTTTTTTTAATCTTCTTTTTTTGTATTTTACTTCAAGTGACACCACTGGCAAAAGAGACAAAGTTGAAACTGAAACATGACATTTAATTTTTTTTTTACTTGAGTTATCGATAGATGGTTTTGTCATCCCATCTATATTTTCAAATCGCTGAAGATTGTTAGAAAAACCAATATCAGTAAATGAAGAGGATGTAAAATCAGAATCAATAAATTTATTTATGTTCAAAGTCCACAACCTACTAGCCTGAAATCCTTTCATAGCAATTTTTAATGATACTGCCTGACTATACGCATCATCAAACAGTTCTGCCACTTGAATTGTTGTTACTGGTTGTGATATATGTGACTGCATCCATTTTCACATAGCTTCATCATAGTATGAACCAAATGGTAAAATGCAAAGAACGCAACGTCTAATGGTTGCAGTCTGTGTGTAGTATGGGGAGGTAGTGATACCATATGCACTTCAGCATTTCGGAATAGATACATCGCCAATTCTTTTGCATGTGTAGCATGACGATCAAGCATCTACAAAACGTTTGATTATTTTGATGGTTTAACAACTTTAATGAAATGATTGAGTCAATTTAAAAAACCTTCATTTGTTATATCTGGATTCATTCTTCTGCGTTTATATGTTAACATTGGTGGAACATAAAACCCCACTGCAAATACAAAAACTACGACTGTGACTGAATTTCTTCGTTTACTAATTGTCATAATTTCAATTCGTTTTTTACCCCTTGCACTAATGATTTTTATATGACCATTTTGAACTGTTGATAAACTATTTTCATCCATATTATAAAGTCTGTCTGGAGTTGACTTTTCCTTTTATGCATAACTTTGATTTGTATTAGTAGATTAAAGAAAGATTCCACTTTTTTCTTTATTAAAACTTTGTGCACGTGCAATTGATTCAGGCTCACAAAGCAACTGTTGTGGGTACCTTTGCATAAATTCATAGTTCATAATAAATTTTTTTTCTATCATTCGTTTAATAAAATTATTTATGATGTTGTTAACTTCCGTAACGTCAAATGCTAGACGACAAAGATCATCAATCCTCAATCCGAAGCACATTCATTTTAATAATAAACAATGATCAGCTAGATCTGTTTCAATTTCTTTAGGTAATGTGGAAAGTCGACTATGAAAAAACAAAAAAATTTGCAATAGCAGTTTTGTTTTTTTATTTGTATGCCTTGAAAAAGTTGCTTTTGGAATACTAAATTCATAAGCAGCTTCATTTAAGCTGACTTCTCTTTGTTTATTGCTTTTTATAAAATACAAGGGTTATCAAAATTTAAATGTGCTCTATGTCCAAAGTAAACGGCCCTGGCCTTAAAGATTGGACTTGCTTTTTAAAAATTTTGAAATAAGCAAGAAAACTTATAAATTTTTTTTCATTAATTTATTTATTGTCAATTAAATTCCATTTACACAAAATCTGCGCTTAAAAACTTGCAAACATTGTTTTATTTGTTAAACTTTTTAATGTCTGGGATCAAACTAAAACCAGTCTATTTTTTTTGGCGAGAATGAGTAATTAATTTAAAAGATCGTCATACTCACGTAAGACAAGTTTGATCTCGATATCTTTTTGTAATTTACATATAGTTCGACGATGAACCATTAAATTCAGCTTGAATGATTAAACATAAGTTGCTTTTAAAGTATTTTAAAAAATTTGAATTGTCAATGTAAATGGACTATTCAAATTCATGTAAATTTTTGCTTTATTTTGAAGGGGGTTTGAAAGATTCGTTTGAAAGATTCGTTTGATAAATATAAGTAGTTAAGGACTTCCTCAGCAAACATTCTTTAGCGGATTTTCAGTGGACATTTATAAGAATTTTGTGCGGTCCACTGTAGTTTTGTTCATCGGTTACTTAATGGACCATGAAAGGTAAACGAGGCTACCCTATGACAAGTCAATATATTGCATATTGGAAAGTTATTGCCCATAAGTGGCATCTGATATAAATTATTACTTGTAGTGGATCCCACTGATGGTCCATTAAGTGACCGATTAGCAAAACTCCAATGAACCCTTTTCCAACGTAAAAAATGTGAGAAAATTAGATTAAAATTTTTTTTTTTTAGTTTTAATTCCTAACATTTTAGAATATAAAGCGTGAGTTCTTTTGCTATTTTTTGTTTGGTTTTTTTGTCCCCAGGCTCCTATTACTATAAATGTTCAGCAAAATATCCATATTTTTTGTCACATTATAATTTTTGTCACATTGTAATGTCACATTTTTGTCACAAATTGTAAACAACTGCTTTTTATACTAAAATATAGTAACTAGAGTTCAAATTTTACTATTTGTTTTATACGCAAGATTATGTGTGAATATTATATACACAATTTACGTTAATAATAACAACTTCATAAGTAGCAATAAATACAATATCAACAATAATATATTAAAGGTTTAAAATTAAGTTCATATTATTTGCACCTTCAGAAATGTACAATTTGATTCTGCCTACAGTTCGCATAAGCGTAAAGAATAATATAGAAAACTAATTATTTGTCTAAACCACATTAGCGCAAAGTAATTATTTCTTGTTGAACGAACTATGTAATTACAAATTTTATGTTAATTGCGTAATTGCTCTATTTGTAACAAAATATCTAAATTATATCTGAAAATATGACAACATATTATTGCCTACGACGTAAACATGACAACTGATAGAAAAAAAAGATATATTGCAGAGGATACGTAAAATATTGTTTGAGGCCAATAATTTGTTAAATTATACCCAATTATAATTTGTTAAAAGTAATTTTTTGGGAATAACAAATGCATGATCACTCCTAGACTAATGGATTTGCAAACAAAATATGTATGACAACATTCCTAGTTAAATTCTTTCGAAATATTAAAAATTCAGGGTTTTTTTACATTTTGTAACTTGTACTTTGGATAAATCAGAGAATATCTATTTATAAAAATCGTATAAATATTTACATTAAAAAATACATATATTGTATTTGTTAATAAATATCAAATACTCAGAAAATGTTGATTGCATAAACTATAAATATATATTTATATGTGTGACTTTATTTTGAATAATATCCTTTTATTACTCAAACTTTAATGGATAATAAAATATAGAAAATTATATATTATTGCCAATAGTTATAAAAAATTACTCTCCGGCAAAAAAATTAAAAAAATATTGTTATGTTTATTGAAAGAAACTCAAAAACAATTTGAGTTAATGAAAATGCTTTACTTGATTTGCATATTGTTTGGTTTTTTAACGTTGGAGAAGGTTATAAATGCAGCGCCATTTAAGAACGACTTTGCAATACAACTTGATGCGTGCACATTTAGAAGATGGACAAGTTGTGAGAGTGTTCATCCAAGCAAAGAAGAGAGACACAAAAGTATGATCTAACTATTTTCAAAAAATTAATTGCCTATATAAGAAGCATTAATCTCTTCGGCCTTAAGTTTTTTTAGAGAATTTTTATTTAAAAGATTTATGAATTTTTATATTTAAAAGATTTATGAATTCGTTTATTTTCGAAAATGAACAAATCGTCGTTTTCAAATACAATTAAAAAAATTAAAACTGTTGTTTCCTTTTTAAATTTTTTTTTTTTTTTAAACTCTTTATTGTTCTTTTTTCTCACAAAACTCGTTTTTATATTACGTTTTGCAGACGTTTTTTATTTTACAATTTTTTTTTTTTTTTTTTTGTATTTTATATAAAGAAAAAATTTTTAAACAAATAAAACTTTTTTCTTCAATTTTCTTTCAATTTTCAATAACTATGATTATTTTCTTTTTTTAATTCTATTTGAAAACGATTTATTTTGGTTTACACTTCTAAATATTGATTATTCCTAGTTTTCAAACGATTCTATATTTAGAGTTGATCGAAAAAATCAAAAACTTACTAAAAGAAATTTCAGTTGAAGTTATAAAAGACAAACACGGGTAAAACTCAAAATGTTGTTTAACATCAGGAGCACTTCATGTAATCGAGAAAACTAAAAGATTTACGTGACTTTTACAGAAGGCAGTGTTTTTTTGTTTTTTTGTTTGCCTTAAAAAATTATTTGTTTTGTTTTATTTAGATAATTAATTTAGTTTTAATTTCATTAATTTTTTTTATGTAAAAAGTTTAAATTTTATGTTTTTAAATAAGTGGTCAATATGATTTATGAATTTTCTGAAAATCCATGGCGCTGCATGCTGGGAATTTTTTGTGCATTACAAAGTCATTCAGATGTTTGCACAAATTTAGTCCACAATAAACGGAGTACCATTATTATTTATTTCACCAAAAGCATTAGGGTTAATCTCAATCTCTTCTTCATATACATTTTGACAGAAAATGCTCCAATCTACAAGCGCATGATTAACAATACTCACACGGGCTTTACGTCTTTTAAATGCATATTTCTACTCCAGCAATAAACAACAAATATAATTTGCTTCAATAATACTTTACTCCTGTTAGAGAATGATCCGTTGCATACACTTTGGTGCTGCTAACACTTTTAACAGTACCATTGTTAGTCGTTCTGTTTTTAATTACCTTTCACTGAGCTTCCATCTTGGTGTTAGCTATATATGTAAAAGTACAATCAACACATTGCAAAGCCATCTAAAAGTTAATTAAAAAAAAAAAAAATGAAAATGAATTAGTTTAAATTTAAAATATGTAAATACTTTATAAACAATTATAAAAAATATTGAATGCGTTTAAAAAATTGTTTGAAAATGTGTTTGAAAAACAATTTAAAAATGTCAAAGTTTATCTTATCTTTGATAAGAGAAATGAAAAACGCTATAGTTGATATAATTGTTTAAAAAAATACTTTAATAGTTTTTATTAAAACTTCATTGATATTCTGCAACATTATCAAATTTATCTTATTTCTAAGATGGCAATTTTTTTGACCTCCTCCTGATTTACATTCCTTTAATTTACTAGAAGGAGCGGTTACAACAGCTTCATTTGCATTGATTTGGTTTGACATTTTCTTCCAACATTTGAGGTTTTTGTTAAAATGTTATCATGCTTATCGTCTTATAAGTCTGAATAAAACACACCCACAGTACTTGCAATGTACCTTAACATAGCATTATTTTAACATCTTTTCTTTTTTTTTTTTTTTTCACTAAAGTATACTATTTGGGAGTTTTCACCAACCGATAATTTGCAAACTCTTACAAAGTTTGCTAAAGGGATTTTTTTTTTCTTTTAACACCCTGTTTTTAGTCAGTTTATGAAAACATCCAATCTGAAACCGTGTTACATATCGTAGGTCATCCAACTATAACTGGATAACTCTAATTTTAGTAGTTTTTGAGTATTTTAAGCCAAAATTCAAGTCAAAACCTCGTAAATCCAAATTATTTTTTTTTTTGCTAAAAACAGTTTAATTCTAATGTGGTTTTCCAGCCAGTAACTACACTCCGACAACGGCCATATCAGTCAATTTATGTACGCATTGATTATTATTATTCTGTAAAATTTTACAAAATATAAATCAGAAATAAGTATACTTATAATTGAACAACAGTGATAATTAAAACATATAAAACAATTTTTAAATAAAACATCATAATCTAAAAATTTTTTCTCTTAAAAAGAGTTGAGCCTCAAAATACGTAAATTTATTCTACGTTAGTAACACGAACACCTATTAAAAAATTTAAACTTTTTTTGCGAACAAATTTAATAGGCTTTTTGTTTGCACGCGACTACAAATAATGATTTTCAAAGTAATACTAGCTGTCATGACCCATAAACCACGGTTTTAGTGGACTTAATTTCACACCTGTTGTGCTCACTAGCGCGAACAATGGCTTCTTATTTGTACAATATATGTATTAACGTTTAAGACCGCGTTTTTGCTTTCTTCTTCGCTACTCTTAACTTGTAAATACTTTTATTATGGAGCATATTTTGTTATCTTAACTATTTGTTTGTACTTAATATTGTTAACAAGAAGAAGTATGTATATTAAAACTGTATAGTATTCAATAATCTATACAACACCTACCTCTATTTTAATACTTATTCAGCTATTTATCTATCATTTACTTTTTCACTTTAATGTTTTTTTAAATAAATGATAGAAAAATAATTTATTTAAATATTGCTCTTAGAGCAAAAAAAAAAAAATGCGCACTTTATTCACATGCTTAGAGCTAATTAGAACTCTTTCCTCGTTTGTTTATTTCAAAAGAAAAAGTTTCAATTGAATAAAAGCACCTTCTTTAAAAAAGAAAATTGTCTTTTTAATGTTCTAGATGTGCAGATTAACCTTATTCATAGCGTAAATACTTAACATAAGTATCTCTAACGTAGATAGCGATTAGCGTGACATTTCTTGCGGCGTTTTTCAAAATTCAAGACTAAGAAAAAAAAAATTACAATCATTCATTAAGACTATATTAAATTTATAAAGTAAATAAGCACCAAAACAGGGAGGTATGTCAAATCCTCCCCTTAATACAATTTTTTTCCATCAAGGTGTACGTAATTTATAGCAAAAAAAATATCTCAAACACATGCTATATCTCAAACACATGCTATATCTCAAACACATGCTATATCTCAAACACATGCTATATCTCAAACACATGCTATATCTCAAACACATGCTATATCTGAGTTGTGCACATGATTTATAATTTTAAAATTGATTTTTCTCAATTTTTCTTTTTTTTAATGAGTAGCTGTAGAAAACAATGATATCTCAATAAAAAAACCTTATTTTAGCTTCAAATTTTCAGGATATGTTCATTAATAATGTTTTTAGTGCCTGAACCTAAATAAAATTAAAAGAGTAAACTTAACCTACAATTACCATACCAAATGAGTGTTTTATCGCTAAAAATAGTTTTTTATACTATTAAGTCTGCCAATTTTGATCGTTTAAACTTTTTTTAAAAATTTTTCGTTGAGGCACAGGCTACACTAACATACTAGCAATTCGAAAAATTTGAACCTTTAGTATTGATGTAATCTTAAAATATTTATGTTCTTGGGACGTTAACATTTTCATCTTTTTTTGCTAAGTCAGTCATTATTTTTTTTCAAGTTAAAATAATTTTTGCATTACGTTTTAGATTTTTATCTATTATGATAGTAATTCATAAATGGTATTTATTATGCGTAAAATATAAGAAAATAGAAATAATGGCTGGATACCACCTTAACTGGCTTTTTTTTTTCTTCTCCACAGCAGCACCTTATAGAGTAGCAGGACGAGCTTTTTATTTTTTTTTTTCTTTATTAAGTTTCAGACATCATTTTTTTTAGGTTATTCGCAGCTTATTAGGACTAATTACCTGATCACATTAATAACGTAACTATTTTGACATATGCGCAACAAATTTCTACCAGTGCACAGTGGGCCAGTGACTGGACAAAAGTAAAAAAACTGAAGTCTGACGTTAAGCTTGTTTTAAATCATTATTAATATATTAAATATCAATATTTTATAGTTTACTTACAGTTAAAATATGAATAAGTAGATAAATATGATGGTTAAAGTACGGCAATAAAGACATTTTATTTATGAAAAAATAGATACAATTTTTGTTTACAAAATCTATAGTTATAATTTAACATTTTATTAAATATTGCGCATTTAAAACTGTTTTATTGTTGAACTATTTTCTGCATTTTAAGAGTTGTTAGATTAAAATAGGTAAGCAAAAAATAAGTTATAATAATTTTAAATACTTCATTAAAAAAAAATTAGAAGAATTTTTGGTTCAAAAAATACAAAAAGTAGTAGGTCTTGCAATATCCTGCTATATTATATACATATTTTGAAGCCTGTATATACATATTTTCGAAACATTATTTCAGGTGCTACTACTTGCTTTCTTTTATTTTTATTTGCATTGATTTGCAAAAATTTTGTATATTAAATATAACATAGCGGGTAAAATAATACAATAAGTTTAGAACTAATGAATACTTAATACAAAAATTAAACTACTTAATTATAGTTAACATTTTAATAACTAAAAGAAAATATTTCAACATGAATAATTATAAACCTGAATTTTGTTGATAAATTGTTTTATTTTTTACATTAGACTATTGTTATTATGTCAAGTATTAATAGAAATCAAATCCATTTATTTATAAGAGAAAAGAAATTATCAATATTACGAAAAAGATAAACGGGTAGTTTTTAATTTTATTGGTGAACAACTTGGAAATACTGAATTTAAGGCACACTTTTTAAGGTTTATCTTTAAATACTGCAAGTGGACGATGCAATGATAAATTTAAGAAGAAAAACTTAGCCTGGTTTTGCAAAAGTTTTTTGGGAAACAACTTTATTATTTCCCAATAAACTTTTTCTATATGCAATACAGAAACTACACCTAAATATCTATTGGCAGGCTTGGTAAATCATTTGAGGAATCATCTGATAAATCTAAGAAGCAGAAAGTGGCAGAACTTGAATCATTAGCGATTTCTTTAAATGAGCTGTTGTTTGCTAGCAGTTGCAAATTTTGGAAACAAGTAAGAAGAAAAGATGCTAGTGTAATTAGAAATTTATCAAAAATTCAAAATTATGAACATGTTTAAAATACTCACAACGAAGTTTTAACACTCATCTTAGATAGTAATATTAGCAAGTCTGATTATCAGCGCCTAAGGAACAATGCTTTATAAAAAGACTGTAATTTATATCCATCTTATAACAATGCACGGAAAGCAAAAGAACTTTGTTTTCCAGAATATAACTTATAGACTGTCATTGACTATGCTCCAGAAGTCAACATGCAAGCATTGGTCAATCACACAGCACTACGTTTGACAGAATGCCAGGCAAAAGTTATTGACTCATTCGAAGATCTTTAAACAATGACACTAAGATCCAAAGTTGGCTTTGATACATCAACTGGCCAAAGCCTTTATATTCAAACAACCAGTGCAAGATCAAGGGGTGGGCTATAAATTTAGGGGCCCCAAAAATTTTAAACAACCTTTTTTTTTAGTCATTTTTAGGTTCTGGCGCATAAAAAGGCCTCCAAAAACAAAAATAGCCCCGGGCCCCAAGAAGTCTTAATCCGCCACTGAAAACAACAGAAAAAGAAAACAGAAATATTATAGATAAAGCCAGCTTATTCCTCACTTGCTTTGTACTTTTGCAATTATCTGGATATATTAATGGTGAAAAGAAGATTATTTGGTCTAACCCTCGTCCCTCATCCACTTTTTTTTGCAGACCAATAAAATTCTCCTATAAAAAAGAAACATTAAATGTATTAAAAGAAGAAGAACAATTCTATCGCAACACAATTGAAAAGTTATTTACTACAAATTATGCAAAATTTACAACTCTTCACTAAATTAAAATTGCAATGGTAGATAGGAAAGTTGCCACAGCACTATCCACGGCAACAAGACCATCACAATGCTGCTCAGTTAGTGGTTTCAATACAACAAAAATAAATGACTTAAATACTTCAAAAAATCTCCCAATTACTAAAACTGGACTCAATTATGGACTTTCAACTCTCCATGCTTGGATCAAAACTACGGAATGCCGTCTCAAAATAAGCTACAAACAATGAAGAAGTGGACTACACAATAACAATAAAGAAGTGGGCTACACAAGAACTGTCAGGAAAAAAATAATTCAAGATAGAAAGGCATCAATTCAAAAGAAATTTCGCAATAAAGTTGAGCTTTTAAGTGATTTTCCTAGATCTTGTGGTTCGGGATCTTAAAACAATGACAATACTGCTCTTTCAAAATGCAGAGAAGATTGCTGAAATTCTCCAACTAGATGTCAGCATCATCAAGATGTTTTATGTTAGTTTGTGTACATAATCATCAGGATATGTTATTGATTCATCTCAATTTAGAGACTTTGCATCCAAAGAGCTGAACGATATGTGAACCAGTATCCATGGTACCACATGCGACATAGCCTGCAGCGAATTCTTATTCATGGGTGGCAAGTTGTGGATCGGGTTGCTTTGTTAATTCGCATGATCAGTGAGGAGGCACAAGAAGGGCGTAACAAGGACTTCAAGAAGTTCTGGGAGTCTTTTTTGAAGAAAAAAATGAAAACTTGTTATGGAGACTGATGTGTTCATCTGATTCTATCATTAGTGATTTGAAAAAACCACATCATCCTAAGAAGGAAGACTCTCCAGTTGATGTGCTTGAGGTAATGAAAGAAGTACCTCTTGAAAATTTTGTATTAGTATATTGTTATATTATATTAGTATATTGTTATGTTTTACTGATGTTGCTTAAATTGTGTTTCTGCTTCCATTTTTCGGCTTTCCTGTTCCATATATGCTTCTTACTACAAATATTATTCTTATTGCTCATATATCATAAATTTGGATCTTTTATATTGATATTTAGTTAAATTTTAATTTTTATTTTAAAATATTAAAATTTCCTTATTTAACTAAGGTAAATGTGTAGTTGTTGTGCAATATGGTTTCCCAGAGCAACCATATATGAAAATAAATGTTACCAATCGACTTATAATCATCAAATTAGTTTATACAACAATAATAGTACACTAATCAGCATTTGATAAAAATATATTACTTTTGTTTATTCAGTGTGAGTTCTGGCCCACCGTGAAGTTTTGATGTTTTTAAAAATACTAAACTTTTTTAAAAATTGTCTCTCTTTCGTTTTTTACGGTGTATAATATCTTTACATATGTTATGTATATAATATCTATAAAACTTTAAAAGTGTTTTATTTTGTATTTTAGAAAAATTAAAAAAAAAGAATTAAAAAAAAAATAGGTAACAGCGGTAAAAACTCGAACTGTTTCATATGGTCCCTTGAAATCGTCTAATTGATTACTATTAAAATTCTCTGGAACTTCGGAACTTTGTCGAACCTCGGATTACTTGAACTTTGTTAAGTCAAACCATTTTTTTATCCCCTAACGACAAATTCCTTCGGTTAACTCAAACTTTATGTACGGTAAATAAAAAAATTAAAATAATTTTATTAAACTTTTTTTTAAAAAAAACATTGTAAATAAAACATAAACAACATGAGCCTAATATTTTCTGCTTTTTCGTTGTATTTAAATCTGAATAGAATAATTCATTTTAAAATACCGTTAAAAAAAGCAATTATTATTTAGTTACAAATTTCTTAATAAAAGATCGCTTGCTTTTGACTTTATTTTGCTTAATGACGCTATTTTATTACCAAAATAATTGCTTTTACACGCAATTTTATAATCAAACGGTAAGGATTGTGTTGCTGAATGTTACAGTTGGATGCATTGAAAAAAATATTAAACGTAATAGCAATAAAAAGTAACCTTTTGCTTAATTTTTTTTAATTAACCTTTTGCTTAATTAAGAATTATCAAATTCCCAAAAAAAACTTTAAAAATTGTAGACTTCAGGTGTCCCGAGGGAGGAAAAGGGGCTAATAAGACTTGAAATTTTGTTTTTGTTTTGTTTTAAATTTTAGATTTTTTTTTCTTAGCGGTTTTGGCATCCATTTACCGGTTTTTACATCCATTTAAAACAATCATGACAACCATTTAAAACAACCATGACATTCATTTAAAACACCTCGACAATCAATTAAATCAATGTGATTTTCATTTAAAACAATCGTGATTTTCATTTAAAACATTTAACGCATGCGCAATCTCAACATTTTATATTATTTTTAAAAAAAAGGTCTTCTTTATATATTTATTTATCTAATATTATATAAATTTATTTTTATTAATATTATATTAATTTATCTTAATTTAATGGAATTTATTTTAAATTTGAATGGATGCCACGTTTGTTTTAAATGGATGCAAAACTATATTTTTTTACATATTTTTTATACAGTACTGTATTGGCAAAACAACCATGATAATAATTAAAACAACCATGATTTCCTATAAAAATATTTAGCGCATGACGATACTAGATTTTCATTAAAACATGCAGCGAAACTCTGTTTGCCAAAATAAGCGAAAATTTGTTTTGAGATAGGTCGTTGATCAAAGAAAAATTCAATCTGAAACTTCATTGCCACGAAAAACTCAATCTGAATCTTCGTGCCGCGAAATTCCGTTTCCCAAAACATTCGAGATCTTGTTGTAAATCTAGTCGTTGATCAAGGAAAAGCTCAATCTGAAGCTTCATCGTTAACAGGAGTTAATCGAAACACA
Source organism: Hydra vulgaris (assembly GCF_022113875.1). Classification (NCBI taxonomy): domain Eukaryota; kingdom Metazoa; phylum Cnidaria; class Hydrozoa; order Anthoathecata; family Hydridae; genus Hydra; species Hydra vulgaris. The sequence continues at coordinate 29,136,915 of NC_061157.1, forward strand.
ATACAATCAATTTTAAGAACGTACGATCGAACGAATTCAACACTTTCTGGTTCTAGAGGTGGCGCTCGTCACGTTATTTATAATGAAGAGATTAGAAGAAGAATTAAAGAGCTTATAAACGATAACACAACGACAACTATAATTGAAATTAAATATGCTTTAAATGTAAATTTATCAATTAAAACTGTCTGGAGATGGGTGATCAATCTTGGATACACATATAAAATTACTCGACCAATTTATGAAAGAAGAAACAACAATAATGTAAAAAATCTTCGTATTGAATATGTTAGGCGGTATACTTCAATCTCGCCTATTAATCGCTATCGAAATATTGTTTTTATTGATGAAAGTTCCCGGTGGGAAATGAGCTAGCGACTTGCGAGCAACTAGCTAGCTTTATAGCGATTTTCAAGCGATTTTTTTTTTCTTATTTTATTCTCTAACATCTTTAAAAATTTGATTTTTAGTGTTGAGTCTATTATAGTTATGAGAATAATTGAACTTTAAACATTGCGATTTTGTAGCAATGCGTCGCTAGCTACATACCGTAGCTTTGTAGCTAGCTACAAAATATCTACAAATCTATATATATAATCTAGCTGGTTGATAGCTACATACCAAAACTTTTTTGATAGCAATTTTATTACGATATAACGGTAGCTACAATAGCATGTGAGTCTTTAACTTATTATGCTAGCTGTCCTCGTAGCCAAATCGCTGTTTTTATCTTTACCAATATCGATGGCCAACAGATGACTAGTAGGCCCGAAAACGAGAAAAACTTAAAGTGACCAACTTTTGATTTACCGCAAGATCTATCTGAGATCGTTTTCCCGACCTATGAGAATGTTATTAAACCATACTTTCATACCAAGAACCTGTTGTATCAAAAATAGCAGAAAAGGTTTCTGTAAGGATTAAAAAAATTTGGTTGAACTTGTCTATTCCAGTGTCGTGGTATCACTAGAATTGACGATTTCAACCAAATTTATACGAGGGTTTTTAAAATTAATCAAAACTTACTTGGATCAATATAGTAACCTGATTAAGCCAATTACGATCCGACATAATGAAAAGAAGTTTAAAGTGAACTACAAACAAAAACTGTCAATGCTTCAGAAACGAAAGTAAATTAAAATGTTTCAAAATTGCAGCATGCAAGTGCGCTTTGGAATATTGCAACTGCTGTTATGTACGTAAAGTTCCTGCTGTTGAAAAAGAATTTCTAATTCTTACCAGCGTATGAATCACCTAATGTTTATTGGCACAGAAGACAAAGTGGCGACAAAAAACATCAGACAATATCAGAAAAGGAAAGCTGATGAAGTTTTGATTACTGAAAAAACCCAGATAATATCCAATACTAAAAGTAATACCAGCATTTTAATATTTAATGGTGAAAGTAACTGACGATGAGAGCCAGTTAGGCAAAGTTTCTGAAAATAAAGCTTATGATAAATAAATACAATCACCTGTACTACGACGAAACATACCAGTATTGGCAAGAGCATGTGACAGACATGGACTCTCTGACAGATTACAGGGCCGTCGACACGGCTTTAAAGTGGGGGGCCACTCCTCAATTTCTAAAAAAAATTCTTTATTTCTAAAAAATAACTGTCTTTAAAAAAAAGTGGGGGCCCCCGGTGTCAACAACCATGTTATTGGTTTGTTAATTTTCGAGGTATAGCAGCCGTGGCGCAGTGGTAGCACACTTGCCTCAAAAACGTAAAATTCGTGGTTCAAACCCCACCTCGGGGCAAGTTTTGCGACATCGGTTGGGAAGGAGGCGTGAACTTTCTATTAAATGCTCTTCCGCGGTGCTCTGTGATAAGACCGTAAGGACTTCTTGGGGCACCTAAAATCAAACTAAAAAAAAAAAAAAAAAAGGATTTGATAAAATATTTAAAATTTTAGCACCTTAGATGCTATATTATATAACTGTTAGCACTCAAGGTAGCATATATGTGCATATATTTTACGTTAAAATGAAATCTATTATTTTAACTAAAAAATACATGCATTTGAAAATCTTAAAAAATTAATAAATTTCAACGATTTAAAATCTTCTTTAACAAACCTTTCGAACTGGTTGAAGCGTTTGTTGCGTTTGGACACAAATTCGTTTCCAATTTTACCTAAGTCTATTTTGTCGGTAAATATTTTATGAGTCTTGCCAGGTTGTTAAATCTTTTGTTTGTCATTGTAACTCTTAATCAAGATTTTATCTTTTGTGAAAAAGTGTCGTAGAAAAAGATTGTTTAGCTGTACTGGAAGTCGCAGCGTTGACAATGAGAAGCTCACAAAGAACAATGTCATTCAAATTTTTTGCTCTCCAAAATTGACTGAATCTTTTTAAGTATGTCTTTGAAACAAGATGGTTTTGAGTTAGAGAAAATGTCAAGGTCATTGTCACCATACATTTCACTAACTTTAGCATTTTTCTTATTCTTGGAATAGAAGGTGAATTAACAAAGTGATATTTTTCAGCTTTAAATTTTATTGTTTCATAAAAAGCATCAACTTGAATTTCTGATATCATTTGTATAAGCGTATTGATTGTCAGTTGAGATACTTCTTGGCTTTCCATTGCTGAAAGCCAAGAAGTAGCACAACTTGGACTGCTTGGATTGTTTTTGATAGGTTATCTGTAATTGAATAAATTGTGAAGCCTAAATTGATACCATAAAAAATTTAAATGACTCCATTTGAGCTTTGCATCCCAGTATTCTAGATTTTACATCAACTTCTATCTTTCTTCAAGACAGTTATCCCAAACTTCCATCAGCTGCATGTAGTTCTGTGAAAGCTGTATTTAAGAATTTATTTAAAATTAAGCGAAACTGATTAATGCAATCATAATATGGGCAAAAATATCCTTTTTATTTATTATAAATTAAAGATTTTAATTTTCCTTATTTATATATTAAATTTTCCTTAATAATTGGATTTATAAAATCGCACCTTTTTATAAGCAGCTGCACGAATTGTCAAACGAGTAACTGATAGTTTTAGTAGAGAAGTTGCTCTATCTAAAACATCAATGTTGTCATCATTTAACACTTCAATATTTTCATTGATTTCTTCTAGCATTCTTTCTCTTTTAGGGAAAAATTTAATGACCAATAACTTCATTGAGAGTTCTGCATAGTTTATTTGCATCTTTTATGGCTAAACTTAGTGAATGACCATGACAGTGAGTAACAAGGGTTTTTGGTTGTTCTTTTAAAATATGTTGTGCTACTCAATGAACTTTCTTTTGTTGCAATTTGAATTAGAATAAATTCTTTCATAAATCAACGGGTTATCTTTATATATCAATATTAACAATTGAATTGGGTTATCATTAAAATGATTAGATCCTTGTAAAGGAAGCCTTTATAAACAAGATATTTGATGCATTACTGGTTTAAGTTCGCTCTTTGGATCTTGACTTAAAGAGATTTTTATTTAGCATTGCAGAAGGATTGCTACAAGAAGGAACAATAATTTCAAATGTAGATGCACCCCTGTGGTATTTTTTCCATTTTCTGAAGCCAACTGTATATACGTTGGCTCTTTATTCTTCTATGCTGTTAACTTTAGTTCGTGATCCATACAGTAGAAACAAACTACATAATCCTTTTCAATATCATAATGTAACCAATGGTAATTTTTATAATGTAACCAACCAATTTTCAATATCATAATGTAACCAAGCCTAATTTTCAAGCCAGTTATGCTGATAGGAACGATTTTGCATTCCTATCATTGTCCGAGGAAAGATGAAATCTTTTGAGGGACGATAGGATTGTTAAGCAACCTTTAGCTTTTTTAAGAGACATCAGACACATCCGACTGGCTTTTAATATCAGTTAAACTACTGCTAATGTTCTCTGCAGTATCTATAGCATCATTATTTGTATCTTTAGTATTTACGGGATAAATATTCACAGCATTATTATTTACAACACCGCTATTTACACCATTACTATATACATCAGTATTTACAGCTTTCTTCTTATATAAAGACATAATTGTTTTGAAGTCATGATGATCAAACGAATTGACACTTTTTACATACTTTGATTTTTAGTTTTCCAAAGACAAACTTTTGTTCTTTGTGGACATTTTAGAAAAAATTATATTTGCTATAATTTTATTACAAAACTTTCGAATTTGTTTTAAAAATAAATTCCTATAGGTTTACAAACATCATTACTAGTACCAAATAAATTATAGTTTATTAACTTGCGCTCTAATAGCCTCAAACGTGCTTTCAAATTATATAACATAAACTATTACTTCGTAAAGTAAAAAAAAAGTTAATTTTTTTTTTAAATTAGTGCGACACTGTATTTGAGTTTTACTTTTATTCTAACTGCCTTTAGTGCAATTAAGATTATCATCAAATAATTAATTTTAGTACACTTTTTATATTGTTGATGCAGTTTTTTTCGAAAACATTGCGCTGAAAAAAAGTGGGGAACCATGGCCCCTGGCCTCCCCACCCCACCCCCTCCGACCTCCCGGTGTCCCGGTGGATCAGCCGAAGCATCAGCGATTTTTGAAGACTTTAAACTAGAAACAGCAGAGAATATATCCAACGTTATCGATCAGAATAAGGTGCGTAAAGAATTAAGTATCGATATGAATAAAACCGAACACCAGACAAGTTAAATGATATAAAATGCTTCTGTTTTGATGGACGCAAGGATAAAACTTTAGTGATTATAAAAAAAAGTACCCTAATTGGAAAATATTACCGTCAAACAAATACCACATGACACATACCGTTTAAACCAAGATTGTTAAACGATTGTTTAACGAACTTAGATGTTTATCAAAAATATATAAAAAATATTTATCAACATCAATTATGTTTAACTTAACAAAGAATCTAGACTACCTTGCACAATCTTGTATAAAAAATGAAGTAATGCCAGTCATTATATTTTACTTTTAATTAATAATAAAGATTAAAAAATTCAAGAGCAAATTTAACAATTTAAAAAAATATATATTCACATACCTTTAAAAAGATGCATAACACTTTAAACAGAGAAGCATAACTATTTTTTTTTTTGACTACTTCCAGGAGAATTTATTTGCTTTTTCAATTATTTGTTATTTTTCTATGAGAAAATATTCCTATAGATTCTGAGAAATATAAAATATACTAAAATATAGGCACATTTGTGTATATAAACTTATATGCCAACAAATAACAGTCAGTATTTCATGTTCAATACATAAAAAATATATAGGGGAAGTGAGGGTCTAACCGTTTTTTAACATTTATCTTCGAAAAATGTTATCTAATATGGCAAAAAAAACACCACGCGTTAGTAAAACAGTTTTCTTTATTTTGCTCATGTCAAAAAGAGTATCAGTTACGTTTCTGAGAAGTTGTGCATAATAATGTTTATTTTGGTAAAAATATTATATTTACATCATATTTTTCCAGACCGTTTTTTTGAGGATTAAGTAATATTTGATTTTATTGTTAAAGATATGTGTTATTAGCATTATTTCATCGAGTGAAAACCATTTTTGATATCAACATAACCTAATAAGCAAGCTATAAAATTGTATTCTTTATAAAAACTGTTCTCGGGGGCAGAACCACATTGACGCACAGGAGGCACAACCGCATACTTTTGATATTTATCAAAGTTAGGTAATTACGAATAATGATAATTACAATCGTCACATTTGAATGCGTTCAGTAAAAACTGAAATAGAATTAAAAATAGTTTTGTTTTGAGATTTTGGTAATTAGATTTCGTATATTTTATTTAATTTTTATAAATGACTTTTTAAATAAAATATAAAGCTATAAGTATATCAAATGAGAAAACTCAGACTGTAAGTACAAAGAATGTCTACACAGTATGCAAACGTGCAACAAAATCAGCAAATAATCTGAGCTGTAATAATTGTAAAGAAAATGTATCAAGAAAAGTGTACCCCAATAATTTTTGTGAGGGCACGGTTGTGCCTTACAATGGGGGCAAAACCGTTTTTTTTTTCACTTAATTTTTGTGTAATAACATTTAGAAAAACTATTTAATTTTTTTCTTAATTGCATCAATATAAAGCTTAATTATGTGGTTATTGTTTTGTGAAATAAACTTTTAAAAATACACATTATGTTTTTATTTTTATATAACATTAATCCAGTGGCGGAACTACTGGACGCAGGACCCTGCGTTGCGGGGGGGAGCCTACCAGCTATAGGGGGCCCTCATATAAAAAAAGTTATACTCTCAATAATATTTATACTATAAAACTCTTTTCCGCAAAAAAAAACATTCTTTTGCGGGGGGGGGGGGGGGGCAAATTTTGAAGTTCCGCCACTGCATTAATCCAAACCTTACGAGGCCGGTTATGCCTCCACTTCCCTTAAAATATAAAATAAATCCAATATAAAACGAAAGAAAATAATAATTTACTCAAATCAGTTACAGTTCTACTATCTACAATTTTTTTTATTATTTTATAAACACTTCTAACAATAAAAAAAAAATAGAGCGAATTAAAGTGACTAAAAAGCACTTCAGCTCTTTCCATTTGCTCTAAAAAATAAAAAATAAACTTGCCTAGCTATTTGCTTAGTTCGTAAGAATCTGAAAGCAGATAAGTAAAAAACCAAGAACAAACAAACAATTATTTATCAAAACTACTTTTTGCTACTACTATTTAAACAAATTAAGTTAAACAAAGAACAATATCTATTCTCCTTAAAAGCTAAGAAAATTTTATCAACTTAAATTTGCTTGCATATCGTACTTGTGAACAATAAGAAGCGTGTTTAAAAAAGCCTAGAAACGACTTAAAAATGATCTATGCAACGTTGAACATTGAACGTTGACTGGACTAATTATTAGTATGTTTTAAAAAATTCACAAAAATTTACAATTTTTTTTTCTTCTATCGCATAATTACATTTGATATGATGAATCTGAAATAAAAAATGTAATTAACAAGTGAATACAAAGTAAAAAAGCAGTAAAAAATTGAGTATATTTTCTTTTTCAAAACATTTTAAAATTAAAGATATACAGGAATTCCGGCCGGAATTTGTGTTATTTAGATCAAATCGAATTAAATTGTTTTTTTTTTACTTTTTTTTTTTATGACATGTGACAGAGGCTGTGTAAATAAATCAAAAAATCATTATTCTACAGAGCAATGAAGAACTATAGGTAAACCAAGGTAAAAAGTACAAATTTAATTTTTGCAAATGTATTTGCAGTACTACTATTTCTGCAAATAAAATTACATTTGTATTTTTTACCTAAGTTTACCTATTATACCTAGTTCTTCATTGCTCTGTAGGATAATGATTTTTTGATTTACACAGCCTGTGTCACATCTCATAAAAAAAAGTAAAAAAAATAATAATTTGACTCCAGACAGAAGCAAATTGATCTAAATAACACAAAGTCCAGCCGGAATTCCTGTATATCTCTAATTTTAAGATGTTTCAGAATTTTTGGAAATTTCCGCACGGAAAAGTTCTTTGAGCATGCGCAAATAGGCAGAAAACTTCAAGCAGAATTTAATCTCCATTCACCGCGTGGAATTTTCAAGTGTTTTTGTTTGTTGTTAAATAAAATGGTTTTAAACAGAAGGAAGTTACTAAAAAAAAAAATAGTTTTATTGCTGATATTAAAAAAACGTCTTTATTGAGAAAATGTCGGAAAAATCGTATGCGGATGCGAAGAATTTTTATGGAACGTTCGCAGAAAGGCTTATTAAATGTATTAGTAAAAGATTTAAAATTACTTGACAGTGAATATTTTTTTCAGAGTTTTCGCATAAGTTCACAAACTTTTGAAGTATTGTTATCCTGGGTTGCTCCTTTAATATCTAAATCTTCTCTGAGACGTTCAGTTGCAACTGCTGAGGAAAGGATATGTATTGCATTAAGATATCTTGCTTCTGACGATGCTCAGATAACAATTGCAATAAGTTTTAGATTAAGTCCTACAACTGTAGGAAGAATTATTAAAGAAACATGTCAAGTTGTTATAAATGTTTTGTGTAAAAAAGGACATTTATTAGCACCATCTTCACAACAACAATGGGTTAAAATATCTTCAGAATTCTACCAACGATAGAATTTTCCTCATTGTTTAGGTGCAATAGATGGTAAATATATATTTATTCAGTTACCAGCTCAAAGTGGTTCAACGTATTTTAACTAAAAAAAATCTATTAGAAATAATTATAAAAATTACTTTAATTCGGAGGTAGGTTCATAAGTATGGCAAGATAGAATAGTTAATAGTACATCTAATCTTTTTGATCAAGAATATTAGAGATTTGTATTTACACAATGAATGGAATATAAAGTTAACCTACTTATTAAACTTCTTCAATAAAGATCATCAGAATCCATGTTATCAATTGCATCAGCTTTGTTTAGTTGTTGTAAACTTTCAACAAGTAATGTATCAATGGAACTTGTATCATTGGGTCTATTTTTACGACTTGAGCAAAGCTATGTGTTCAATTGTAGCGAATTGCTGGTAGCAACTTGTTCAGCTAAATTTGTTGTAACTATATTTGGATCGATCTGGAACTCTATGTTATTACTTTGTAACTATATTTGGATCGATCTGGTCTATGTTATTACATCAACCATTAAATCTAAATTAAAATCAGTGTCTTAAAAACTGACATGTCAAGAAATGTAACTGTTTAAAATATTTACAGGTTGGAAGAATAGATGCTGCTGAACCTGATCACATAGCTTTATCACTTCTGTCATTTCATCGTTTAAAATTATCTCGTAATCCTTTCCAAAGTTTTTTCAAGGATTCAACTAAAAAATATTTTAATAATACTATAAAAGAATAAATTAAAAAAAAAGAAAGCAAATATAATAATAAAATTTTAAAAAAGAATCAACTACTAACAGATTTATTGTTTGACATATTTGCTAATCTTAAATAATAAAAATAAAAAATTTGTTTATAACTTGAAAGTAAAACTTGCTTTAACTCTTATTAAAAAGACTTTGAACAAAAATCAGAAAAAAAAAACATGTCATAACAATAAACCAACCAAAAGCTAAACTTTGAAGCCGTTTCCCCGTATATAAATATAAGAAATGTATTAACCTGTATAACCACCACTTAGGCTTCATTAATATTTTCCCGAGCATTTTTTCTTTTATCCTAACCTTTATGAGAAGATAAAGCAGTGTTTCTTAATACTTCTATTATTATTTATCTAATATTTCTAAACTAATAAATAGTAATCAAATTCCAAAAGGTAAAAAGTTTTAACTTGCTAGGTGGATCTTTCTCCGATGACCGCGTGCATTTTAAGAATGCGTTCTTTCAAGTTCAGAAAAGTTTCAAAAAAAGTTCAGAAAAGTAACTAATTAAGGCTACTTTAAAAACGAAAGTGAAACATCGTTAAACATTAACTGGAGGATTAATATTTAGATAAATTTCTGTAAATATAATTTTTCTTAATATTTTAAATATTTTATAGACATATTTTATGCAATGTATCATATATGAAACACAATTAATATTATTATATTATGTAATATTATAATCATTATATAATATGATGTGAAATACTATTTAAAATATTGTTTAGATAAAACAAAAACAAACAAAAAAAAACAAAAAAAAGAAGCTAGATAAGAAATATGCTTGTTAAAATACTGAAACTTTTAGTACTAAAATTATGTTTGTTAAAATACTGAAACTTTCAGTATTTTAACAAACATATTTTTCGTTTAGAAATGATAGTTTTTTTCTTTAGACTTTTAGGCAAGAATACTTTTTAACTTAAAAAGTATTATAATAACAAGTATAATAACAAGAATGCTGACTTAAAATTTAAGTCAGCATTCTTGTTATTATTTATTTAATAATACTGACAAAAAAGGTGTTGCCATTCCAATAACATTCTCTTCATAATTAACTTCTAAATTGATTAAAGTTACAAGTTTATTAGTGATAAAACTTTTATTTGCACTTCCACTATCAAGGCTTTTACTTTATATATTTGTCATTAATAGTAATTTTGTGGCAACTTGGAAGATAGAATTGGCTAAGGCTGAGCTAGACTAAAAAAAAATTATCCTCAATTTTAGGAATGGTTGCTGAAAAATTATAAGATTGACAAAGTTTTTTAAAAATAAGCAAGACATTTGGTACGTGGATGTCTCAAGTTACAGCAGAACCAACACAATTGCTATGATTTTACTGCAGTGACTGCATAATTAATGGTATAAGTAGATAGTTTTTGCATGGGTAAATTAATACTCTTGAATAGATGCTGTGAAGATTGGTGTAGTTGATTGTGAGTTTGAATTTTGTTGGGCCACATTTAAAATTTTGTTTGGTAAAAGGCTGATGTAAGGTCTTATGTCTTTTTTTCTTATAAACATACAATGTTGGAAAGCAAGCCATTTATAAAAGGCATCGCAAATCATTCCATATTTTTACCTCTCTGCAGTAACATTACTAAACTTAGAGTCTTAAGATAAGTTCTTTAGCTCATTTAGGAATTGGTCTATTGATTCACCAGTGTTTACATGTAGATAAAACATGTCTGGCAAATATTTCATTCTTTGGTTTTTATAAATAGAGTCAATTTTTTTGTTACTTACCAAAGCTCATGACACTCTGAAATATATTCATACATATCAATATGAATAATTAGAAGATTAAGTTTTATTTCATTAAAGTTGTTTTGAACCAATGATTGTATGTTATTGCTGCATCTGGTAAGTTGGGATCTATATTAAGTCTATCAGGTTTCATGAATCTTTTCATTGTTTCTTTTATTTCTTTGTGTTAATTTTTAGCTCTTTTTATTGAACGAATAACCAAATATTAGGTTGGCTCAAAAGAACTATAACGGTAGTGAAGTCTATATAAGAAAGAAAAGATAGTATATAACACAATAGTATACATAATGTAAGTTTTAATGCAATATATATATATATATATATATATATATATATATATATATATATATATATATATATATATATATATATATATATATATATTATATATATATATATATATATATATATATATATATCCTTATAGTGTAGTCGAAAGAGTCTTTTAATGTAAAAAAAAACCACTAATTTTTTTTAATTAGTGGTGTTTTTGTTTTTGTTTTATTAAAAAACATTTTTAAAACATTCGTTAATGTTGCTACATCGACTATCTTTTAGCCTGCTGCTACAAGGGAGTGTTTCTACATCGACTATCTTATAGCCTGACTCGCAACGGAGTGCTGCTACATAGACTGACAAATAGCCTGACTCGCAAGGGAATGCTGCTACATCGACTGACAAATAGCCTGACTCGCAAGGGAGTGCTGCTACATCGACTGAAGGTTTGGTTTAGGCAGGCAGTCTATCATTTAAAAAAAAAAACTTAAGTTTTTAAACTTTTTCTGGTCTGGTTTATTGCGCTCTTTAAAACTACAGTTTATGGGAAAATCTTTTTGACTACCATGCAAGAGTATATATATATATATATATATATATATATATATATATATATATATATATATATATATATATATATATATATATATATATATATATATATATATATATATATATATATATATATATATATATATATATGTATATATATATATATATATATATATATATATATATATATATAAATCAAAATATATCACAACAACATATATGTCGCAATAACTGCTTTAATATATAATGATCTTTACATATAATATATCTTCCAAATTAATTTCAAAAAAGAATCAAAATTTAAATTATTATTTGGATATTAATTTTTTTTTTGTTAATTCATTAATTTGAAACAGTAAAATGTCTTTGGGTAGTTGATCATAAGTTTACGAATCATAAATTAAATCTCAAAATATATATATTTTTTTCATTTTTAAATTTTTGAAGCAAGAGACGCAGCACCCATTTCCCTAAGACAATAGATAAAAGACTCATACATTTTGATAAATAGTAAAATATGTTTTTTACTAATTTTTCTCATTTTAAATAACAAATTAAGTACCTATATTTAAATATTTCAGGATAACAGCCCTCAGAAAAGAGTCAACATTTTGCTAACATTAACCTGAAAGTATTTGAGGTCAGTCATTTTTTGTTATGTTATTATGGTAAAAGTTTAGTATTAAAAATTTTGTTCACCAAAATATGCCAACCAAAAATAGTTAAAGCTAAGCAATTAACCCCCCCCCCCCCCGCCTCTACTCTAAAGTACAACATATATTGGTGGTATATCAACATCTTTTTGTAAATAATAGTTACAAAGTTAAATTTAACTTAAAAATACTTTATTGAAAGCTATTCTAATGATAAATAATATTTTAGTATTTAATTAGTTTAAAAATTTTATGTCACGTACCTATTTAGGAAACTTTAAAAAATTTAGTTTAATTAAATATTGTTAAATATTTGAGGTTTAACAAGAAGAAAGAAGACCTTAGTGAGTTCTTTCTGATTTTTTAATTCATTTGCTGTTTTGGCTTTTCATTTTATAATGTTTATTATAAAATAAAACCTAGTTAGCTGTATATTTTCAATACCTCTTTGAACTCTTCTTTTTATAGTTAATGGAGAGGACACCACATAAAGAAATTAAACATTTCAACTGTTTATGTGTATCTAAATATGGTCTTGGAATTTTTCCTGTTCTATTTGGAGTCTGTGTTATGTTAACTTTTATCATTACATACACAATTGCAGTAAGCGATGGACATATATATCCTTTCTTCCCCACAATCAGTGACACTGGAAGTCAGAAACCTGAAAGCAATGTATTTGGTTTACTTTTAAGCATCTGCAGTTTTCTTGGATTCATTGTTGTTGTTATACGCTTTATTCAGTTTAACCATGTTTTAGAAACTAATGAATTGATTGTTTCCAGAGTTTTACTTATAAACAAAATAGCTCTCTTTTTTGGAGTTGTTGCTTGTTTTGGTGCAGTTGTAGTTGCAAATTTCCAGGTACATTTTTTTATTAGTAGTAGTAGAAAAATATGTTTTTTCTGTTTTAAAAATTGCTAACATGTGAATTGAGGCCATAAAATACTCTTTTGAACCTTGACACTTTTTTCGAAATAAGAATTTTTTTTTTTAATATCTAAAGTGTTTCATACATATTTCTGCCAAAATTTAAACCTTCAATTAAGTTTAAAGTTTAAAATTTAAATCAGCAATTAAATCATTCAAGCATTTAGTATAAACTTTCAGTTGATGTAACTTTTGCAAGGTTAAAGTAGTCGTTTTTACTTTTGACATTGATTTGTAAATTTAACTTTTTAAAAAAAGATAAAAATGAAGATTATTGAAAAAAATATATAGAAAAAAGTTTTTCAAATATTTTTTTTATATACTGTCTGCTTAAACCTCAGTTAATGGATTCACTTTGTGGTTATTTTCATTTGTTAACCTTGATGCTTTAATGACCATTTTTTGCTGTCTATGTATAGTGTACATTAAAATTTTTAAATAAAGATGAAAAACAAGATATTATTGTTATTTATTGATATATAAATAATTTATAAATAAAAACTATTTTTTTACAAATATGTACTTTTTTTCATAAAGTATTTAAATAAGGCTGTTTTAATTTAATCTAATTGATTTAACACTCTTTTGATGATATATGCAACCATTTCGTGCCTGCCTTGTGTATAGGTGGTTATTTATATCCCTTTATATAATGCCTCACTTCGAACACAGTGTTTTTATATATATATATGTGTATATATATATATATATATATATATATATATACATATATATATATATAAATATATATATATATATATATATATATATATATATATATATATATATATATATATATATATATATATACATACATATATATATATATAAATATATATATATATATATATATATATATATATATATATATATATATACATACATATATATATATAAATATATATATATATATATATATATATATATACATACATATATATATATATATATATATATATATATATATATATATATATATATATATATATATATATATATATATATATATATATATATATATATATATACACACAGTGGCGTAGGAAGGTTTTTAAATGTTTGAAATAACCAACTTTTATATGTTATATATATATACAATGTATATATATATATATATATATATATATATATATATATATATATATATATATATATATATATATATATATATATATACACACACAGTGGCGTAGGAAGGTTTTTAAATGTTTGAAATAACCAACTTTTATATGTTATATATATATACAATGTGTATATATATATATATATATATATATATATATATATATATATATATATATATATATATATATATATATATATATACACACACAGTGGCGTAGGAAGGTTTTTAAATGTTTGAAATAACCAACTTTTAAACAAAAAGAATATTCCAAATTTTTTTACGTTTATGTATGACAAAAAGATTCTTCACAAAAAAAAATTACTGTGATGGGAGAATTAATGAGAATATGAGATTTCGTGAGGGCAATGAGTTAAATTATTTATTTTTTCATAAATATAAATTAGTTATGTATTCATCGACAAAAACAGTGCCACAAATAGTGGAAAAAAATTAATTTTTTAAACATATTTTTAAGTTTTATATTTTCCTCATAAAATTACATTATATTTCTTTGAGAGCATTTAAGTTATTAATGTGATATCATTAATTTTTTCTTTAAAGGATCGAGGAAAATCTGCTGAAGCTCATATTGTAGGTGCTGCATTTGTATTTGGAGGTTGTGTGGTTTATTGTTGTTTTCAGACATATCTCACCGCTTGTATACTGGAATGTGGATTTAATTCAAAATGTCTTTATTATGTTAGATTGATTCTCTGTATTTCAAGTGCTATATTATTTATACTTTTTGGCGTTTTTTTTTATTTTTCAAACAATGCCACAAGTAATGGACCGAAACATTTAACTATTTGGAAGTCCACTGATCCAGGTTATAAAATGCACATTATAAGTTCTTTATCAGAATGGTTTTGTGCTGTGTGTTTAATAATTTATTTTATAAGTTTCAGCAGAGAATTCAATGAAGTTAAAATTGGATTTACTATAAAAAGAAATGAGCTAGGCTATCAAAGTATTTCACAGTTTGTTTAACTTTAAAAACATTTGCTGTATTATATACTATTTCATTGTTAGTTTTTTTACTTTTAATCTATAAATAAATTTTGTATTTTATGAGTGAAATTTATAAGTTTCAAAATAGTTTGATTTTATTTTAGAAAATTGAGATTTTTTTTTAATGAGAATTTGAGATTTTTTATCATATAAACTTGGTATAATTGCTTTTAAATTTATTTACTTTACATCAAAAGTTTACATAAAATGTAAGGATAATATATGTAGCATTTAAATAAATAGCAAATATATATGTTTATATCTATATTATGTATGCATAAATGCGCATCTTAAAAGCTTTTATTCCTTCTGGAATATAAGTTTGGAAGCTTTAATTCCTTCTCTTCAATTTTAAGTCAAGCCTCACTATCTTGAGCAGTTGCTTTATTGAACTGTAATCATTTTTTTTCATATTTTTTACAAGAACATCTTTCTTAAGAACATATGTCCTTTTATTATTGCAAGAAACCAATATAAAAAGGTCCTATCTGCTGTCAACTTCTGTTATTCTCAGTTTACTAAATCTTTTATCTATCTCAGATGATAGGTTCTAGGCTTCCAATGCTAATAGTATGGTGGAATTGGAGTTATACCCGGAAAAAAATCATATAAAGTTAGGCTTTTGCACATAGGTTAGTTAGCATGTCAACAATGACCAAAAAAAAAGCCCCGTGTTTTTGAGAACAGGAAATGTCATTTTGGGCCCATTTTTCAATCAAATATTTGGGCAAAATGACTAAATTTTTTATATTTCCAAAATTATAAGTTTTATATATCATTTGAAAGACAATTTAATGCTGAGTAAAAAATTTGCTTACACAAAGTTAAAAAAATTTATGGTTCGTGAGCTATGGCTGTTCAGAGTGGGTTTTATGACGTCATCATTTTGAAAAAATATTTTTTCTTTGAAATCGTAAGCATGGTATGCCGTTAGAAATAGAATTTAACGCTATGTAAAATATTTTATTAACTCAACGTAAAAATATTAGTGCTGTAGCTAGGTGGGGGGGGGGGGGGCTATAGCGTTAGGCCCTATACTTTTAGGGACTAGGAAATTTTTTTGTCTGCCTTTTTTCGAATTCGGTGCAACTTTTCCATAATAAGTTTTTATTACTAACAACGTTGTTCATTGCATTTTCCATATCATAATTATAATATGGATATGATTATAATATCATAATTAATATATGTTTTAAGACACAAAAAGACATTTCATTTATTATGATAATATTTTGATGTTTAAAACATTTCATCAAAAATATTTTTAGAGTTTTCTTCTTCATCGCTGTCTTTATCACTGTTTTCATGTTCCTCCTCAATGTCCAACTAAATTAAATTAAAATAAGATATTAGAATTTTTACTTACAGATAATTAATTTTTATTTGTATAGAAATTAATCAATTATAAATTTAATTCATTAAAATCGTCTCACTGTCTTATTGCTGCATTCCATACCATGGCAACCCCCACACGCTGCCATACACTTCATTCCATTTTTCCTACAAATGCATGTTTTTGTTTGGCATTGGTTTTTTGAACTAGATCTGCAGTTGCATCGAATGACATTGAGCAAATTTGGTGGAGCTATTTCTTTGTCAGTTGGAATTGGTTCAAGGTGCCCATCAGTGGATTTCCATCCCCATTCAGTAGGTTTTAAATTTAATCCTTCGTCTAGCATTTTCCATTCAATTAATTGCAGATGAACTCTGTAACCATGGAAATGAGCAGCCCGATCAGTCGGTGGTAGTTTTTCAAGAACAACAATACCTTTGCACAATGCTTTAAGATATTTTGAATATCTAATGTTTGAAGAAAGATTTGTTTAAATATAAAGACAATCCTAAAAAACAAATGTCTTATGATGCTAGGAGCAGTTTGACTATTTAAAAAAGTTTAATAAAAATTTGTGTATGTTTAAAAAAGAATTAACCTTAATTTGGCTAATGAAGTCTGTTGATGTCCATTATATAATTCTTTGAAAGCATTGACTGAGGACTCTGCAATTTCTTTGTTTGTTGCCCAGTAGTCCATAAATGTTTCGGATATCTCCTTCATACTTTCTGATTTTTTGACTGAGTTCAAAAACATTGCTTTTCCTTTGCCAAATATTGCTGAGGTGGAGTCACATCCACTCCATGCATGAACAAAAAGCAAATGATCCTTGAAGTCCGCAACTTCTAATTGGCATTTTTTAATGCTCCAACATTTCTTGCCGTGTTCCTGAAGAAAGAAAATAAAGGTAATTCCGTACAATTTTAATGCAAACGTGCTATATTGTTCAAATCTGTTTATCGTTAGCATTTGATACTATTTTATCTTTTATATTTAAATATACCTATTTACATCGTATAATCCTCTTTGATTGCAGATTCTCTTTAAAGTTTGGAGTCCTTTCTTTTTTACTGAAACTGATGGAGACTTTTCAAAATTACCATTACACAGCGAACAAGTTTCATTCATCTCTTTACACACTTTCTATTTATATTTGTACTGAATTAAATTAGTATTAAATTTATATTAGTATTATACCTATATATAATATTAATATATATAAATTTAAATATATGAATATAATATAATAGTAATACTATATTATTTTATATATTTGAATAGAATTATATTTGTTCTAAATTTCATATTTTCATTGCATGTGTCTTTTTTTAAACATATGTCTTTTTTTAAACACAATTTGATCGAAAAGTTTCTCTCAAGAACAAAAACGATTCATTCAAACTGTACATTTAATAAATTTTTTTATATGTACAGTTTGACAGTATTTTATTCAGCTTTAAATTATATTTCTAAAGTTATATCATGCTTACGATTTCCAAAAAAAATTAATTATAAAAAATATGACGTCATAATTCCCACTTTGAGCAGCTATAACTCACAAACCATACATATTTATAACTTTTTTGTGATATAAAAAAATTAGTCATTTTGCCCAAATTTTTGATTGAAAAATGGGCCCAAAATGACATTTCCTGTTCTCAAAAACACGGAGCTTTTTTTTTGGTCATTGTTGACATGCTAACTAACCTATGTGCAAAAGCCTAACTTTATATGATTTTTTCCGGGTTTGGGTTTTTTTTGAGCTAATTCCACCATACTATAAACTTAATTCTCAATTAAACACTTTTACAGTTTGTGCTTCAGACAAAAATTCCATGATAGTCTTAAAAAAGTGTTCTCCAGAACTCTCTTCGATTTTTGCTAAACTCTTAAAAGTGCTAAATAAGTGGTTCCAATTTTTATAAACTCTAGAAAACACTTTGATCTCTCCAACTATCCTACCATTAGTCTTCACTCTATTATTAGTTTCTTTATATAAAGTTTTTGAGATTATTTAATCAATTCTTTTTAATTTTTTTTTTTTTAATTCTTGAAGGCCTTTAATTCTTGAAGGCCTACACTCTTCTTCATTTCGAGTAACTTTAAGGGTACCACATAGTTTAATCTTTGCTCCTGTATTATTTCTTATCTACAATAACGATTTTCATGAAAATTTTACATCTAAAGTGGCTCTATTTGCTGACCATTCAACTTTATACTCTTGTCTTGACAAAAAAATTTTACTTTTTGATTGCTAAGAACAAGCAGCCGATTTTAAATCTAATCTCTCTTCTGTAACAGTCTATGATTTGCAATGGCTTGTGGATTTTAAGTCTAGACTTGAAATCCACAATAAACTTGTGAAACTTTGTTTAAAATCCATAATTAAACTTGCTTTATGGTTATATATGTCGTATGGTTGTATTTTTTTTTTATACAAATACTATTATGGTCAATACTCAAACGAGCTATCATCTCTATTACGATAAAGCAAAACTCATTCTTGCATGGCTTCTTATTCAACAAGTTGCATCCTTTTACTGTATCTGTCCCCTCATGCTACAAAAACTTTTATTAATCCAGTTTATTTCTTTGCACATAAAAAAAAAACCTTATAACTTTTACCTATCTTTATGTTTTCCTTTTTTGTTCAACACACAACCTTTTAAGTCTTCAGGTAACCAATTTCCTAGCTTTTTAATCCTATCCATTATTTTAAAGTGCCTCAAAGCTTAATAGTGGTTGTTTGCAACTTTGTTGGAAAAAATTAGAGTATAAAAAAAGTATGCCAGTATTAAATAAATAGTAAATGTAACTATAAAGTTATAAAATAATAAGTACTATAAATTTATTTCTAGTCTCAGCTACAAAACCCCTGGTGAATCTTATAGTATTGCGGGGGCCGGGTTTGCAAAAAGTCTCATTTTTACCCGGGGTTGGCGTTCCGGTCACTTATCAGTCGTATGTTAATTTTTTATAGTGATGGATATATAGCATCGTGATATTAAAGGTTTTTAAACGCATAATGGCCAATGTTTTCTCCAACCGTAAATAATAAACAGTAATTAAGAAAAATTTATAAATATTATTAACTGAAGATGGCTTAACTATGAAAACATTTATGATTTGACAAATATAAATTGACAACCCTAGTTTACTTTTAACCGTTTACTTTTAACCGCACTGATATTGAAAATAAAACCAATACAATATCATTGTTGCAGCGACTTATAAGATAAGTTAATGTTATTTACATTTTAAATTCTATTGCATTAAACACAAAAATCCGTATGACCCACATCATTATAGTTTAACCGGTGTAATCAAAATTAAATCATCTAAAATAAATGACGCGAAAAAACTTCAAATTAATGCATGCGTCACTACACAAAAATTGGATTTTTTTGTGTCACTACACAAAAATTGGATTTTTTAAAGATTTTTCAATTTTAAATATGAAAATGTTTTTTTACGAAGTTAGAAAAGTAGACTAATTAAAAAAGACGATTTACAGTTTTTTCAATTTTGTTTTTGTAGGAGTGGAAATTAAAAGGTTAAAAAAACACATGGTTTTAACAAATTTTTTAGTTACAAATGATAAAATTCAAGTTTCGGCACTATACTTATATATTTTCAACTTAATGATATTGTTATAAAAAAACAAAATGATAAATAAACATGTTTTAAAATTCAATAAAGAAAACTATCGGTTTACAACTCTTAATTACCGGTAAACCAAATGAATCTAGAAAAGAAGAAAAAAAACTCAACTGTATCTAAATATTTGAAAAAAATAAAAGTATGATTACGTGTGTAAAACTTATTTTAAAATATGGTCCTCAGATAATTATCTTTTTTTTAGCAAGAATGCAACGCTTAGTGGGATGGTGCACGTTCATTTTTTGAGGGATAACTTTCAAAATCTCTCAACATGTAGAAAATTAGACTTTTTACTAGAAAAATCAAAATGTAGCAATAAGACAAAATAAAGATTTTCCAAAATATTTAGGTCAAAACCTTTTTTGGTGAAAACCTTACTTACAAATCATTAATTTTTGTAAAACAAATGACATTTGAATATGGGCACCTACGAATCCTTTTAACCTAGCCATGCTTCTAGGTAAAATCAAAATGTAAATAAGATACGTTTTAATCTGCTTTTATTATTATTTTATTATACAGGTATAATTAATTTTTAAAGAGTCATTCCTTCTTTATAAGAGCGCTACACAATTTGTCAAGATTCGTAAAGACTCGAATAGTCACATCCTTGGCCTGGGCATTTATATTCTTAACTCACAAGTTTGTAGAAAAACTATGTTTTAATCCACAGACTATTCTTTTATGTGCTTCCATTTATCACCACCTTACTTTGTTGCTTTTTTCTTTGTTCTATATTGTTCTCCTTCATCTGAAGACTGCACTCTTTTTGATAATAGTTTTTTGATAATCTTTAGCCAGTATTGTTATTGTTGGTGACTTTAATGCTCATTACACTGAATGCCCATCACACTGAATGCTCATCACACTGAATGCTCATTACACTGAATAACTTGGATCTAGTGACAGTGATGTTACGGGCCTTAACGCAGACGTTAAGGCCTACTATTTTTGCCTTTCTCAATCTCTAACACAAATAGTCAACTTGTCTTGTTTCTAATCCTAGTCAGGGCTCAGTTTCTCCACATTCACCACTAGGTGCTTCTAATCATAGTTTAATTTCTCTAAAATTTTATCTCATTCTTCTTCATCATCAGAAACCCTTTGTTGTTGTACTGATTACAACTACCTAAAAGCTGACTCTTTCCGTGATTTTTTTCGTGATGGCCTTTGGGTGGAAATCTTTCATCTTCTTGCTGACAAATTGTGTTTCTTACATAACATCTCGGAATCAGGCTAGCATAGAATCTTTTATTCCTTCTCGACAATTCCAAGTCAAACCTCACTCTTCTCCATGTTTTTTTTCTCATTGTACTGCTGCAATTTCCAATCGTAACCATTACTTTCATATCTATCAGCAAAACAATTGTCCAGAAAACAGGTGTCCTTTTATTTTTGCTAGAAACCATTGTAAAAAGTTTTTGTCTAACACCAGAGCACTCTATTCTTAGGTCACAAAATCTCGTTTTTCATCTCAAAAATTTAGCTATTGTAACTTGAGGAGAATCTTTAACAGAATCTATAATTAAGGCAAATTTGTTATTGCACCTCTCTTGTATGTTTCAGATTTTGTCACCTCACCTATAACAAATCAAAATTGTTTGCGAAGAACTTCTCATCAATATTATCTCTTGATTCCAATAGTCACATTCTACCTGATATAGCCGTCTAACAGGTTAATCCGTTACTTGATGTTTATTTCAGCTTCTGTATCAAAAGTCATTTCTTGCTTAGACTTTTCTACACCTTGTGGTCCGGACAACATTCCTGTTATAGTCTTGCAGAAGTATTCTCCGGAGCCGTCGTCTATATTTTCAAAACTATTTAACAAGTGCTTATCAGAGTCTTATTTTCCAGCCTGCTGGAAAGCTAGATCTGTTATTCTTATTTAAAAAAATTCTGGAGAGCTATCTGACTCGTCTAACTACCGTCCCAATAGTCTTCTTTCCCTCATAAGGAAGGTTTTTAAGTCTTTAATTAACAACCAATTATTCTCTCATCTTAAATATAATAACTTTTTAATCATCAATGTGGATTTCGATCTTCTTGTTCTACTGCTGATTTTTTAACTGTAATAACCGATAGATTTTATCGTGCATTAGATTAGGTGTGGAGAGGCAGGGCCGACGCGAGTAGATTTCACTTGAGGGTGGGGGGGGGGGAGGGGAAAGAGGTGCGATTACAACTTTTGCCGACTAAAATAAAAATAAAAAAAATGATCCTTATTTTGTAAAATTTGCCGACTGCCTAGTCGACATTTGCCGACTAACTTGTCTAAAGTGTCTACATTTACCGACTGACTTGTCTAAAAGTGTCTACATTTACCGACTGACTTGTCCAACTATATGAACAAAAAAATCATTGATGGGTATCACACACACCCCTCTCCCTCCATTGCCCTGGCCTTGTGGAGAAGTTAAAGTTATTAGTCTCGACATTTCTAATGACTAATATATTTTAATATAAGGTTGCATCTCTTTATCGTGCTTGCCACTTTCTTACTCAGGATTCTATTCTTTAACTCTATAAATCTCAATTCCGTCTTTTTATGGAATACTGTAGTTATATCTAGGGCGGATCTTACAATCATACCCTTTCTCTTGTAGACTAAGTGCATAAACGCATTTTAAACATAACTCTCTTTCTCTTTTCTATAACTACTATAATAGGCTTTGCTCTGAAGAGCTAGTGTCTCTTGTGTCATATACTTAAATTCTTTCTCGTGTTTCTCGTCATTCAATTAAGTCTCATCCTTTTACTGTGACTGTACCTAAAAAAGCGCTCCAAAAATTCATATTTGTCTAGTTTTTTTCCTCGAACATTACTTCTTTGGAATCCGCTTCCTTTATTTTGTTTTCCTGATTCATATGGTTTGCAATCTTTTAAGGTGTCTGGTAATCGTATCTTGCTCTATAAACTTCATCTTTTCTCTTTCAGTAACTTCCAAATCTAATAGTGGTTGCCTGCAGACTTGTTGGAAGTGAAGATATTAAAAAAAAAAAAAAGATGTATTATAGATTTTTATTATCGATTGAGTCAGTCTCTTTGATTTCGTTTGTCAAGCTATTCCGTGGTTAATTACTTTATTGGAGAAAAAGTTATATCTATACTCGTTTTACAAAAGGATTTATTCAAAATGAATTTGTGCTGATAATGCTTTGAGGTTAAAATTTTAATCGTAAATTTTTATGAATCCAATTAACAAAATCATAATTGTCTTTATTTTTGAATTACCGGATCCAACTGGATTAAATCATGCTCTTGCAGTTGTAATATAAATAAATATAAATCGTTGTATTAATCTTGATTTTCATCAGAATCATGATATAAATGATATAAATGATATAAATGGTTTGAGGAGTACTTTTTTTAATATGTATTTTTTTTTTTTTTTTTTTTTTTTTTTTTTAGTTTATTTTGTCGTTTTACACATTTTACAATGTTATCTTTAAATTCGAATAAATATATATATAATTACAAGCTGACAGGGGCAAGTAGAAGACATAAAGTCTTATCATCAAGCCCTTTTGTGAAATAGAGAAATATAAAATTTCTAAAATTCCAATAATATAAAAAAGAGTTAAATTAAAAATTTTGAAAAAATAAACAAACATTCAAACAAAATTAAAATAAAAATAAAAAAATTTAAAGAGTTTGAAATAAAGTAAAAAGATTGAAAAAAATTAAAAAGTTTAAAATAAATTAAAAATTAAAAAAAGTAAAAATTAGAAAGAAAAAAAAATAATAATAATAATAATAATAAAATCTCGAAATAAAAAAATAAAAATGTATACAATGCGTAAATTAAAAAGTTTGAATTTTTTTTTTACAAATCAGTACATATACGTATACATATTCAATACAAAGCGAAGTATATATTCAAAAATATTTATATATTAAAAAGATTCCAAACGTTATGTAGATTTAAATTCATTTGTTAGTATTTATTAAAAAAAGTTAAAAAAAAAAACAGTCAAAGAGAAAATCAAACAAGAAAGATATATATGTATATATATATATAAAAAAAAAAAAAAAAAAAAAAAAAAAGCTTTTTATCAAATTTATCAAAAAAATATTATTTTTAAAAAAATGAAAGAATGTATGTAATGTTTGAGTTTAGTAAGTGTTTTTTTTATAGTTCTTTTGAATATATCAATAGATTTTATTTTTTTCATATTTTCGTCAAGAACTGACTTCCACAAGCGTGGCCCCCGACATGTAATTGAGAAGTCAGATTTTTTGAGTGATGTTGGTGGGATGTAGTAATTATTTATTGAGTGTCTTGTTTCATATTTATGGTTAATTAGAGAGAAACCTTTATAAAAATATTTTGGAATTAGTTCATTTTGAAGTTTAAACATAAATAACAAGTTATGGTATATATTTAGTTCGTATACGTTTAGCGCATTAATTTCCTTGAGTAACGGCTTGGCACTTTCGAACCTATCTGCGCCCAAAACTAATCGACTTGCTTGCTTTTGTTTAGTATAAATATTTTTTAGGAAAGATGAATGATTGTTTGCCCAGGCAATATTACAATAGTTAATATGACTATGTATAAATGAAAAGTATAAGTTTTTTAAACATATTTTATTCAAAAGATGTTTTGTCCTGTACATAATCCCCACAGTCTTTGAAACTTTGTTCTCGACTAACTTTATTTGGCTTTTCCAATTTAAATGTTCATCGAAATTTATTCCTAGTATTTTCATTGAAAAAACTCTTTTTATTTTAATATTGTTAATTGTTAGTTCTGGAAGTTTAAGTGGAAGGTTCTGGGATTGAGATGGTTTAGCAAACAAAATATATTTAGTTTTTTCAATATTTAATGATAGTTTATTTGCTATAAACCACTCATTAAGATATATTAGTTCAGCGTTTACATAATAAAAAATATTTTTTAAATTTGAGTCAGAAAAGAAAACATTAGTGTCATCAGCAAAAATAGTATAATTAAGTATTTTTGAAGACAAAAAAATATCATTGATATAAACTAAAAACAATAAAGGTCCAAGTATTGATCCTTGTGGAACTCCGCAACTTATTGATTCAAATGGGGAGCATGTTAGATCATATGGTACATATGATCTAACCTAATCTAATAATGTATGATCTAATCTAATAATGTATGACCTTGCATTTATCATAATTGAATTTTGTTAACCAATGACCACTCCATAAGATAACTTAGATCTGCAGTTTTATACTATTTATCAGCTGTTTTTATAATGTTTATTATTTTACATACAACTTGATATAGTTTTGAATATTATCAGGAAACTCAATGATAAATATTAAAAACAAATATTAAAAAGGTTACCAATGGCACACCACTATTAACTAGTTTGATTTATAATAATCTAGAATAATTCGTTTTCTTCTTTTATGTAAAAAATATTTTTTCAATTTAAAAATATTTCCAACAATACCTCGTGATTATATATTTGATATATATTTTTTATTACTAATGGTCGCCTTAATTTCAAAATTAACCAATAAAAATATTTTATTGGTTCATTTTAAAATTAACGCGCGTTTTTACGGACCATTTATACTTACACAGTTACATATTGGAAATGCTAAACATTTTTTAAAAGTTTATTTTATTTTAAAAGCGTATTTATTACTATTATTATTATTTTATAAGGTTTACAAATCGGATTTGTATACGCATGAATGTCTGTCAAACTGCCTTAGAAATATATTATTCATAACTTCTTATTTCTTCTTTTAAATAATTGTCTAGTTTGTTTTTAAAATTGCTTAAAGATGACGCATTTACAACATCCTCTGGGAGGGAGTTCCATATGTTGACTACTCGTTAAATGGACGAGAAGCTAGACGACAATAAGGTTTTTCTAATTTAAATGAATGTTCTCTTGTAATAGAATTTATAATTATTTTTAGAAAGATCGTTTGACAGTTGTAGCTGTTATTTAACCATTTATAGACGATTATTTAATCCATATCTTATGATTGTCATATAAATTTTTAATAGTCTTTGGTGATACGTAAGACTTTGTAATCCATGAACTAATTTAAATGCTCTTCTGATTATATTTTCAACTGACTAGGAGCTGATTATTTTTTAACAGATGAGTAAAAATACCTTTTTGTATTATTTTTTCAAATATTTTGACTATGGTGCATGTTAAACTAATGAGTCTATAATTTGCAACTAGTTTCTTGTCTCTTTTTTTTTTAAATTGGTATAATATTTGCATCCATCCTGATTTGTGGCAATGTACTAGTTTGAAGTAATTTAGTATAAATAATAGAACAATGTTTGGAGATTTGATGATAGGTCTCTTTTAATATTCTGGGATGTATCTCATCTGGACACGGTGATTTATATAAGTTTCTGAGATTTTTAATGTTATTTGAATATCCAATTTTTTCTAGATGCTTTTCTACTTCAATTAAAATTTAGTATTACTTATGTTGTTTAAAAAATGAATGAATTATTAAAGTTGTTTCACAAATATACTTAACAAAAAAGTTTTAAAGTTTTCCCTCGCAGAGTCTTAACGTATGTTAAAAATCGAAATAGCGCATTAAGTTTAAAGAACGCCTTTCTTTAAACTTAATGCGCAATTTCGATATTTTCCCTCGCAGAACCTTAACGTATGTTAAATACGTTAAGGTTCTGCGAGGGAAAACTTTAAAACTTTTTTGTAAAGTATATAAGTGAAACAACTTTAATAATTCATTCTTTTTTTAAACAACATAAGTAATACTAAATTTTAATTGAAGTAGAAAAGCATCTAGAAAAAATTGGAT
>NC_061157.1:29168877-29188877 GCF_022113875.1 Hydra vulgaris
TTGCAACTACCTTAATTAGTTCTTAATTTTAATTTTCTGAAAAATATGAAATATTGCAAGTACCTTTATTAGTTCTCAATTTTAATTTTTTTAAATACTTTAAAATACTCTCTTGACACTTTTTAAAATATGAAAAAAAAATACTATTTTTTATATCTAGCTTGCTTCATCTATCTGCCCAAATTTAAAACTTAAAACTGAATTTAAATCAGCCAAGTATGTAGCACAAACTTTCAGTTGATGTAATTATTGCAAGGTTAAGGTTTTTATGTGTAAGTTTAACTTTTTAAAAGTTGATGAAAAATAACGAGGTTATTGAAAAATATATATTGAAAAAAAAATTTTTGAATTTAATTTTTGAAATAATTTTTTTCAGTTATTAGATGCACTGTTTGTGGTTATTTTCATTAGTTTTATGCTTTAATGATCTCTTTCTGGTGTCTATATATAATCTAAATCTAAATTTTTTAGATAAAGATGAAGTTATATATATATATATATATATATATATATATATATATATATATATATATATATATATATATATATATATATATATATATATATATATATATATATATATATATATATATATATATATATATATATATATATATATATATATATATATATATATATATATATATATATATATATATATATATATATATATATATATATATACTTTCAAAAATGTATAGTTATTTTTGAAAATAAGTATTTATTTGGTTTTATTGCGGAAAAGTCAAACATGAATAAAAAAATATAAATATTTATTAGATTTGAAACCACTATCTAATTTGTATCAGAATGTAACAGTGGAAGAAAAAACAGCTCCACTAATTAATAATATCATAAAAAAAAAATATTTTTAATGAATCACTATAAAAGAGTATTATTAAAAGTAAATGATCTCTGACCATTTCCCTATTTTTTTCTCAATAAATATATAACCAAATGAAATAGCAATTGGCAAACAAATCTTTTTTAAACCCATCTACACCGAAGCAAATTTATCATCGTTTTGAAAGCAACTGTCTTTGCTTCATTTGAAAAATATAAACACTTCATTTGACGTTAACTTAGCTTACAACCAATTCCTAAAATTTTTTTTTGAAATATATGACGCAAACTTTCCAAAAAGTAAAATAAATCTAAAACCGAAAAACATAAAATCGCTATGGATTACGAACAGTCTAAGAAAATCTTCAAAAGTCAAAATTATACATGAAATATTTAAAAGCTAAGACAATTGAAATTAAAACTATTTACAAGAATTATACGAAAGTTTTTAAAAGACTTAGAATCTAAAAAAATAAAAAATTATTCTAATTCACTAAAGCAAAAGGAAAATCGTTCCAAACGCACGCGGCAAAGTCTAAGAGAAATTACTGGTAACACTAAATCCAAATCATGCGCTTTAAAATATGGCATTAAAATTAATGGTTAAGATATATATGATTCTCATTGAACTGAACAAACTTTTTGTCTCAGTTGGACCTAATTTAGCAAAAAAAATTCCAAATGTAAAAATTTTTTTTTGATATCTTGTCCATTGCAACAACTAATCTTGATTCTTTTGAATTATCACTTGAGGATGCTAAAACCAAACAAGGCGAGTGATTTTGATGATATAAATAGCAATATAACTAAAAATTTAAACGGAACTATTAAAGACATTATTTTTAAAATTTTTTCATCTTCAATAAAACAAGGAGTTTTTCCAATATTCAAAGGAGGAAATCTAACAAATGTTAAAAACTATCACCATATATCTGTTCTTCCAGTTTTTTCGAAAATTCTAGAAATAACTATGTATTACAGAATTTATACACATCTTGCAGACAATCATTTGTTATTTACCCATCAGTATGGGTTAAAAAAAAAAACTCTACAGAACACGCGATTCTCCAGTTAACACGTTGTCATTGAATCGTTTGAAAAATCTGAGTATACCTTAGGCATCTTTATTGACTTATCCAAAGCCTTTGATACTATAGACCATAAAATTATTTTTAAAAAACTTAAATATTAGCTGGAAAAATTGCTGAAAATGTTCTTAAGTGGTTAAAAAGTTATTTAAGTAGTCGCAAACAATTTGTATCCGTTGGCGCTCCTTCGACAATGAATTTGCTAAAGATTACATTTGGTGTTCCTCAAGGATCAATTCTCGGACCTCTTTTTTTCTCATACATATTAAGACAATAAGGTTTCCGAAGATACAAACCTATTTTTAACTCATAATAACATCCCTACACCGTTTTAACTTATGAACCTAGAATTAAACAAGATTTCTTACTGGTTTAAATAAAACAAATTATCACTTATCATTAAAAAAACTAATTGGGTTTTCTTTCATCCACCTTCTAAAAAAAATTAATTCCTAAAAAAATGCCATCCCTTTTCTTTGATAATGTCAAAATAAACAGAGTAAATGTTACAAAATTTTTAAGTGTTTATATGGATGATAACCCTATTTCGAAATTTCACATTGAAAATTTATGCAACAAAACTTCAAAAAGTAGGAATTTTATATAAAGTAAGAAGCTTTTTCAATAAGAAAACTCAAACTCAATTATATTTCTCTTTTATTCCCAGCCATATTAACTATGCAAATATTTCATTACCTAGTACCAATTAAAGCAAACTTGAACCTTGTCATCAGAAGCATATAGCACGTTTAATAAATTTTAATGAGCTTTTTACCCATGCAAAAAACCTCTCTTATAAAAATTGAATGCGCTAAATATATATCAACTTAATGTTAATAATGTTCTATGTTTTATATTTTATGTAAAATTAATTCTTCCCCGGTTTCTCCATTTTTATGGATGAAAATAGTTTTGAAAAAATTTTCCCAAGTTTTTATTGAGCGATGTAGCTAAAACTCATTTAAAAAAAAACTCAAAGAATTAACTTTTACAATTGATGATTTGATATTATACTTTAAATATATATATATATATATATACATATATATATATATATATATATATATATATATATATATATATATATATATATATATATATATATATATATATATATATATATATATATATATATATATATATATATATATATATATATATATACTATAACTTTTATGCAATTTTTTTGGATATTTAGTATTTATAACAGATTTATGTGTTTTCAATAGACTTTTCTGTAAGACCTAACGGTCTTCTACGAGTTCTCCGCGTTCTTTTATTTTTTATCAATCTAATTTTGTAAATTTTTTGTTGTCGTTTACTTTTTTATTCTTACCTTGTAAACTTTTTTTTAATAACGAGATGTTGTTTAAAATGTAAAAAAGAACAAAAAAAAAAGGAACAAAAATATCCAATTTTGTAAAC
Organism: Hydra vulgaris; assembly: GCF_022113875.1. Classification (NCBI taxonomy): domain Eukaryota; kingdom Metazoa; phylum Cnidaria; class Hydrozoa; order Anthoathecata; family Hydridae; genus Hydra; species Hydra vulgaris. The sequence goes on from NC_061157.1 coordinate 29,172,234, forward strand.
ATATTTTTAATTTTTATGTATTTAACATAAGATTACAATTTATTACTTTGAAAGCATTTAAGTTATTAATGTGATTTTATGAATTTTTTCTTTAAAGGATCAAGGAGAATCTTCTGAATTTCATGATGTAGGTGCTGTATTTGTATTTGGAGGTGGTGTGGTTTATTGTTGTTTTCAGACATATCTCACCGCTTGTACGCTGCAATGTGGATTTAATTCAAAATGTCTTTATTATGTTAGATTGATTCTCTGTATTTCAAGTGCTATATTATTTATACTTTTTGGTGTTTCTTTTTACTTTTCAAGCAATGCCACAAGTAAAGCACTGAAGCATTTGTTAACTATTTGGAAGTCCACTGATCCAGGTTATAAAATGCATATTACAAGTTCTTTATCAGAATGGTTTTGTGCTGTGTGTTTATTAATTTATTTTATAAGTTTCAGCAAAGAATTCTATGAAGTTAAAATTGGATTTACTATAAAAAGAAATGAGCTTGGTTATCAAAGTATTCCACAGTTTGTTTAACTTTAAAAATATTTGCTGTATAATATACTGCTACTTCATTGTTAATTTTTTTACTTTTAATCTGTATATAAATTTTGTATTCTCTGAGTGAAATTTATAAGTTTCAAAATAGTTTTATTTTATTTTAGAAAATTAAGTTTATTTCTTGTTTTTATTTGAGAACTTGGTTTTTTTTTACCACTTAACATATAATTAAGGTTTAGTAGCCTTTTTTTCAAATTAAGTTTTATTTGTAACATATACCATGTGTGAATAATTTATTTAAGTTACATCGGTTACTTTACCATAGTATGATAAAATCCAAATCATGAATATCATATTATCAAACATATTTTAGATAATAGTGTTATACAGTGGTTTGTTTTTTAAGGTTTTTTTTCAAATATCAGACAGACTAATTTAAATATAATTTTTTATACTAATCGTTGTTCACACATGTATATGGTGTATACATGCATGGTGCATGTCCCCATTTTTTAATAAATAAAATATGTTATGTTGCTTTTATGTCTTAAGTTATAAAATAAATTTAAGACATAAAAGACAATACCATTAGACAAAAGCAGGATGTCTTTTTTGAATATTTATTTATAAAATCACTTTCTATAAATTCTTAAACATTGGTGATATTGTATTTTTATAGTAAATTCTTAAACATTGGTGATATTGTATTTTTATAGTGATGTATTTATAGCATCATGGTATCAAAAGTTTTTAAAAGCATAATTACCAATGCTGTTAGTTCAGGTTATCCTGCTACTAGTAAAATGTAACCTAGTACAATCTGATTCATGCCCTGTTGCCTTGTAGGATACATCTTTTCAGGTAAGGCTAGGAGATGCCAAATCCGACATGAAACAACCCCTGTTTGGGGCTCTCGGTTGAGTAAAGGCTAGAGATGGTGTCTTGATAAAAATACTCATCTTGGGCAGATGTTAAATGCATCTGACTGCTGTCTTGTAGAAGGCTTCCTAGGCAAAGACTTAAGGGGTAAACAGATTTTATCTGTTGACCAGCCTTGCACCCCTTTTTCATCTATTAGGCTGACACAGATGTATTTTTAAAACATTGTTTCCATTTGTTTTCTAGATGTTGAACGTTGGATCTACTTGACTCGATGCAATGGTTTTGCTTGTGTCTCTGTTTTTATGACTAGGCAACTCATTCTATTACCTCCCATTGAGGGTACAGCTCTAAAACTCAGTTTTATGGTTCTGAGGCCGGCTGGTAGTCAGGTTTCCCGAATTCTATGGTAGCTCTCAAAGTGGCTGATTCCATCAACAGCTGAGAAATATCAAATTATTAACAGTTCCATGTTGCGCATGGATGGTGCCCCTGTTTGTACTTTTGGTGTGCATTGCCAAGGCCACATTAGAGTCCTTTGTTAGGGCTTCGGGTTTATTATTAGTAATGAGGCAATTGCTTGGGCTATTAAACAGTGTACTGAGTACTATCTATGTTTTGAGTCAAGTTTTTCAACAAATTTGAAATTAAATAACGTAATAAAAACTAAAAAACACAAAAAACCACCATCATCACCAAGTTTGCTAAACGTATCATTCACTAATATTCGTGATCTTCAAAGTAACTTTTCTTCTGTTGAGTCTTATCTCTTGCAAAGTTCACCAGACCCACTTGCTCTTTGTGAGACTAATTTGAGTTTAGCTGCCTCATCTTGTGATCTTAGTGTTGATGGTTTTCTTTCTTTAATTCGTAAAGACTCCAATAGTCACATGCTTGCCCTGGGCATTTACATTCGTAAAAATTCACTCATTTGTTGAGAAACTAGGTTTGAATCCACAGACTACTCTTTTATGTGCTTTCGTTTAGCACCACTTTACTCTATCACCTTTCTCTTTGTTCTATATTGCTCTCCTTCATTTCAAGACTGCACTCTTCTTGATGTTATTTCTGATCATATTGACCAAACCCGCTTTCTTTATCCATCAACAAATATTGTTGTTGTCGGTGACTTTAATGTTCATCACACTAAATGTCTTGGCTCTAGTGTCAGTGACTCGGCAGGCATTAAAGCCCACAACTTTTGTCTTTTTCAATCCCAACTAAAATAGTCAACTTTTCAACTCGCTTTCTAGACAACCCGAATCATCTACCTTCTCCACTCGTCTTATGTCTTGTTTCAAATCCTAGTCAGTGCTTAGTTTCTCCACATTCACCCTTAGATGCCTCTGATCACAATTTGATCTCTCTAAAACTTTTATCTCATTCTTCTTTATCATCAGAATTCCCCTAGTATTGTACATCTTACAACTACCTTAAAGCTGACTAGCTCACTTTGCGTGATTTTCTTCGTTGAATAGAAATTTTTCGTCTTCCTGTTGACAAATATGCTTCTTACATAACTTCGTTGATTCAGACTGGAATGGAATCCTTTATTCCCTTACGACAATTCCAAGTCTCACTCTTCTCCATGGTTTTCTTCATATTGTGCTGCTGCAATTGCCAATCGAAACCATTACTTACATATCTATCAGCAAAACAATTCTCTAGAAAACAGACGTCTGTTTATTACTGCTAGGAACCATTGTAAAAAGATTTTGTCTAACGCCAAAGCCCACTATTCTCAGGTCATGAAATCTCGTATTTCATCACAAAAATTAGGTTCTCGTGATTCTTAGAGAATCTTTAATAGTATCAATAATAAGGGCAAGTCTGTAATTCCACCTCTTTTGTATGGTTCAGACTTTGTCACCTCACATAAAGACATAGCTGAATTATTTGCTAAGACCTTTTCATCAATATTTCACTAGTTGCGTTCTACCTGATATAGCAGCCAAACAGGTTGATCCATTGCTTGACATTTGTATCACTCTAGCTTGTGTATCTAAAGTGATTTCCTGCATAGACTCTTCTACAGCTTTTGGCCCGGACAACATACCTGTTATAGTCTTGCAGAAGTGTTCTCCGGAGCTGTTGTCTATCCTTGTAAAAGTTTTTAACAAGTGCTTATCAGAGTCTTGTTATTCCTATTTTTAATTATTCTGGAGAGCGATCTGATTTGTCTAACTATCGTCCCATTAGTCTTCTTCCTATCATAAGCAAGGTTTTTGAATCTTTAATTAACAAACACTTAATCTCTCATCTTGATTCTAATAACTTACTTTCTGATCATCAATATGGATTTCGATCTTCTCGTTCTACGGCTGATTTGCTAACAATAATAACCGATAGGTTTTATCGTGCATTAGATAAAGGTGGAGAGGTTAAAGCTATCCCTCTTGACATTTTTAAATCGTTTGATAAAGTTTGGCATGCTGGCCTTCTCCATAAGCTTTCTTCTTACGGTTTATCTGGAAACATCTTTAAGATTATTGAATCCTTCCTTTCCAATCGTAGTATAAAATTTATCCTTGATGGACAGCACTCTACTTCTTATTCTGTAACCTCAGGGGTTCCTCAAGGTTCAATCCTAGGCCCTATACTCTTTTTAGTTTACATTAACGATCTTCCAGATATTCTCACATGAGAATATCTGGAAGATCGTTAATGTAAACTAAAAAGAGTATAGGGCCCAGGATTGAACCTTGGGCCCTGAGATCTGAGGTGGCATTGTTCGCTGATGATACTACCATTTATTCTTGTCATGATAAAAAGCCAACTCTCTCTGATTGCTTAGAGGGGGCATTTGAGCTTGAAAAGAATCTCACTTCTGCTACAGCATGGGGCTCACAGTGGCTGGTGAACTTTAACTCAGATAAAACTCAATTTTTTTCAGTCAATTGTTATCGCAATAATTTAGATCTTCCTATATTTATGAACGGTAATGTACTTGATGAGTCATCTACCCTTTATCTTCTAAGATTGACTCTTACTTCTAATCTTTCTTAAAAACCATATATCAAATCCGTTGCAAAATTAGCATCTGCTAAAGTTGCATCTTTTTATTGAGCTTGACACTTTCTTACTCTAGATTCTATTCTATATCTCTATAAATCTCAAATCCGGCCTTGTATGGAATACTGTTGCCATATCTGGGGCGGATCTTCTAATGATGTCCTTTCTCTTTTAGAAAAGGTGCAAAAACGCATTGTAAACATAGTTGGACCTTCTCTTGCTGCCAACCTTCAACCATTATCACATCGTCGTAATGTTGCTTCTCTTTCTCTTTTCTACAAATACTATAATGGGCACTCCTCTAAAGAGCTAGCGTCTCTTGTGCCATCTACTAAAATTCATTCTCGTGTTACTCGTCATTCAATTAAGTCTCATCCTTTTTCTATTACTGTTCCTAAGTGCTCCAAAAACTCTTATATGTCTAGTTTTTTTCCTCGAACATCAGTTCTTTGGAATTCGCTTCCTTCATCTTGCTTTCTTGATTCATATAATTTGCAATCTTTTAAGTCGTCTGTCAAACATTGCTCTACAATCTTCGTCTTTTCTCTTCCAGTAACTTCCAACATTAATTAGTGGTTGCTTGCAGCCTTTTTGGAATCGAAGATGTTTAAAAAAAAAAACCCTAAAGAAAAACAGTATTTAGGGAAGATTTATAAATATAATTAATCAAAGATGGCTAAACTATGAAAACTTTTTTGATTTGATAAATGTAAACTGAAAATCTTACTCTACTTTTAACCATAGTTTGACTTATTTTATTGGACTGTTATTGTTGTTAAAACTGATGCAATTGGTTTTAATAAAAATAACAGTGCAATCATATAAGTAAATGTTATTATTTGCATTTTAAATCTCATAACCAAAGTTTGACTTATTTGATTGCATGGGATTGGAAATAAAACCAATCCAATATTGTTGCAGCGACTTATAAGATGAGTTAATTTTATTATTTGCATTTTAAATCTCGTTGCAATAAACACAAAAACCCATATAACCCACAATATTATAATCTACCCAGTGCAACCAATATAGTATGAACACAAAATTACATCATCTAAAATAAATGGCGCGAAAAAACTTTACACTGATGCATATGTTACCAAGCGGAAATTGGATTTTCCTTACATTTCTTAAAGATATTCAAATTACAAATTTAAAAAATATTTTTTACGGAATTAGGTACTTGGCGATTTACAAATTATTCGAATTCTTTTATTTGAAATTAGCATGATTTTATCAGCGTATTATGTCCAAACAAGTGCTTTAGATGTTATAATTTATTTTGCTTCATTTTTTTTAATATTCATAGAAACTTTTCTTTTTTTTTATGATTTTCAAAACCTTTTTTTAATACCCGTTATAGTGAATCTAAAGAACACCATTTTGGAGTCTTAAGATCAATTCTGCTCATCGGCGTTAACACGAATTTAATTTAAATCTTTTGAAAAAGTTCCTTAATTTACTATTGATCCTAGTTCTAATCGGTTCTGACGTATAATAACTATATAGAGTTGTCAAAACACGATATTTCTATCAATTTTTTCAAAAAATACTAGAATTCTGACAAAGAAAGAGCTTATAATTAAAAAAAATTGTGAATAAACGATCAGAACAGATCGTTTATTGGCAATTTTAAAAACAGACCTAAAAAGCGTATTTATTGAAACTCTTATTTAAATTTGGACAAGCAAATGTGATTTTAAGGAGATTTAAAAAAAAAAAAAAAAGAATCGTCGGTCTGGTTTTTTTTTCTACAAACATTTTTATCTTATGATACCGCAAAATTTATCATTCAACTTTTTTTCAGGTCTGTGAGTTTTTTAAAAATTCACAGACCTGAATATTTAACGGAAATATGTCGTAGCCAACAAAATATCATACAGACGCTATATTATTTCAAAATTGCCTTAGTTACACCGAGTAAGTAGTTCCTAATTAAAAAAAGATAGTTAAGAATTTTTTTAATTTTACTTTTTTAAGAAGGGGATTAAAAAAACACATGACTTTTACTAATCGCTTAAGCCTTTGAGCCGATAAGACGTGTTTTTGTTTGAGCGTAAGTTTTCAGGAATTTTAAATTTTTTTTTTTTTTTTTTTTTTTTTTTCCGTATTCTTTATCTTTCTTTTTTACTTATTTTTCTAACTTTTTCTAACCACTACTTCTTTTTCTACTTATTGCTTTATCTAATTAGCTTATTAATTACTTTTCTACTTAAAATTATAGTAATATATTAACTATTCGTGTCTATAATACAGTTTTTGTTGTACTTCGCATACCTAAATTAAATATAATTCTTATATTTTATACCTATACTTATATTTTATTATATATATCTTTATTTATATATTACTATTATAAAAATAGTTATAACTGAGATTTTTTTTATGCTTCAGTTCGCTTAATTTTTTTTTTTTTTTTTTTTTGCAGAGTTATAAAAAGTTTTTTTTTTTTTTTTTTTTTTTTTTTTCTTTTTCTTCGCCAAAAGTTGCGTTTGCACCTGTTCTTTGTTTTTAGTTTTCTGAACAATAAGCTAAATTTTTGCGCTCTGACACAAACTATATTAGTAAATTATATATCCATTATATATAAAATACATATAAAAAAGTTATATATAAACATATACAAATAATATAAAGAAATTAAATATATACAAATAAATATGATAACACGGAAAAAAACACATACTGAATCTTTTTAGTCCCTGTGTAATAAGTTATTTGTCATAATTGTAACAAATAAATTTGCAATAATTGTAACAAATAAATAAACATAAAAACATCACTGATATAAAAAAAAAAAAAATTCATCTGTGATGACTAATTTAACACCAGCTCAATTAAAGCAAGTCGAGGACGCAATTAAAAAACTTATTCATGCTGAAACTGCGAAATGGTCGGCCAAAATATCTGAACTAGAACAAGTAATAAAGCAACAACAATTAATAATAGATAAGCTAATCCAAAATCCTAATGAGCTAACTAATACCACAACCAGTAGTATCGAATCCAGCTGGGTTACAGTTGCAAGCAAAAACATTAAAAAAAAGCAGCCTATTGAACAACTAAAAATTATCAACACATTTGCCATTGAGCAACAGCAAAAAAAGAAGCGTGAAAAAAATGTTATTATTTATGGCATTAAAGAATCTGCAAAGTTATCAGTTGCTGATAAGCATATCGACGATAAGGAAACGGTTCAGAATATCTTAGTTACTATTTCATCTGATGCAAAACCAAAATCTGTCAAACGTATTAAATCTACGTCCTCTAAACCAGGACCAATTATCGTCGAACTTTCTGATGTCTCCGAAAGAAACCCATTATTAACAGCAGCAAAAAAATTGAAAAATTCAGATAATTATAAAAATATTTTTATAAGCCCAGATTTGACTGAGGCTGAAAGATATTTAAACTATCAGTTAAGAATGAAGCGTAATGAATTAAATAGTAATATCAATTTAAAAACATCGCCCTTTAGATACGGTATACGAAGCAGCGGAGTCGTCAAACTCAAAAATATACAAACCACTACATAAACATTACTACCCTTCTTCCACTCTTTTACCAGCAAACTTAAAATACAAAAGTAAAAATCTTCATAACAAAAAAAAAAACTATAGCGTTAATTGTTATTATACTAATGCTACATCTCTCGATAATAAAATGGCCGATTTAATTTCAATATCTAGAACGTTTGATTATCACGTTATTGCTATCTCTGAAACATGGTTTCGAAATGACTCAGTACCTAATATCGATGGGTATAGCCTATATCGTAAAGATCGTCAAGACGGACGTCGAGGTGGCGGTGTAGCTATCTACATTACAGACGTATTTAACTCTCATGAAGTTAACCAATTTTATACAAATCTTCTCGAACAAGTCTGGGTATCTGTAAAATTTAACAACAAACATATACTTATCGGTTGTATATACAGACCAAATGATGCCAGTTTAATAAAATATGTCGCTGAATCCTTCAAATTAGCTCATAGTTTAATTAAAAAGCCCTATGATGACTGTTTAATTGTCGGTGACTTTAACTTCCCGAATATAAAGTGGTCTAACGATGGTATTGAATCTTTTAACCCAAACAATCCTACCGAGTATGATTTCTGGAATATTTTCCAAAACAGCCTTTTTACTCAACATATCACATTTCCTACTTTCCAGACTGATTATGGTTCCTCAAATAATATGTTGGACTTGTTATTTACCTACAACAGTAATTCTATTTTAAACTTGTCTCCTAGTACTATACTAGGTAACACCACTAAGGGTCATTTTAGTATCACTTGGAGATTCTTAGTTTCAGAACTGTTTACCGAAAGTGTATCTCAATCGTTTAATTACAAAAAAGGTGATTACGATTCAATATCTAACTTTATTGCATCAATCGACTGGGAGTTTTTATTCCTGCATAAAACTGCAGATCAAATGTTCAATATACTAATTTCTAACTATCGCACTGCTTGCACATATTTTATTCCCAAGATTAATAAAACAAAAAAAAAGTATGATCCTTGGGTTACCCCACATATTAAAAACCTGATCCAAGAAAAAAAATCCGCTTGGCATATAAACTGCTCTACCAAATGGGAGAATAGTGAGCTTAAAATAAAATACAATCGCCTTAATCGTTCAGTAAAAACTGAAATATTTAAAGCAAAAAAAGCACATGAAAAAGAAATAATATCAAAATCCCAAAACAACCCAAAAATCGTTTACAAATATATCAACAAACAACTAAAAATTAAAGATAGAATTCGCTCTCTCAAAGATACTTCAGGCAGAATTATTGAAGCTCTTCCTGATATAGTTGATCTTCTGAACTCTCAATTTAAATCTATGTTTACACTTGAAAGCTCTGAAAATTTTCCTTTGCTAAATAAAAGTGATATTCTTTCTGAATGCATTTATAATGAAAACTTGGATTTCTCTATCTCAGATATTATTCAGGAACTTGCCGATCTAAAGCCTTATAAATCCTTCGGACCTGACGGCTTGCATCCCTTAATACTCAAGATATGTGCCAAAAGCTTTGCAATTCCATTAACAAAAATCTTTCATAAATCCTTTAATTCTGGAGTAGTACCCACTCAATGGAAATTAGCAAATATTAGTCCGATCTATAAAAAAAAGGGAGATAAATTACTTGCTGAAAACTATAGACCTATTTCACTAACATCTGTTGCCTGTAAAATCTTTGAAAAACTTGTAAAGAAAAAAATTTTAAAGCACATTAACGATAATAAAATGCTCTCTGCAAATCAACATGGCTTCCTTTATCATAAATCATGCGTAACTAACCTAATAGAAACTTTTGATATCATTTCGTCCTCCATAGCATCTCACCAATTTATTGATGTAATCTATCTTGACTTTGCCAAAGCGTTTGACTCTGTACCTCACAACAGACTTTTGTTAAAATTAAGATCTTTCGGAATAAACGGCAAACTCCTACAATGGATTAAATCTTTTTTAGTGGGCAGAAAGCAACGCGTTACAATTAACAATACCAGCTCTGCATGGGTTGATGTTCTCAGTGGTGTTCCTCAAGGTTCTGTTCTCGGCCCGCTCCTCTTCATTCTCTACACAAATGATCTCGCAAAACTCACTGAAACTTCTGAGATATTTGCCGATGATACTAAACTTTTTTCTAAAACCTTATCGCAATCTAATTTTGTTGATCTGCAGGATCGTCTACGCTTGGTATACGAATGGTCAAACACTTGGTTACTTAAGCTAAACACTTCAAAATGCTGCGTCATTCATTACGGTCGAAACAACCCCCATTACAATTACTTTCTTCAAAATAACCAAGGAATCAACCAATCTCTAAGAAGCTCTACTAAAGAACGTGATTTAGGAGTCATTTTTACATCTAACCTCAAGTGGAGCGCTCATATTCAAACAGTTGTCTCTAAGTCCTTACAAATTCTCGGTATGCTGAAAAAGACATTCACTTTCATTGATGAAAAAATGGCTCTCAAATTATATAAAGTATTTATAAGACCACATCTTGAATATGGAGTGTCCATTTGGGCTCCTTTTTTAAAAGCTGATATGGCTTTGGTTGAATCTGTTCAACGCAAAGCTACAAAATGGGCTTACAGCTTGAGGCATCTTCAATACTGCGAAAGGCTAAAAAGATTAAACCTACCATCTCTTGAGTTTCGACGCCTTCGATGCGATTTAATCCAAATTTTTAAATTAATACATCGTTTTGATATAGTTAATGATAAATATCTACCAAAATATATTAACTCCGTGTCTCGTGGTCACCATTCTAAAATTAAAATTTTTTAATTGCAAATGGTAAAATCAAGCTACGCATTATACTAATATATTTTCAGCTTAAAGATATAGTTATAAAAAAAAAATGATTAAAAAACAAAATGATAAATAAACATTCTTTGAAGTTCAATTTAAAAAACTATTGGTTTACAGCTCTTAATTACCAATAACCTAATTTAAACTATTTAAACTAGAAGAAAAAAAACTATAAAGAATTTCTAATTATTTGAATTTTTTTTAAAACATTCACAAAAAATTAAAGTTTGATTTCCTGTGCAAAATTTTTTTCAAAATCTGATAATATGAATACGCTTAATTATTTAATATTATTATTATTAGTCGAGTTACGTCATTTTCTGGGCTTTTCTATTTTAAAGTAGTTTCTAGGCTTTTCTATACGCGGTTGTTTTTTTTAATTTTATTTACTAACGTTGCTTACTGCTAGTAATGAATGGTTCTCCGATATATTTGCTAACTAATACTTTTAACAGGAGTGCAACGCTTAGTATGATGGGGACGCTTAGTATGATTGCACAAGTTCCTTTTTTAAAGGATTACAAATTTTCTCAACATGTAGAAAAGTAGACGTTTTACTAGAAAAATGCAAAATACAGCAACGAGATAAAAGAAATATTTCTAAAATAAATGCAAGTGTTCCAAGATGTTTTATAGATTTTGATTGTCGATTGAGTCAGGCTCTATGATCTCGTTTGCTATTCTGTGGTTAATAACTTTATTGGAGAAATAGTTTTATCTATACTTGTTTTTACAAAAGGATTCAAAATGAATTTGTGCTGACGATACTTTGAGGTTGTTATTTGAATCGTACATTTTTATAAATTCAATTAGCAATATCACAATTGTGTTTAGTTTTGAATTACCGCATCCAACTAGATTAATTCACCTCACATTCAACGTACTTGCAATATTGTCGAATTCAATATTTTTATTTGCTTTTTGTAAGGAGTTGTTTTAAAAAAAATGGTATGTGATGTGGACGTACAAACGGTGTAAATGATTTTTCAGCCGCATTTTGAAGTAAAACCAGGGTTGAAATAGCTGTACAAATTGGTGTATTAATTTTTATCAGAATCATACATTACATAAATGGTTTAAAAGTTATATTTATCAATACGCATGACCTTGCATTTATTATAATTGAATTTTGTTAACCACATTGATGACCACTCCATAAGATAATTTAGATCTGCTTTCAGCTTTACATGATTTTCGTCTATTTTTATAATGTTTATCATTTTAATGTCATCTATATGCAACTTGATATAGTTTTGTATATTATCAAGTCAATAATAAAGATTGAAAACAAAAGTGATCCCAAAACAGTGCCCGTAGGCGAGCAACTGGTAACCAGTTTGATATATAATTATCTAGAATTGTTCGATTTCTTTTGCTATTTAAAAAATCTTCTCTCCATTTAACAACATTTCCAACAACACCGTGTGACACTGTGTGATCTTTGTTATTAATCTGATATGTGTCAAATTATCAAACGCTTTAACAAAGTCTAAATATAATAAATCTACAGAGTGGTTTTTTTGAAAAGCAAATCTACTGAGTAGTTTTTTTGTGAAGCATTTGTAATTATGTTTCCAATAAATTAGAGACTTTCCTAAACCAATTTTGATTTTTATTTAACACACTATGTTTAACACACATGGAAGTGAGGATAAATAGACAGGCCTTGAATTAAGTGTATCATTTTTATTTCCTTTTTTTTTAACCAAAGGAAAGATATTTATGCACTCCCATAATTGAGGTAGTCTCTTTTTTCTAAAAATGACTTATGGTCAGGCATTTTCCTTATTTTGCTTAAGGGCCAGGAAGTCTTTGAAACTTCTTAGCCTCAAGACAAAATAACATATGTGGCCTCTTTGCCTCTTCCCTTTCCTTTCCATTCACCTCTTTCACACAAAAAAAATGTACTGCAACGCGATTTTTTAAATATGTATTATTTTAAATATTAGTGCATTAGACCAAAAACAAACTAGTCAATGTGATAGTTATGATAAGGTAATCCAAAGAATAAGCGAAAGACATTCAGACTTTTTTATTAACAATTTTTTTTATCAATTTTTTCTAATCGATTTTTCTTAACGATTATTTGTATCTGATATATATTGAAAACACATTGACATTTCTCAAGAACAGATAGTTTTTAACTAAGTTCCAAAAAGTTTAGCTTAGCAATTAAAATCATAAGCTATACTTTTTTATAAGAATCATACACAATGATTTTAATCTCCAGAGAGGAATCAAAAAAAATGTGTCACCTTCCACGTTGCATACTGCCCCAAATTAGCCTACACGTTAACAACAAATGTTTTGCTATCCCTCGACATCAATGGAGCAGACAAATTTTCTTGTTATTTATTAAATTACTTTATAATTTACCTATTACTTTGTTCAATTACTTATTGTTATTTTTGTTTCGTTTTCTAACAAAATAGATTCAAAATATAAAAATAGAATAAGTTAGTAAAATAGATAGAATAGAATATTGTGACATTTTTTTTTTTCATTATTTTTTTATAAATTTTTATTATAAAATGAAAAAAAAAAGAGCCGAGCCGGGAGCCAAGTCCGTACTGTGCACAAAAATTGCAATTAATTTTTAACTAACTTTCATAATTACAAGGTTAATGTATTACTATCACTACTCTTAGATTTAAAAAGAAAAATATTTTTGGTAAATATACAATTTTTATATATAATATTAACCCATAACTAGAGTTTTTAGACCTAATTTTAGTTCTAATTCTATAAAGTGGGGACAATACCTAAAAAAAGTCTTTTAAACATTCAAAAGACGTCTTTTAAACGTTCAAAAGACGTCTAAAACATTCAGAAGATGTCAAAACGTTCGAAAGACGTCTTTCTTACGTTCCGTACCCACTGGGTAGTATAATTTTTAAGATAAATAACCTTTGATCATTAAATCGCGCATCATATATTTAACAGCATAATATCAATATAAAAATGTAATATTAGGCAATATATGTAATACTGTAAGAATGTTTCCGTATATAATTTACTTGTTTTCTTAATAGAGCATATATATATATGTGTGTGTGTGTGTGTGTGTGTGTGTGTGTGTGTGTGTGTGTGTGTGTGTGTGTGTGTGTGTGTGTGTGTATTAAATAATAGTATTTTATTGAGTACAAAACTGTTAAAATATTCATTTTTATTACGTTTTAGCAAGACTTTAACTGTTAAAAAAAAATTATTTTCAAAAAAATAGAAATTCAATAAATAATTCAATCAAAAAATAGTTAAAAAATGAATGAATAAAATTTGTCTACAATAAAAAAAAAACATACATTCAATTCCTTTAAAAAACACTTGAAGCCGAGAGCCGCTCTATTTTTGCGGCTCCAGCTCCGGCTCCACCATATAATAGCAGCTACCCGGCTTCACGGCTCCGGCTCGACTCCACAAGCCTGGTTAATTGATCAAATCTAGAGGTTTAACAGGAGAATTTTACAAAATAAATAATTTCACTCCAACCTACTATAAATGGAATGTTATTTTTTCGTTTACTAATACTGAACTAAAACAATTATTCAACTAGTTTGCAATTTTTTTATCTATCGATTAAAATGTTTTTTTTCATATCATACGTAGAGTTTTTTTTCATATTGAAGTATTTGGTAATACTTGCATAGTTAAAAAATAACTTTGTACTATTTTTAGAAAATTCAACAGCATTTTTTTGCAGTTTAAGCGTTTTATGTAAACCTGCTGCATTACTAATTTATTGTTTTATATTGCTGCGGCAGAAATAATGATTTAATTCTATTTGATATTACTTGCTACGTAATTTATACTGAATTTATATTATAGTTTTATAGCTTGGTTAACTTCCTCATCAATCTACTATTTTATATTAGAATATTTTATTGATCTTTTTCGGTATATATTTCTCAAATGGTTCATTGTATTTGTTTGTAAATGTTTGACAACATTCAACTGTGTTCTTGTTAATTTAACTTTTCACCCCCAATCAATTTGTTCTTGTTAATGTTCCAACTGAACATATTTTTTCATCTTATAATTAAATAAGAATTTACCATAGTTTAATTTTTATTTTTTAATCTGATTACTTAATAAATATTTAAAATGTTATATATTAATAAAATATTTAATAAAATATTTAAAAAATACATGATATGCATATTATTTTTATTAGGTTCCGCATCAGAGAAATTGAGACCTGTTTAATTCTTTAAAACTAAATTACGGGTCAGTGGCCTTTTTTACAAAAATTTTCTCTTTATTATGATGAATTATTGAATAATTGTTTTGTAATTAGTATCGTTGTATTTTTTCTTCTTGCATTTAACAATCTCCGAAATCATTTTTCAAACTCATTATCAGTTTTTACAGATATAATCATATTTCTGCTAGTTGTGGATAAAAAATTCTTAAAAACACTTATGTACCATAAATTTGAATAAAAAACAAAAATTTCAAAAAAAGGATTTTATATACAGTCTTGGAAAAAAGTTTTAGACCACCACGTATAAATGCTATACTTTGGTGCCTAAAATAAAATGCTATAACTTGGTGCTACTTTTGATTCTAGCTGCTGTAGACATTATTTTAATGCATTTATTTTTTATTTTTGAACCAATTTTTTTGTACTGTAATAATTTTTTCATTTAATTTTCAGTTTTTCACTGAATTCATTGCTGCTCTCGGAAATTTCCATTTTGAGCCATAAGATCTTACTGTTGCACAAACATTTATATTTGCCATTAAACGGTATAAATTTTTCCACTATACTTCTCTCAGAGACCAAAATATTTACCGACTAATATTTACACTTTGTTAGAGTTGAAAGTATTTTCGAGTATATTAATTACAAAACTTCCACTTTCACTTTGCAGATAACACCTTACTCACGATTGAAAAGTTTGGCTAAATAAGTTTAAATCTTTTATCTCTAGCTGATGTCATACATGTAGTACCGAAGAAAACTGCGAATAGATGGTACCCAGCAAACATAAATATATATATATATATATATATATATATATATATATATATATATATATATATATATATATATATATATATATATATATATATATATACTTATGTTTGCTGGGTACCATCTATATATATATATATATATATATATATATATATATATATATATTATATATATATATATATATATATATATATATATATATATATATATATATATATATATATATATGCCGATTAAGAATGGCATATATGTCAATTAAATATGGCATATTGGCATACCCAGTTGGCACACGACGTTATTTCGACGTTGATTTAGAGTTGATTTTTAGTCGCGATGCCGTATAACCAAAAATCAACGTTGTATCAACGTTGAAAAATTTGTAAAAAACTATCAAATAAAATCGACGTTGATTCCACGTTAATTCAACGTCTATATTACGAGTTCGATCGTTCGTAATTGCAATATGAGAACTAAAGTACGCATGCGTGACTTAAAATTTTTTTATCAACACGACAAAGACTTAACAAGTTACTTATTAGCCCAATAAAAACAAGTAAAGTCACACATGCTAATAAATAAGGTCATCTGTTGCCTTTTTATAAGGTTTTAAATTTGACAATTTAACAATAATACATGGCTTAACTTGTGATGCAGTTAGTTAGGTAAATATTAAATGGATATTTCTTTATGACCGTATTATTTTATGAGTGTGGATTACAAGTAGAGACTACTTGATATATTATATAAATATAAAATATATATTATATATGTTTTTCTTATTTATATAATATATATATATATATATTTTTATAATATATTTAGATATATATATATATACATATATATATAAATATATATATATATATATATATATATATATATATATATATATTTATATATATACATATATATATATATATATATATATATATATATATATATATATATATAT
>NC_061157.1:29191377-29218877 GCF_022113875.1 Hydra vulgaris
CACCATTCACAACAAGGCCGCCACCATTCCGTCTTCGCCCACAACCTCCTCCACGATTTCCTTTTCTGCTGGAGCTTCCAGCACCCCTGTTAGGTGAATGATAGGCCCAGCTGAATGACTCACCATCATTCCCTCCTAACCGAACCCACCGCAAAAATGATCGATTGCTCATCGGTCCAGGGTGCTGGTCCCTATATCTTCTATAGGCACCATAGGTAAGCTCTAAAAGACAATAAATTGTAACTACATTAGTATTGAATGGTAAAAAATAACAAATAATACAAACCAATTATTTGATTGGCTGCATTAATAAAATTAACAAATAATAAATCAATGATAGCTTAAAAAATGTTAATTAAAGTAAAAAATCAAATACTGCTCTGGGTTTATACTTCTACTGCACTTTGAAGGATAACATAATATAAATGTACTAATTTGTGAATATAAATAAAAATATAAGGAATTAAATAATCATTCAGCAACATTTCTAAATCATAAATTTACCAGCAGAAGGTTGTGTTAATTGTTGTGGAGGTTGTGGGACTAAAGGTAAAATTTTTTAAAAATAAAAATACAATTTACTTGCTATCGATAAGATATGCATGCACATATTAGAAAAAATACTTTTACACATGTAAATTATGCATACACATATTAGAAAATAATAGTTTATAAACGTACCACTTGTAGCAGCTGAAGATGTAACTAACAGGCTTTTTAAAGGATGCAATAAAAATATTTTTAAGCTTACCACTCAATGCAATTGAGGATGGAACTAGAGCTAAAAAGTTTTAATAAAAAATAAATTTGCAATGTTCAAGAAATGCAAAAATTAAAAATTAATAATTGCTAAACTTACCACTAATTGCAGATGAAGATGTTGCTAAAGGTAAAAAAAGTAATAAAAAAAATAAATTTTGCAATTGACGATTTTGAAATTGGTATTAAATCTATTTACAGATAAAAAAGTACTAGCTTTTAAAATAACTAACCGTAGCAACTGATAAAAGGAATGAAGATCAAAAATAATATAAATTAAACCAAGATATACATTCTTATATTTGATAATCTAGTTATCCTATACAAACTTACCTGTGGTAGGTTACAAACTTACCTGTGGTAGGCTGGGTAGATTGAACTAAAAATAACAAAAAAAGTGTATAATTACAACAAAACACTATTAAATTATGAAAGAATCATAGTTATGTGGAAGATGCAACAACTGTATTAACATAATGAAAACTAACAGGGAAAATGTAAAGAAAATATATTAATAAACAACAAGCTAACATTAGGAATGGTTATTCACTTTGTTTATATATTAATTACATTATATTGGTTGTGGTTATATATAAAATATGTGATTTATACTTACGATATCTCAAAAAAGCTTCATAATGTGCAGCAGGATCTAAACAACATGTAAACATCAGGCATGCTTGTATTATGATTTAAATAATAATCCAAAGATAAAGAAGTATACAATCCAAAAATAATAAAAGATGATAATAAGATGATAAGTTTTATTATATTTGAAAAATGCTAACAGGATTTTTGCAAGTAATAAACCAATGAATTATCTGATTTGTATGTTGTGTCATAATAAAATTGACAACAGATACTAATAGTTAACAATACATTCAAAAGCAAAGTTTTAAATTGAAGCATTAATCTTCTTTTTAATGTAACATATAAAAACAGATTAAGAATTAATCTGTTTTTATAATATAAAAACAGATAAATTATAGTTACATAAAAAAGAATTTTAAATAAGAAAATATTAACAAATGATATATAAATATTTTTTTGATTTAAAATAGTTATTATTGATATTATTATAAAAAAAATTAAACTTACTATCTGTTATAGATCTAACAACATCTCTGTTAGTATTCATTATTTATTTTAATCTAAAAATAAAATTCAAAATAATACGATATTGGGATTTGTTATGTTTTTGTATAGTCGGCCCCCCTATCCACACCCGTAACAAGCTTAACGAAAAAAAACAACAGAAAAACCAAAATTTTGTACCAAAAGTCTAACACCTAGTATACTATCTGCTACCAATTATTTTTCGTTGATTTTTGGCAGGTGCTTAGAAAATGCATGTAAAATATAGAAAAACTAACAAAAAAAGCCGGCTCAACATTCTTTCGACATTAAATTAATGTGAGAACAGGGACAATATTTTCATGCAATATTGTCAGCAAAATAATACATAAAAATGTTGGGTAACCATGCATAAAAGTCATATAAAAATCTAGATCAACCTTTTTTCTTTATGAAAATAATTTATGTTTATGCATGTTTCTTGAAACAAACACAAAAAAAAACGTTTACCTAAGGCTACCTAAAATAAGTGGTATAAGTAATATAATACATTTTAAACTATCTGCTACCAATTATTTTTCGTTGAAATTTGGCATGCCCATAGAAAATGCATGTAGAAATATGTCTGAATAAAAAAAAAAGTCGGCTCAACATTTCTTTTACTACAAATTCATGTGAGAACACCAACCAAATATTCAGAAGCAAAATAATCGATAAAAAGTGTAATAACTATGCATAAATTTCTTAAATAAAACAAGATTAGCTTTTCTTCTTTCCAAAAAGTATCTATGTGTATATCTGTTTCTAAAAAGAAATTCCACAAAATTACGTCTGCCTCACGCTGCCTTAAAAAAGAGTGAAAAAAACGAGAACCAAAATTTTAGCACAAAAATCGGTTCCGTAAATCGCGATATCCGCGTACCTATATATATATATATATATATATATATATATATATATATATATATATATATATATATATATATATATATATATATATATATATATATATATATATATATATATATATATATATATATATATATATATATATATATATATATATATATATATATATATATATATATATATATATATATATATATATATATATATATATATAGTATATATATATATATATATATATATATATATATATATAGTATATATATATATATATATAAATATATATATATATATATATATATATAAATATATATATATAATATATATATATATATATATATATATATATATATATATATATATATATATATATATATATATATATATATATATATATATATAGTATATATATATATTTATATTATGTATGTATATATACATATATAGTGTATGTATATATTATATATGCATATTATATATATGTATATATATGTATATATATTTGTATAGATTTCGATATATAGAATATATTCGAGGTTAAGTATTTTGATGTAATAATACGAAGTCTCTTGTACGTGTTACAGTGCTCAATATTGCTGAATAATAGAGCTATATATGATTATATTTAGATAAATAAAAACAACTGATTAGCGGGACTTAAAGTTTCATGCCCGAAGGCAATCATCAGTCGTTAATACAAACCTATATATATAATTATATATAT
The DNA here is from genome assembly GCF_022113875.1 of Hydra vulgaris. Classification (NCBI taxonomy): domain Eukaryota; kingdom Metazoa; phylum Cnidaria; class Hydrozoa; order Anthoathecata; family Hydridae; genus Hydra; species Hydra vulgaris. The sequence goes on from NC_061157.1 coordinate 29,194,841, forward strand.
ATATATATATATATATATATATATATATATATATATATATATATATATATATATATATATATACATATATAATATCCATATATAATATATACATACACTATATATGTATATATACATACATAATATAAATATATATAATCGATGATGTTTTACAAAATAATGATTTATCAAGTTTTTTTACCAATCCATGTGATTTAAAGAGTTCGAATATTTTTTATATTAAAAAATTTTTATTAAATTTTTAAAGATTTTTCTTGTAAAGTTGTAAAAAAAAGAATTTGTGCATACTCTGTAAATACAGAGAGAAAATTCGATTGATAATTTTTTGTGGCCATCATCATTAAATGTAATAAATTGTTTCAATGAAATGCATAAACCGTATCTAACTAATACAGATTTAAGCTGCTCAAAATTAAATGTCATGGAGATGAGGTAATTTTTTTTCTATAAACCTTAAGTCATTACTTTTTTTCCTTGTTTTTTTAACATGCTTTCATTCTGTATATGTTGTTTTCAGTGTTTAGATATATTCTTTATTATATATTCTTTCTTATATAATGTATTTAAAACATTTTTAAATTGAATGAATATTCTTAGATCATGAGTTATGTAACAAATTTGAATTTGCCTCTACTAGTGATACTCAGATAGAATCTGGTTCAGAAAATGGTAACTATTTCAAAAGATACTTAATTCAAGTATTATTATTTATATTTTGATATTAATTTTTATAGGAGCCACTACCATGCTTATGCAAGAGAAAACATAATAACCAACAGAACAGTAAACAAGTACCTACTCCTGTAACGCAAAAAAAGAAACAGAAAACAATTTTTATGCATACTCCACATACTGTAGCTTAAGGTATTAACTGTCTGTCTGCATGTTGATTTAGGAAGAAAAGATTCTGAACATTTTTTTCTATGCTTCAGTGATTTACACATTTTATTGATTGCTAAATTAATACATTTAATTTAATTTATGAATAATGTTTTATTTTATAAATGTTTTGTTCTTGTTTTTCAACGCTTTTAGAAATTAATTAATGTTTGGTTCTTTTGTCTTTCTGATATATCTTTATTGTTAGAAGGAGATGTTAGTAAAAACTCTTTCCAGTAATTAAAGTAATATCATGACAAATAGTTTTGAAATTTTATTGATGAACTTGCAGCAGTAATTTAGTGATTATGATAACAGTTTAAATGACTCTTGGGTGAGTTCTGGAGGGATGGGTTGTTTCAGACCATAACTTTTTGCAGTTTTTTTATTGTTTTTTGATTAAGTATTTAACAATAACTTAGCCTAAGTTAATCTACTTGTAACTTTTTATAAATGTACTATAAAAAAAATGTTGTGTAATTATTTTCTTAAACCTTTAGGTTAACTAACTTTCTAAAATTGGAAATAAAACCATTAAGACAAATACAAAAAATGTGATGCAAAGGTTTGTTAAAAGTAGTTTTGAATAAAATTCTTTTGAATCTTTTTATTATAGTTTGTTTTAAACTTGTGTCAAAAATATATTTAGCATATATTTTTAAAAGTTTGACAAATTCTAATCAGACATAAAATAAATCTTTTTTTTTATGTCTGATTAGAATTTTTTTTAAACTGTTTTTTCTTACTTTTGTATTTCCTTGAGCTAAAGAACAACCTTAAAGTACAAAGGTTGATTTTTAATGCATACTTGACCTTTTTTTTTACTCGATATATATACATACATATATATGCACATAAATACACATACATATATATGTATATATATATACATACATATGCTTAAATTAATATATTATATATATATATATATATTATATATATATATATATATATATATATATATATATATATATATATATATATATATATATATATAAAATAATGGTACAATTTAAAGTTTTTTCTTTTATTTGTAAAGTTGTACTTGATAAGAATAAACAAATAAAATTGAACATTTTGAATATTTATTGATTATTATGATAAATTATATAAAATATATACAAAGTATAAATATTTTGCAAAAATACTTTTAATTGCAATATCTGCTTCAACACATTGTGGCATGCTTGCAATTTATTTTTTATAGTTTCTGTCAACTTTGGGTTATTATGCCAGATCTTGATAATCTCTTCCATAAAATCTTGCTTATTAGTAAGATTTTTTTTTTCCAATCTCTTGCTTTATTATTTCCCAAATGTTTTCTATGGGGTTAAGATCATGCAAGTTGTCTGGCCATAGCAATACATTAACTAAGCCATAACAGTTTTGATTGTGTGGCAAGTTGCACAATTTTTCATAAATATAAGATTTTTGACATTTGTTTTAATATTTTTGAATTTTTTTGTCATTTTTTGACATTTTAGGCTGGACATCAATCCCTCTTCTTTTAGCCTTCTACAAATGGTCCGGTCTGACACAACAATTACAGCTTCATGGATAAGCTTAGTCAATAAGTTTAGTGGCTGTTTTTCTGTTTTCCAGGCAGATAAATCTGATTATACTGTCCGCTCTTGGTGTTTTCTTGCGTTTAGAAGGTGGTCTCCTTAGACCAAACTCTTCCCCTGTATAAATTCTTTTTCTTACTTGCATTACGGTTTGGTAAGAAACCTTTTGCGTTGGGTGAGAAACCTTTGGTAAGAAATCTTTGTGCTTTTTTTCATTAAGAATAATTTGTATTTTGTAAAAGACATTTATATCAGTTTTGTTACTATGATATTAATAACAATGTATAATGTCGGTTGTTGACCAATGGTTTATAATCAAAATTTAAAATGGCTGACGGTAAAGGTAAAGAGAAATTTAAAGGAACAAACATTTGGTATTTACTCGTAAGTTAAGTGTAAAATTATATATTTTTAAAAATCACAGTTCGTTTTTTTAATGCTATTTTATTTTTAACTTTTTGATGTATATGATGAAAATTACTCAGGCAATACCTTTTTTATAGAGAGAGTTTTGTCAATTAAAGTGAGTGCTACAGTTGCCGAAATAAGAAAAGGAATAATGAATTTATTAAAATACGCACTCGGCAGATCAAATGGTGGTGGTCGGCGCGTAAAAGGCGATTAACCCGATGTATAACATTCATACTTTTTCCTAGTTGTTCTGGAACTATTGATAATAGTTATTATTGATAAATTGATAAATATAATACTGATAAATAAAACTTTTTTTTTTCAAACATTTTATTTTATTTGCATTGTATATAAAGTCCGTTGAAGCAATTTAGTTGTATCTAATTAATTTACGTGAAATATAATATATTCTGCGCAAATTATTGCTTTTTTATTGTGTTAATTTATTGCAATTAAAGTTGGGAAAATTTTTTAGTTAATTGGATTTAACCAAAATAAAAAACAAAAATCAACGTTGAATTTACGTTGTTTCAACGTTGTTTTAACGTCTTATCAACTACGTATCAATCGAATATATCACCTATTCAAAGTTGAAATATGGTTGATATGTAGTCGATAAGACGTTAGATCAACGTTGAAACGACGTAATCATCGACGTTGTTTCAACGTCGTAGTTTTCGACGTCGGATTTTATTTCCAATTCAACCAAATTTCAACGTTGTTTCAACGTGGCATATGGTCGGTTTGCGACGTTGTTTCGACGTTATTTCAACGTCATTGTGCCGGCTGGGTATTGTCAATTAAATATGGCATATTAAATTTTGAAAGTAAATAATTTATTCATTTAAACTAATTTGAAAAATGTATATTGCAATTTTAAAGTGTTTTAGTATTTTTAATTATTCTTTTTATTTATACATGTTCACCAGGTTAAGTATTGGCTTGATGAGCCACCGTTAGGCTAGTGTTGCTCAGTGCTATGTAGATGCTCAAAAAATATAGTTTGCGCCGTACTAATATGTGGCCATCTTTATGCTCATTCTTTTCTGGATTCAGTTAGGCAATAAAAAGTGATAAAAAAATTAGTTTTCAGATAAGAACGTAACTGTTAAAATAAAAAATAACATGATAATTTGATAGTTGCAAAAATTGCAGCACAAACTCCTGAAGATGAAATATAGATTGTTATTGTCACGGCATCAATTTGCCGCGAACGGACTGCTGTTATAAAGTAGACAGGTTGTTGGTCCAGTTTGCTATTAACAAATTAATGTGAAAATGTATATGCTTTCAGCAGCAAAATCGGAACCGCAAAAGTACTGACAAATATTAACAAAAGTTGTCAGTATCTTTTAAAACAAATATTAACAAAAGTTGTCAGTACTTTTAAAGGTGCTTTAAGAAGATCTAACGAGATTTTCCCCTGCTGCCATCTCGGTTTTCATATGTCTTTTACTACGTATGAATTATAAAGATATATATTTTTTTTATGTTGATCTATTTTTTTTTTCATCATTTAGTTATTTTACAATTTATATTAACTATATCATGTAAATGTAAGTGGATCAAAAACATTGCAATAATTTTATAAAGAAAAATTTGGTAAATCTGCTATAGCAAAAAGCGCAGTGTATAAATAATGTGAAAAGTATTTTCTACAAGTTAAGCTTTTTTTTTATTTGAAAAACGTTTCTTTTTCATTTGAAAAAACTGGGTGGGTGATATAAAGCGTCCACATCAAGAAACAAAAATGTGCAAAGAAAAGTCATAATGCTTGTTAAATGGCATGTTGTTGAGGAAGTTATGTTAAACCTAGTAAAAGTGAACGGCCTCTTCATAAATGCTATAACAAAAAGTAAAAATATTTAGCGGCTCACGATTTTCTTTACCGTTAAACAAATATTTAGAAAATCAACGTTATTTACAAAGACTTTGGATGACTCCAATAACTGAATGCTGCAGATCATATTGTGGTTTTAGAGGTCAAATATCAATTTATTAATGAAAAGGAACATCATAGCAAGTGTCACAAAGCATCTGTAGTAAGAAAATTTTGATGGCTAAGTGGTATTGAACATCAGCTGTGTTATGCTCATGAACATCATTTAGCAGTAAGTGATGTTTTTTCAAACAGTGAAACCCTTCAGAGGCCAAATTTTGTTTTAGGTAATTCACAGTTGCAAGATTCTAAGGACAATCTTAGAAATTGTAATGAGTATGATGATATAAATACATTTGATAAATTTGGAAATAATTAGAAATGAATAGGGAAATGGCGAACGCGGGGTAACCTGAGGATTGAAGGTGTAAATGAATTACCAGGTGAAACCTGAAATGACTGTGAAAAAAATTGTGAAAGACATTTTTTCAAAAAATCTAAAAATCCCGAACGAAATAATAATTGAACGAGCTCATCGATCAGGTCCAAAATATGTAGGCAAACAATCTTCATAAAACTATTAACTTAGAACGCTAAAAAAAGAATTCTCTTTATCAGTAAAAATTTACGTAGAACTGGTATTTTTATCAATGAAGATTTTGCTAAAGAAACAATGGAAACGCGAAAAAGACTCTGGGGTAAAGTACTAAACTTACGTAAAAAAGGTAAGTATGCTATTTTAAAGTTCGATAAGATCTATTGCAGAGAACTCAACAAATAAGTTTTTATCAAAAAAAACTTTTCTATAGATGCACTTATTAAAAATGGATTAATAATTTTGAAAACCAAATTTTTAATTTTTCTAAAATAGATTGCATCTCAAATGAATTCTCAGATCTCGACACTAACTATAATTGTGATTTGCTCGGTGATTGTTCATATAATTATTCAAGTGAATTAGCAGAGTTTTTTTTGAAGGATAATGTAAAAGCAAGCGATAAAATTAAAACCCTTCACGTAAATATTAGAAGCTTAAATCGCAATCTTGAAAATCTACTTAAATTATTAGAAGAAATTAAAAATATTTTTGATATACTTTGCTTATAGAAACATGGATAGCTATAAATGACCTAAAAAATAATTCAAATTTTAACCTTCCTTATTTTTAAATTAATATCTCAAGAAAGGCAAACAAATAAACGCGGCGGTGGAATTTTTATTTATGTGAAAAAGAACATAATGCATTACGTTAGGAATGGTTTGAATGTTTCTGACAAGAATAAAGAAATTTTAACGATTGAAATTGTAAACAATAAAACAATAAACATTCTATTAAGCTGCTGTAATCGACCACATGATATTCTGGGCGAAAACTTTAGCATTTTTTTTGAACAAAACATATTCAAAAAAAGCACAAAAGAAAAAAAAAAGTTTTTGTTATTGGAGACTTCAACATGAATGCATTTTCTTATTACGAGGATTCTAAAGCTAAAAAGTTTTATGACGCAATTGATTTTAATCGACCATCAAGAGTATCAATAAACACAAATACTCTTATCGATAATATTATTAAACAGATACCCTTAATAAAAACACACAAAAAGGTATTTTAAAAACTGATATTTCCGATCACTTCCCTATATTTTTAACTGTAACCCCGAACTATGATTAAGAAAAGCAAAAAAATTAGACTGCGTCATATTAACAAGGACAATATTAATCAGTTTAAAGAGCAACTATCATTGTTCCATCGGAAACATATAAACTTTAACGATGACGTAAACTCTTTATATGATAATTTTTTAAACACATTTTATATTCTATCTACGATGCAAATTTTCCATTCATAGAAAAGACAATAAATCCAAAAAAACATTTAATCCCTGGATTAACAAAGATTTTAAAAAATCATCGAAGATCAAGCAAAAACTGTATATAAAGTATTTAAAAACAAAGTCCCCAGAAAATGAAAAAATATACAAAGATTTTAAATATCAGTTTAAAAAAACTCAAAAAAATTTGAAAAAAATTACAAATCTAACTTAATTGATAAGCACAAAAATAACTCTAAACGTACTTGGTAAATAACAAAAGAAATAAGCGCAAAACAAAAAGACTGCTCAGGTTTCCTTCCCCAGGTCATCAAGTTATAACAAGAATCATCTATGAACAAAAAGAAATAGCTTGCGAGTTTAATAATTTTTTTGTTAAAATTGGTCCTGAACTGGCCAATAAGAATTCAATGACATAGGCTATATTTATTGATTTTCTAGTACCGATGAATGATTGAGTTTTCTTCTAAATTATCATTTGAAGAGTTTGAAATAGCATTTAAAATTCTAAAAAAAAAATAAAGCTACAGGAGCAGATGACATTAATGGTAATATAATTCTAAACTGTTTTGAACAATTAAAAGATACTTTTTTTTTCTTTTTTTTTTTTTGTTCTTTTATCTTTAAATGTTGTGGTTCTACATGATTGGTACAAAGTTATAATGTTTTTAAAATATATAATACTAAAAATATATCACAATTTTATAGAATACAAAAAATATGATTGTAGGGTATCATTAATTTTAAAAGAACGCGGGAAACTTGCAGAAGACCAGATGGTCTTGTCATCTAGAAACCGCTTGTATTTGTAATATTTTTTGTATTTTCGTTTTACAATGTATCTAGTTTCACAAAATACTTCATTTTATATTAGGTTCACATATAATAAAATGTAGAAATAAAAAAGTTGGTAAATACTGTTTGTAGTACACATAATACACATAAATATATTATTAAGCATAAATATAATTATTATTGACTTATATTGATTTTTTATATTAATATATATTATTGAAGTTTTTTTGGATTTTGTTTTCAACTATTATTTTGGTTTTACTTTCAGTTTTAGTTTAGTGTAAGTTCAAATAATTGTTGATATTTAAAACGAACTTTTTTAGTAAGATTTTCAAACAATTTATTTTATCTAATTTTGTAATAATGGCATTTTTGGGTATCAGTTTATTATAGAGATAGGGACCGAGATATGAAATTATTCTCTTTAAAGTTTTTAGCGCGTCAATTAATCAAGGAATTCTTCCTTAACAACTAAAAATTGAAAAAATTACCCCAATTTTTAAAGAAGACGGATACGTCTATTATTAGCAACTACCGAGCCATTTCTATCTTACCAATATATTTTTAAAAATTTTAGAAAGATTTATGTAAAATAAAGTCTATGATTATTTTTAATGCAATAACCTACTATATAGCAATCAATTTGGCTTTAAAAAGCACAACTCCACGGAACATGCAATCATTCAATTTGTACACGAAATTTCAAAATCCTTTAAAATTTCCCAATACACACTAGGTATCTTTATTAACCTATCCAAGGCTTTTGATACAGTAGATCACACTATCTTACTGCATAAGCTTAAATATTATGGTATAAACGAAAAAACTTTAAAGTGGTTTGAAAGCTACCTATCAAACCGTACAATTTGTTTCTTGTAAGGATGATTGCCAAAAAAATTTATTAAATATATCTTGCGGTGTTCCTCAAGGCTCTATATTGGGACCACTCTTGTTCTTAATTTACATTAATGACTTAGATAAAGCTTCAAATCTACTTAGCATTGTGTTCGCTATACTAACCTATTCCTTTCTAATACTGACATCTCCAAGCTGTTTTGTAATATGAATGACGAACTTAAAAAAATATCTAGCTGGTTCAAGTGTAACAAATTAGCTCTTAATACTAATAAAACAAAGAGGACCAAATTGAGATTAAGAGGGACTCTGTCATAAAGCTTTTAGGAGTCTACCTTGATGAGCACATTACATGGAAACAGCGTATTGATCACGTATGTACCAAGATTTCTAAAAAAATTTTATATAAATCTAGAGATTATCTAAATAAAAAAAGCTTGACCCAACTCTATCACTCGTTTATCCATAATTATATAAATTATGTAAATATTGCTTGGGGAAGTGCTGGAAAGAATAAGTTGAAACGTCTTTTTTCACGTAAGAAACACGCAATTCGTATTATTATTTTTTGCAATCGTTTTACTCATTCAAAACAATAGTTAATATTTATGAAATGAATTTATATAATACTCTATGTTTTGTATATATGTATATATATTTATGAAATGAATTTATATAATACTCTATGTTTTGTATATATGTGGAAAAATAACTTATAATAATTAAAAATAAATAATAAATCTCCTGACGTTTTTAAAAATATTTTTACTTTGGAGCAAGACAATATATATTGCCATATATATTGAAAATATTTTAGCAAAACAAGTTGATTTTAGTGATGTCATTGAAAAGTTTACTTTGGAAAAAACCCAAAAATGTCAATAAAGATAATATTTGTATTTCAAATAAATCTTGAAAACTTTTCTTTAATTTTATTATTAAGACTTGTCTTGTGTAAAAGTAAAAGTGTCTTTTACTGTCAAATTATATTTCTGTCAAATTATATTTCAGTAAAAGTGTCAATAATGGCAAGACCAAAGACATGCATTGAGAAATAATAGTTTGCTAAATCAAGTTTTATGTCGTTTAATCTTTGTATTGATTATCGTTCACCTAATCTTTGGAATAAAGTTATTTCGCAAAATTTTTATCTGCCTTCCTTTTTTTCTGTTTTTAAAACTAAGCTTAAAAATCTAATTCTTTCTATGGAGAACGTTTCTCTATATTGCTAAGAGTGTTATGGGTTTATCTACCTATTATTAAAACTGAATTTACCTTAGTATTTAGTTGCATTGAGATTGTACTGAAACTAATAGCTATGAATATATGTATAAATATTATTTGAGTTCGTATTGTATATTGCTTTATATTTTATATTGCTAGTATGTATAAATAATTATCAACAAGAATGTCCACCCCAACCTGATTTTATTTTCTACAATTTTAATGCAAAAAATGTTCAATTCAATTATTATTATTATTATTATTTTAATCTATTCGATTTATATTAACATCACTAAAACACTATGACGTCATCAAACCACATCAATAATTATACTGAAGTATATTAATTATTTTTAACTATTCTTTGATAAAGAATTGCAACGGATTATATAATTATTTATAACAATACAAATTCAAAAGATAATAATCATTTTTTTAAATCTCTTGTTTAGCTGAGCTGCTCACTGTTCAGATCCAGATTTTTATGATATGTTTAAAAGCTGCAAACATTTCTCTCGGCTTCTTAGCAAGTGGTTTGTTCAAGTTGGTATGAGATCTCCATCTTGTCAGAGAAAGTCAATGCAGTAAAATTCCAGTTGCATTAGTGAGAATCTTCCATCAAGCTAGACTTGGACTAAAAATTACGCTCCAAGATCAACATTTTTGAAGAATAATTTGATCTCAATGGCTAATTCAACTGCGAGCACACCAGGCAAAATCAGACTGTGAGCGCTACAGGGAACGTACAGAGCTTCTGAATAATTTAGCCTTTTCAAACCCTGATCTCCCTGACCTACTGGATCCATTATCGTGTCCCAGACCACGACATTTTTGAATATCCATACATAGCCTTAAAATCGCATTAGTGATAAGCTTAGCTATACCAAATCCTTTCTTCGCCTCAAAAGTTTCAACACATCATTCTTTAGTTTTCCAGCAATTAATTTCTCTTTCATTGAGGTGAAAACGAATGACAAAGGTTATTCGCACATTATGAGATATATTAGGGTTATCATCACTTATGGTTGTGAAGTAGATACCATCCTGAATTTCTTCGATAGCTGCACTTTAGATAACACCATATTCTTTTGTGAACTCATTTTGAGACGACGGAAAGAAATAATGGGCACTCATTGTGAAGCCTTCTTGTTGATGTTGTCATTATAAAGTCTTCTCAATATCAATTTTAATTATTTATATAATATTACTATATTACTTATATTACTATAAGCTATATAATATTACTATATTACTTATATTACTATAAGTTAATTATAATTATTGTATACATTTTCTAAGTGGGATGTTACAAATTATTGTAATAATGATATAAAAAATCAAAATTGATATTGAGAAAACTTTATAATGAGCTACCTAAAAAAGCTTCTTGTCACAGAGAAACCGCTATTAAAGAAATTAGAAGATTTTTTTTTATATGATTTTTTCCTTTTGTTATGGTGTTTACGGCTTGCATCAATCAAATTACTGTGTCTTTCGAACAGCTGACTCATGCGAACAATAATGTTCATAATTTTCAAAAATATATAAATTACCGTTTTCTGACGATATAAAGTTCGTAATATAATATTATAAATTAAAATAAAAATAAACATACAAAATTTCAATAGAAGAGTTCTTAAACTTAAAAAGTAAAACATGTTAAATAATTCACTAAATTTAAACATATAATAATTTTTTTTATCTGCAAGCAACAAATAATTGCAAATTTTGACTAGTTCAATATTTATGTTGCTAAAAAGTGTAAAAATGTTATAATGAAAAAGAAATAAGTTAAAATCATTAGCAAACATAACTGTCATTAGGTTAGAAGCTTTTGGTAGATCATTAATATATATTAGAAATAGGAGAGGTCCTAATATGGATCCTCGAGGAACTCCGCATGAAATACTTAACAAACTAGATGATATGTTATCATCTACATAAACAAATTGTTTTTGATTATTTAAGTAACTTTTTAACCAAATTAATATATTTCCAGTAATTCCGTACCACTCCAACTTTTATTAAAAGAATTACGTGATCAATAGTATCTAAAGCTTTCGTCAAGTCAATGAAAACACCTTAAGTAAATTCCCTAAAGTTAAATTCCTTAAATGCCAGAAAAACCGTCACATTCAAAATTTCACAAAAAATTGTCAGCCATTTAGCTGTCTCAGAATTTATTCACTTATGGAGCTCTAAATATATACCAGTGGAGCTGGTAAGACGAATGTAGGCCTCTTTCCAATCATTGTAGAACCTTTAGTGCAATGGGCTGCATTCACACGACCTATGAGAAGAAGGGGCAATTAGCCGCTTTTGAATACTGCTTTTGTGCTGGAGATCTCTTTAAAATAATTACATCTTGATCTTTTTGACTGCCCACAAAGAAGGGTTAGCATTAATTATTACCAAGTTAAGTTGAACCTTGCATTCTCCACTGTTAGATAAAGTTCCTTTTTCTGACTAATGATTCACTTTGAAATTTATTAAGCTCAGCTTAAGGAAAATTGTTTATGCCCCCACTGATCCACAGTCCTTCGAATAATATATTGAGTACAGTAAATTGCCCATATTGAGTGCAGCCAAGATGCAAAAACTCAAATATTTGATAACTGGCCGGGTCCTGGTAGAGTCAAGGCCGCTTATTTGTCTGAAAAATGCAATGCTACGATTCTTTCTTTTGCCTCAACAGTCAAATACTACTTAAAAAAAAACAGCGCGTTTATTGTGAAATCGACCACAACTGTTTCGTTCGCTTCAACTTCTTCAACAACCCTACAGTTAAAGTAGTTAAAGAGAACCCATGGAACGCACTACCTATTGAAGTTTTCAGTGCTATCTGTGTCAACTCCTTTAATACAAAATTTGATGAGCTACCATTATTATTACCACAGCACATGAGCTAGCATTGCTAAATGTTTATGGGCTAACGGAACACGTCTAATTCTACAAAGCTAAATCCTATTTTTTTCGTAAAAATTAGTTTATTACTAATTATAAAAATAGAATTTAAAACTTAAATTATTTTTTTTATTTGCGATTTCATTCCAAATATTAAAGTTTCAATCTCAAATGCAAAAACTAAGCAGATTTCAGATTGTCAGTCATTAAAATGTTTTCTATTTATTCTAAAAAAAAAAAAACGTATTGTCCGGCGCCCCTTCAAGCTTGGCGCCCGGGTCAATTTGCCCCCCTTTGCCCCTCCCTCTCGAAGGTTCTGGAAACAGATCCAATTCAAAAGCGAATAAACATTTAAAAAAAATAAATAAAAATGAATTTAAAGCGTTTTGATTCCAACGGTTCTCTACGACAAGACCTCAAGGACTTCTTTGAGTCTCCGCATTCTTTATTCCTAATTTTTATTTAATTCTTTATTGTTAACGAAATCTTTATTGTAAATATTATTTATTTCTTTTCTATGTCTTACGTTTTATTCACATAAAGTTGTAATAGAGATTGTAATAATGATTATAATAAAGAAAAAAAACAAAAAAAAACTCCGAACATGGTCAAAACGGCTTAATAGAAAGAGATATTTGACTTCTTTTTACCTGCTAAGAGGGGATCCCATGTCATTTCAAATCATTTTTTTCTATTTTGATTATAGTTTAAAATTAAAGTAATATTTTACGTCTCATATTACGAGACATTTGTAAATTTATACGTGCAAGTGCAGTTTGTTATTTTGCACGTGAGCTATCAAAACGTACTTTGCGTGCTGTATATAGCCTTTAAAAGTTTTGTATTTCAATATTTCGTATTACCAAAAATATCTTTTAATGTCAAATATCACGACGCAGTATAATAAAAAATTTATTTGCAAATTTTTTGTATTCATTTAGACACTTCAATCAGCACGTAACTATTATTTATTAAGTTAAAAAAACATGTTAATTTCTGTTTCAGAGTTTGATACTGAGCTGAATTTGATACATCGGCATTAATAATATTGCTTATTGACTGATGCCGTTTGCTTCATTTGCACATAACCATATAATTGCTTTTTATTTGATTTATCAAGTAAAAACCATTTTAAATATTTTTTATTTCATATATTCCTAAGATCAGAGGATCAGCTGCACATTATACAAACAGTTGTGCGTCGACCAAAAATCCGTTTCGGTATCGGTTTTGGCTGAAATTTCAATTTGAACCGACACCGAAATTCGGTATCGGTACTTTTTATAAAAAGTACCGATACCGAATACCAAGAACCGATATCAAAATTTATAAATTTATAAACTCGGTAAATACTAAAAAATAACTGTTTTTCTATATTTGACGTAAAAAAGACATCTTTTAAACATCTTATACACGTTTTGGACGTCTTTCAAACGTCTTTTGAACGTTTTAAACGTCTTTTGAACGTTCAAAAGACGTCTTTTTTTGGTCCGGTGTTTACTGGGATAGAATCGTTTATAAAGTACGTACGCAGGTATGGGGTAGGGGATTACCCAAAAGCGTATAAATGTGTACAAAAGAAAGGGAGAGGTGTGTGTTAAAAACAGTGAGTACGAACGTGGTTTGACAATCTCTTGTTTTCTTTCATGAGACTTGATTTAAAAAAAAATAAGCATAGAATTTCACGAGTTTAAAAAATCAGTTTTATGTAATGTAACCACAGTTTGAAAATTCAGAAAGTAATACTAACAAAATACCCGAAAAAAGGTATTTTAGGAGGTGGTTCTAGATACATGTAGAGGTCCGTTGCAAGTGATTTAGAAATCTTTTGTAATCATTTGTGACCCATTTTCTTTTTTAGTTTTTCCACTTTTTTTTGTAATTTCCGCCTATGGTAGGTTTTATTTTTCCACAAAACGAGTTTTAAAATTACTTTTACTGAAAACTACTAAAAACTCACCCAAGTTGAGTAATTTGTAACAAATTAAAAAGTTCTGTTGCTTGTTTACTAAAGAGACCAAGTCCTATATTTTTGATTTTGATAAATTGTAGGTGTTCGTTTCCTTTTAGTGCGAAGGATATTGAATGTTTGATGTAACTGTTTCTTAACTTCATAATTTTTTTTTAGGTTAGGTCCAGCTGGATGCCAAAGCATGCAGTAACGACATCTCTAAAATAAGACAGAGTTTGGATGAAGGGAATGACCTGATTGAAATTGGCAGAATCAGCAAACTGCTGCAACTTGCTCAAACCTCTCAAGAGCTTCATACGTTTATTGCCATGAAAATAACCACCATAATAGGGCTGAAGTGGAACATGCAGTGCTGATGACCATTCATTTGCACCAGGTCAAAGATCAACCAGATCAAAGATATAAGCTTTTAGTCTGGAAACCCTTACAGTGATAGATGCGCCACGTTTTGGAAAACTTTTGATTTTCTCAAGTTGCCACGTGAGCTGATAAATTCTTTTTGCTTCAATTTACAGAAATAATGATTAATCTGGGCTGACAAACTCTTTTTGCTTGCTTGCAAAAATAATAAAATTATTAAAAAATAATGATCAACCTGAGTCGATCAACTATTTTTGCTTGCTTCTTATACCACCAAAAGTTCTCCAACTTCCACAGGTGAAAAGCTTTGCTGACACAATGTCACACTAACAGCAACGGTGCCTGCTGCTTTGAGATTATATAACACACATTATATTGGCGAGCTTTATATCACATGAAACAACCAGGGAATTTTTCACACTTTTCTTAAACTTGAAGAGATAAAAAATGGACTTGATTTTGGCATAGGTCTCTGGAAAGTCTTGAGAAATTGATACCAATATTTATTGCTTGATATTGGTAGTTTTTAATGGTGTAGGTGCCATCAATCTGACAGTTTTTGTAAAAGGGTTTTAAGGCTTCATCTTAAACTATAATGAAGGTTAAGCTTACTTTCAGAAATTTTTATCTTCCATCTATTCTAAGTTTCCCAACAGCAGAGTCCAAAATATTTTTTACTGTCATGAATATTTTACTTTCCTTGTTGAGATCGTGACAGTGAACAAAGTGAATTGTTTTCACTGAGTTAAATACTTGACACTGTCAAATGGTCATTGAGGTTTAGACCTGCTTGAGCAAAATTCTGTTGAAAGTTAGGTTCCAAAATTCTGACAGGGTTCAAAAGGTTTACTGCAGATCCTAATTTCCTCATCCCGTAGTTGGAAAGAAATGTGTTTTGCTGAATTTGAAACATGCTTAGGGTTGTCAGAGGTTCCTTGAACTGGTGTTGTGAATAAAGGTTCCTTGATGATGTTTAGGGTTGTCAGAGGTTCCAAGGAACCTCTGACAACCCTAAACATGTTTTATCCTTCTGTTTTTTGGATAAAACATGTTTAGGGTTGTCAGAGGTTCCTTGAACAGTTGTTTTGCATGATTTTAGGCGTTTGCTATTATTAGATACTAGCAGTAAGCAACCCGTAATACGGGTTGTTAGTTAATAAAATTAAAAAAAAAAACGCGTATAGCAAAGTCTAGAAACTACTTTAAAATAGAAAAACCTAGAAAATGACGTAAGTTTACTATTAGTACTATTAAATTAGCGTATAAATATTATCAGAAGATTGTTGATTGTTGAGTTACAAATGTGGATAAGTTGCTGCGTTTTAGGGCAGCATTTTTACAGATTTACAGTTTTTTTAACAAAACAATTTTAAACAAAGACTTTGTACTGAGTTTAGTGGGTAAAACAAATGGTTTATCTAAAACCTGTAAAACAGGTTGTTCAACACGCTTCTAAAAATGTGTTCGTATCAGCCTAAAATGTACTACTCTTTGCAGCTTTAATGTTTTAGAGATTAAAATGCTGCAACTTTTTTTTTTTCTTTAATTTTTTAAAATTTATTATATATTAAAAGTTGTAAAGGTTTGTGAGCTGCTAAAATAATATTATACAGATTGTTAAAATAGTTTAAAAAAAATCTCAGCCAAAGTTAGTTCACAGCCTAGTTGCAGGGGAGGATAGCTGCTAATACTAGTTCTTTTACAAAGTCGATATAACATGCTAAGTTTCCTATGTCATAGATTGGCATATAATATGTTTTTATTTTATTTTTACCACGCAAAAACATTATCATCCAAAATAGTGGCAGTCACCATATTGGATTCCTCATGTCATTTTGATTATTTAAGTTATATAACATTTTGTTATATAACTTTTATGATGAAATCATATGCACTGCAACGCCACGTTCTTCAACAAGTAACAACTATTATATTATTAAAGATAGTAACGAGGTTGAGTAAAAGCACAAAACCGACGGTTTGTATTATTCAAGATGGCACCTACTAACATTGTGATTTTTCCTCCCTAGTCATTTTCGGTATGACGATCAATATATACTTGATATGATCATCATGACCATCCCTGAGATTTTGGTGAAAATTAAATGAACGGTTTTAATAAATTCAAGATGGTAGTCAGCCTGTTTCTGTCGAGCCACCATATCTTTGCTTTGCCATCATATCTTAAAACAATCTGGTTAATTTTCTGAGTATCTGGTAAAAATTTCTTTTAATAAAAACTCTATAGAAGAAAATAACGCAAACAAAATATTCTTCTAATTTTGTTAATAAAACTTTTAAAAGTTTTGGAACATGTTGTTTTTATGATGTTGAAAACTTATAAAAGTTATAAAAATACTTATAAAAAATTATAAAAAATAATAAAAACTTATAAAAACTTTAAAAAGTTTTGGATCATGTATATTTTATGATCCTGAAAACTTATATTCTTATAAGTGTACAAATTCAAAAAACTAATGAGGTTATTTAAATGTTGTTTTAATAATGATACTTTAATTGCAAGAGCAAACCTTCAAATTAATCAAATAAAAAGTTTGTTTAACTTTTATCTTTCGAACTTTTATTTTATCGGAGAAAATAATTCATATTAATTTTACTTAAAATTCTATTTCCCTCGCTTTAATGGTTGTTGCATCAAATAATGCCGAACAAATAATGCGTTTAATAACAATATTAATATAAAATCCATTTTTAGGCTAAATCAAAAATGGCCACAGATTTTTTAAATCTAATAAGAAGTATATAGTGTAACGAGGGGCAAAATGAGACACTTAAGCGCTAATATATCTAATACGGCCCGTCTAACAACTTTTGAAAAAATAAATTGATATTTTTCAATTCTTCTACGATCCTACTTGAAGCTTAAAAAGTATGAGTTGCAAAACTGCAGTAGTTTAGTCACCAGAGATCACTTATTGACAGCACCTATCCTGTCTCATTTTGCCCCGCATACCGGGGCAAAATGAGACAGATTTTTTTTTTTAGTAATTTAAATAAATAAAGTTAAAAAAAACATATCTTTAAAAGGATTAGCAAGAAATTCATTTTATAATATATTACAGCTATAATCAAACTGTCACTAGTCACATAAATCACATATTGCTTAACCAGTATTTTGAAACAAACAACAGTCCGAATGAGCCCAGGTTGTGCATTTTGGAAATTGACTTTACTTATATATATATATATATATATATATATATATATATATATATATATATATATATATATATATATATATATATATATATATATATATATATATATATATCCACTACAAGAACTAATAAAACCATACATGCATATATTAAACTTATGTATTTAAAGCACGCATAACATTCATTGTATTTTGTTTATAGGTACTGCAATAACCTATGTTATAATATACTCACTATATATAATATATACTACTTACTTTATTACATTACAATACAATAAGATTATAAAATACAAACATAGTTATTATAAACATCAGGCAATTATTTGCTTCAATTTTATTAAATATTTATTATATTTAAATATAAGTTAACAAAATATAAAACGTAATTCTATATTGAATAACAACTAAACATTTCAATTAACAAAATAAAAAGTAAGTAAATACAGTATAATAAATTTAAATCTACAGCATGTAAATATTAATATTTGCTTTGGTTGTTGTTTTAATGTAAAAAAATAAATAAACATAATATTAGATATCGGCAAAAAAAAAATACAAACAGAATGTCTCGTTTTGCCCCGCATCATGTTGGCATCGAATAGCCTAATTTCCAGACTATTTTATTGAAGAAATAAAATACCAAAGAATGGAAATGAAAGGAAAAGGCCTAAAGATTTTAATTAAAAAAAAACTTTAAATATAAAAAGCTTTTCCACTCAGAGAGATCAAAAAAGGCTAGGAAAAAATATAATAACAACTCTTAAAAATTCGTAATTTTCGCGAAGCCGAGGGATGAAATGACTCCAGTTTTACTCAACTTTTTTATTTCAAAGTGACACAAAGTAGTTTTTGAACACAATTGCACTTTTAAAAATCTTGCAAATAATAATTTGTATGGCTGGCATTATGTTAAACGCGAACTGTCTCCTATTGCCCCGCTGTCTCATTTTGCCCCGCATTACGCTACGCTTTTTTTAGAACAAAAAAAAAAAATTAAGTTTTATCATTATGTCCTGCTGTCCTGTATTAGCTATTTACATTATGCTCTGATGAGCATTCCATTGATTTATCAAATGAAGAATTTGAAAAGACGTTCAAATTTATTAAAAAAATAAATCATATGGACCAGATGAAATAAATAGACACGTGATTATAGATTGCTTCGAGTAATTAAAAGATGTTCTTTTCAAAGTTTTTAGCGCTTCAATTAATTAAGAAATTTTTCTATAGCAATTCATAACTGTTAAAGATACTCTTATTTACAAAAAAAGATACTGATTTCAGATAAATAATTATTGCCCTACTTTTGTGATTTCTATATTTTCAAAAATTATAGAAAGAATTATTTTAGACTATACTAATATCTAGAAGAAAATAATTTACTATATGTTAATCAACTTGGTTTTAAAAAGGATAACTCAACAGAGCATACCATTATCCAGTTTATAAATGAAGTTTTAACTTTTGAACGATAAGAATATACGTTAGGTGTTTTTACTGATATGCCAAAGGCCTTCGATATAGTTTACCATCACATTTTATTTGAAAAAACTGTAATATTATGAAATAAATAAACAAGTGTGACTTCGAAGATTTTATTTTTATTTTTTAAATTTATTTATTAAAATACAAATGTGAATATTAATAAAAATAAAAAATAAAGAATGCGACTTAATGAAGACAATTAGGATAGAGAACCGCGAAAAATATCAAGAAATAACAAAATATTTAAAAAATAACAAAATAACAAGAAAGTATCAAAAACAAAATCATCGAAGCATCAAAATCTCATCAAAGTGTTAAAAATATAAAAATGTGTCTTGGATAGATAAAATGATTTCTTTTAGTTTAAAAAGAAACCATTCTTTTTGATTTATAAAATAAGTAAAGAGTTATTCCATTTGAAGGAAAAATCAAAGTTTTTCAAAACTGTATATACAGTTTCGAAAAACTTTGATTTTTCTTTCAAATGGAACAAAAGCGTTGAAACAATATATTGTTCCAACGCTTCTCAAATTGAAATACTTGACTTTCCAAAATTAGTTTGAAAAAATGGATGTTGAATTAAATTATCATTTTTTAAGTTGCATTATTTTTAATACTTTTATCTTTTAAGGTATATAGATTATAAAAAGAAAGAGGAGATGCGTTAGTTTTACATTTGTACTACTACTACTACTACTACTACTACTACTACTACTACTACTACTACTACTACTACTACTACTACTACTACTACTACTACTACTACTACTACTACTACTACTACTACTACTACTACTACTATTACGCACACCCAATAAAAGCTTTTGAAGAATCCGAGGTCGTGAGAGGGTGGAAAGTAAATTGAGGCGCAAACTTTTGTTATTTCACATGTTGTGAGTTTGTAATGTTAATTTAAAAATTCTTTTTCATGAAATTTTATTCCCTAAAATTAACCAACAAATGTCAGGAACGGCAGAAAAAATTTCGTAGAAGGTCGCTATAAGGCTTAGACCGGCACTACACGCACCTACACACACTCATATAGGTGTTTTTACCGGGTAAGGGAGGAGTGTAAGAGGTAGGGCGTGTGACACTCCCCCAAAATGAGGCTGATTTTCAAGTTGTAGTCGGTTTTTTAAGAAATATAGTCAGCTAGTTAGGTAATTGAGTCATTTCAGTCGGGTTAATTCTAGTTTTAAGTAGCTTTTTTTTAGGAGCCAATTGGTTAAATCGGTACGGTTTTAAAGGATTTACCCCCCCCCCTTCCCTCCTGTCATTTTGTACGTAGAATCGCTTCTGCACACACACAAACAAAAAATGCACACACACAGATCCCCACCTAGCACACAAATACACTCCTGTCATAGTTTTAATTTTACTTCAAAAGAAGTAAATTTAGATATAAATTAGAAACTTCGAAGAAATATCTTAGATCTATTTTTCGGGGGTCGAAATAGGCAATATTTAGATAAGACGAAGACAAACTTATATATTTAATCCCTGCCTGCACGAAGAATAAATATTAATTTGCCAATATTGTTTTTTTAAAAGATTTTTTAAAAAAAATATCTAAACTAAATCTTGACAGATTTAAAAATGTTATTGTAAAAGTAACGCTGATGTAATTATTACAAGCAGTCTATTAAGATAACTTTACAGGAAATAAAAGGTATAAAACCAAAAAAAATATATGATTTTTGAGAATTTTAACATTGTTGAAAATGATGATATAACTATTTTTTAATAATTTTTATTTTGTAAGCTACTATTATGCATTTTGTCAGGTATGATATGAAGAAACTTCCTTAGCAACGCCCATAGCAACAGAAAAAAGCAGTATGAAAACTTTTGTTTAAACACTGTTTTAATATGTTTTCGTGTTCTGCAATAATAAAAGATTTATTTTAGAGGCTAACTATGTTCAGTTTCAAAAATAAAACTGTTTTACTTATTGAAATTGCATTATCTCACGATCATTTGATAACTTACTTCTTGTAACAAAACCATTATACTAACACAAGTTGTGTTGATAAAATGTTTACCTGAAATATTTTTTTAGGTTAATAAGTGAAATATACAATGGGTAATTATAAAAATACTTGAACTCAACTCAAGATAACAAGATAACATAACTCGATTAGTACGCAATAATAAAACTGTAATAAAACAAAGTAAAATAAACAATAATAAAACAAAAACTCAAAGTAACAATACTTCAAAAAAAGTAAAAACGCAGATGCAGATGAAAACTATTCTCCTAAATTAAACTTGCCTTAATGGGTTTATGAAATTATCAAGAATGACTTTAATGAATTAAGCAACAACAATTTATTAAAAAAATGTCTTCATAGGCTAACTCAAAATTGTAATGAAGGACTAAATAATATTATCTGGCCCCGAAGTCCTTAAAATGTTTATGTAAAGACAGATGTTCTTGAAATGGGAGTAAACTCAGCGGTTCTTTCTTTCAATAAAGATTCATTTGATATTTATAGTGTATTTAAACATTTAAATCTAGACTTTGGTAAAAATACGATAACCAGTTCAATAAAAAAAAACCAAAAGCGGTTAGAGAATATGGTGAAAAAAGGACAACCACAAAAAAAAAAGAAGAAAAGAGTTGAGAGGAATTAGGAAAGGTTGGATTGATAAAGATCAAGAACAATTATCCAAATATATTTTAAAAAGGATATTTTTAAAATTTTTTTTACTGATTTGCCTTTTATCTAAAAATGAAGATTTTAACATAATTTATGAACTCAAAACACGATATCTCAACATTAAAAAATGCCTAGATCTCCAAATTTTCCCAATTTTCAATACATACAGTATTAAACAAAACATTTGCAACCTACATCGAACAATGTTAAAAAGTGTTCCTAATTTTACATGTCTTAAAAACGAAACAAACTATACTACCACAACAAGCAGTTTAGAAGTCTGGAGTCATAGCATGCCATGACATGAGCAATCAGCTGGTGACAGCACACAGGCAGAATTTCGTTGACAAGTGCCATTTTGTAGCGAACAAAAGAAGTGCAACTTTTTTGGTTTGTTTCATTTTCTTAAGTCTGTTCCTTGTCAACATCACGGAAGTTTTTAATAATTAAAGGAAGTATCCAGAAGTTTCCAGAAGTTTCCAGAAGCATGCAGAAGCTTCCAGAAGTTTCCAGAAGAAGCATCTGGAAGCATCCAGAAATATCCAAAAGTATTCAGAAGCGTCCAGACGTATCCAGAAGCTTCCAGAAGCATCGAAAAGAAGCATCTAGAATCTTCCAGAACAGGTTCACACAGGTTCATTTTACTATATAAAAGACATGTAAACCGACATGTAATTCAGTCAGTATATGGAAGTCAATTAGTCAGTATTATCAAGACAGTTTATCGAAGTGAGTTTTATCAAAGTGTTTTATCGAAGAACATCAATACAAGAAGTGAAATACAACAAGTGTTTCATTACATCAATACAGTCCATCCAAGACGTTGTGTACACATCCAATCAAGACATTGTGCTCCACAGAGCATTATTGTATCATCGCAAGGTAAATGTAACACGGTAAGCCTTAAGAAGCGTGATTATTTTTATTATTTTTATGACTTCAAGTGCAAAAATGGCTCCCGACAGTCTTGGATTGGAAATAAGAAAGAAAATTATTGGCGATTACGTAAGTGGAATGTCACAAAAAAGTATTTGTGATAAATATCGCGTGAAAAAATAGATCGTATCAAGACTATGTTCCAAATATTGTTCTACGGAGAAATTGGCAGCAGATAACAAAGGTGGAAGGCCGCGTTCCACCACTTCTAGAGAGGATTCTATAATCGTCAGATCCGTCAAATAGGATCCCTGGATATCATCAGTTCAGATACAAAAGCAATTAGCTGTCTGTATCGGACCGAACAATCAGACGACGTGCTGTTGAAGCTGGATTGTTTTCTCGACGCCCTGCAAAGAAACCGCTGATTTCATTAATGAACCATAAGAAAAGACTCCTGTTTGCTACATCTCATATTGATTGGAATGTGCAGAAATGGCGAACTGTCCTGTTCAGTGATGAATCGAAGTTCAACATCATTGGGAGCAATGGCATTTGCCGTGTTCGTTGACCGGCCGGAAAACGCCTCGATTTACGTTACTGCCATAAGACCGTGAAGCATGGTGGAGGCAATGTAATGGTCTCAGGGTGTTTTTCTGCTACCGTTCTGGGTCCAATACATCGAATCGATGGAATAATGAACCATTTCATGTATAAAATATCCTGAAAGATGTTATGTTACCTCATGCTGAATGGAATATGCCAATAAAATGGGTTTTTCAGCAAGACAACTACCCGAAACACACTACAAAAGTAGTCAAGCAGTGGTTTCAAAACAACCACCTATCGGTGATGGATTGGCCGCCTCAATCTCCGGATCTCAACCCTATCGAGAACCTGTGGGAGATCGTCAACCGCAGAATTAATCGTGAAGGTATTCGTAATAAGGATCAACTGTTTGAACAAATCCTAAAGGCCTGGGCAGCGATTCCACTAAGTTTCATTGATAACCTGATTGAATCTATGCCTCGAAGATGCAAGGCTGTGATCGACGACAAACGATTCGCCACGAAATATTGATTGCACTTGTTTTGTCCAGAAGGAAATCAACTTTTTTTTTTATACTTTTGATTAATTTATTAATTTTCGTGTACAAATA
>NC_061157.1:29223877-29263877 GCF_022113875.1 Hydra vulgaris
ATCTGATTGGATTTAGAGCATAGCAGGATCCAATTATTTCTCTAAGTACAAAATAAACGGTTTTACAATTTAAAAAGTTTTTTCAAACATTAACATTGCTTTTAAATTCTCAAAAAGTCATTTTTAAATAAGTTATTAAAATATGTTTAAAGGGGTTTCATTTTGACAATAAAAGCATCATTATTTGTCATCATTTGAAAACATCATTATTTGTCATCATTTGATCCTATATAAGTTCATTTAATGTTTATCTCCAAAAAAAAAATGACACCAATACTACTATCACTGTTACTTTTTTTGGGTAAATTGACCACAGTCATGACCCAACAAAACCACTTGCGTGAAACAATACAGCCTGAAACCATACATCCTGAAAATACATACATTCCAGTTAATAAAAATGATAAAAGTCTAACTATTATGTCAGAGAAAAAAGATTTTTTATTTTTGTATTCTATTGCCCATTACACTGAAATGGCAGCATTCAAAAATTTTGTATTTTAACAGTATTCAAAAATTGATATAGGTTTATTTATACACAAGTACCATCACAAAATATTAGTTTTTTAGTGATTAGTTATCAAAACCACCATTTTTAATGCATGAAAAGTTAAATTTTTTATAAAAAGCAATATTTTTTCATCAAAGGTACACCTCAATGTATTATAATAACCTGAACTAAAACAATCTAACATAGCTAAACTGATATTGAAAACCAGGGGTATATTGTATTATTAAAATACTTTTCCCGGAAAGAAGTATACATTTTTTTGTTACATAAGTTGTTTTGTTATAAGGATTATTTTAGGAAATAGCATAAGGATTTGACTCTGAGGTTAAGCCATAAAATTTTTATTAAATTATTACTATGCTTATGCTGTTTCCCAAAATAATAAAATATTAAATACAAACTATAGGTAATGCAATTTTTAATACAACTTTTCAAGTAATACTCTTATGAATCTCTTAAGAGTATTACTTGAAAAGTTGTATTAAAACATATAAATGTTTTCATATTTTATCTATAAAAATGTTTCACACAGAAAATTCAGAATCAAAGGATCAAAGCTGTAGTTGTTAGATTTGTTGAATAAAGTGTTAGAACCTAACTTAAAAGAGCCTGTCAAAAGTTAACAAGAAGAAACACAAAAGATGTGTGCTCTCTACTAAACTCTTTTGGACAAGGGCTTGCCACTTGATTGCAAATAATCAACTTCATAAAAAGTTAAGCTACTTGTAACAATAGATGTTGCTGCAGCTGAGCAAATAGAATCTTTTTCGATTAAAAAAAAAAGGATGCAACACCTGAAATCATCAAAGTTTCACTATCAAAAGAATAAAATAAACTATTGATGATGTCGTTTATAAATTCTATTGATGTTGTCGTTATAAATTCTATTGATGATGTCGTTGACAAGAGGAAGCAAAATTAATAATTTTGTTGTTCATTGCATTAGCTTGGCAGATCTGATACGTTTAAAGTAAATTTTTTAGACACACTTACCACGGCAGTTCGCATATTTTAACTTTTTAAGGGTTTCAATTATTTGCAATAAAAACCTAAACTTATCAACTGAGAAAAAAAAACCAACTTTTAAAAAAAGGAAACAAAATTCCAATGAAATATCAAATTTTAATTAAAGTAAAAATATTTAATAATTTGAAGAAAAAAAAGTTTAGAAAAAAATTTTTTTATTTAAAATCTTTATACATTTTTGTATTCTTTTTTTAAGAGTAGTTTTTACTATTGGCTACCAAATTTGATACAAGTTGAGGAAAAAAACATTTTATAACAATTTAACAACTATTAAAAGTTTTAATAAGCAATTTATTTACGATTTTTATCAGCCTATATAATAAAGAAACTAATTTGCTATGCACGCTAAAACTATGAGAACTACTTTAGTTAATTTTTTGCTATACTTGAAATTTTTTCTCAATACTTATATAATAGAAAATTTATTTGTTTGCTATTTATTTGTAAAATATATTATTTGATTAATAAATTTTGTCATAGTGGAAAACATTAAATAAAATAATTATATGGTTTCTTTTCTAAATGTATTTACCACATTTGATGCCTGTATGAAATTTTTTCCTTTATATTGCCTATTTCCAACGTTAATACAAATTACTAGCCATAATGAACATAATGATTGCTCTGTTTGAAAAATGTATTTAAAAGCTAAAAATAAGTTTTTAATAGGCTTCTGAAAATTTTGTTTAAAAAGTTCAGTAAATAAACAACTATTTATGAGAAATAATTTTCTCGCTCACCTGTGCATTGATAAAAATAGTAAAATTTAGCAAAAACATTTAAAAAATGAATTGCAAAAGTGTCCATATTTCTAGTGCAATTAATTCAAAAGTTATGAATAAATTGTATATAAAAATGTTTTTATTTTCAATATATTCTTATCTGCTCTTTTCTTCGACTTGTATCAATTTTGATAGTGGAAAATAAAAAAAAGGAAAAGAAAAATAGTAAAATATTAGGTATATTATTTTTTTGACAACTCTTCTTTTTTTACTTTTCAATTTTTTTTAGTTTTTTTCATTTAGATTTTCTATTTCGTATAGTATTTGTTTCCTTCTTTGAGTATTACTGTTTTATTCTCTGTAGTTTCTTATAGCTTTTTTTTGCTGCAAATTTTTAAAACGCTTACTTTATAAAAACGTCTAAAAAAATAACTTTAAACATGGACGAGCAAGGCATGCAACTGCATGTACTTTCTGGGAAAGCTTGGGAACTTTTTTTTTTAGAAGATACCACTGGCAAAACTCATGAATTTAAAAAAATTTAATCTCAATCTTCAAAAATTGTTAGTCATAAAGTACATCAAAATGGACTGAAATTAAAAAAAGAATTTCAGTCTATTTTTGATGTACTTTATGACTTTATAAGGAATGAGAAAAAAAATGGTGAAAAAATTGGTTTAGAAAAATTAGGATTATTTTTTTTACTTTTTCTTATTTTAAATTTTATTTTAATTTTAAATAAAAATTTAAAAACTTAACCTTTTTAAGGTTTGGGTTCATGTTGTCTGCAGCCAAACATATAATCAGTTTGAAGCTGAAAAGTATTTTAGGGATCTGAATTAATGGTTCCAAATGCACAATAGGTTCAAATGTATGAAGTCTTTCCAAACTGTTCACTTTAAAAAGAACTATTGCAATTGATCTAGTGAAATAGTTCAGAACTTCTTCTTTAATGACCACTTCTTTATAACCCTTTAATGAAATTTTTTTGTTTCAGGGTTGTGCCCTAAAACTCTGGTGGAATCTTTTCTTCCAGAGTTTCACAGCTGATGAAATATCAAGTCTTAAAGAAGCTTCAACAGTATTGCTAATAGACATGAAATTTAGTTTCCAATTAACATTTGAAGCAGGTTCATTGTCCATTTCTATTTTATTTGAATTATTGTCAATAATTATCGTTGTATACTATAACTGTATTGAATTATCAATTATGAAATAATCCACAACATCTTTTTTGAAGTTTTTTTCTTCTTCTGTTTCAATTTTTTATTTATAGGCTTCCTCCTTTTTAAAGAAACCTGTTTAGCTGTTTCCTTAGTATCATTACAAATCATTTTATATTTGGATGGAGGCCCAGTTTTTTCTCTTTAAGCTTTTAACCAAATAAGTTTTCTTTTGAATTATTTTTCCCTTGGACAGGTACACTAAATATGTGCAAGATCTAAACAACTATTTGATTTGTGCACTTTTCACATTTACAAAATGTAACATCAAGCAATTAATCTAATTTGATTTTCCAGGTAGAAACAGCTTTTTGGGCTGTCTTTCCTCTAGAAATATTATTAAACTTATTCCAGGCTAATTCTTAATTCTTAATTATTCTTAAATCTTAATTATTACCTCTGAAAACTTGAAAAGAGCATTAAATCTTGTCCATTGTTGAAGAACCAAGCCTGGTAGTTGTACACAAAGTTCTCTTACAGAAATAACCCTTTTTTAAAAATATGGTCACCAAGAGCATGCCCAAAAGTCTTAATGACTTCAACAGCAAGCATTTGTAGAAAATTTATTCTTTGTTCAAGTTTATTTATTTGTTAGAGTTTAATGAAAAATATTTTGTATTGTAAGATAGCCTTGTTAAAAAATTAGAATTTTTGTGTGCTGTGAAAAAGCAAGTTTTAGGAATGCTGTCATTCTGCTTTTATGTGCAATAAAGCATAAAACAATTTTTTTTTTGTGGATGTAATACTCAGATTTCAATTTTGACCTTTGGTAACTAAAATGTATGTATTTTCACTCTATATAAGTGTCTTTTAAATGTCATAGCCTAAGTTAAACGGCCCAAAATATATAACAGTGCTATACTAACTGACCTCACAGCACTAAATTGATCTTAATTTTGAATTGTTGCTGGAAAGAAATTGGTTATACTAATTTGCTTTAATCAAAAGATACACAATATCTGCTATTGTGCATTTCATTTCTGTGCGCGATTTTTTATTTTTCTTTGTTTTTACAATTAGAATCTGGCTTGAAGCAATATAATGATATATGAATAATTTTGAAACAATTTGATATATGAATAGTCATTATACTATTGCGATTATCTTAAAAAACAATCATAACAAAAATATTCTATCATATTTTAGGCTACTTGAATGTTTAAATATATTTTTAGCATTTTATATTTTTTGCGTGTTTGAGTTGCAATAAAAATATACAATGATTTTCTAATACTATACTCTAGCTAGAAATATTTCTCATTGAAAATATGTTGAATACAAGTTGTAGAGGTATAATCTTTCACTTGAAATTTTCACAAGCGATTTATTTTTTATAAAAATAACTACATGAACTTGACAAACTCAGAACTTCTGTGCATGAGTTTTGTGTGTAATCATACATTTACTTAATAAGCAATTAAACGTGAAAATTTTTCTAAATTTACTTGTAATTATTAGTAGTTTTGATTTTCTAATAGAGCTTATTATTCTAAAATTAAGCCTACTAATCAAGCCTTTTTTATTATAGATATTTTAAATATAGCTTTATTGCAAAAACAATAACCAATAAGCAATGTAGGGTTAAGGTACAATCTATTATCTCATATCCAGTTAGTGGCTACTGTAAGTGGTTCATCAGTAAGTGATAGCTGTTCTGTCAAAAACAATGTTAGAAAAAGATTTTTGAAACCTGTTCTAACCTTCAGGTTTTTTGGTTTTGTTATCTTTATATTGTGTTCATTGAAATTTTTATTAATTTTAGGAGCGGCCTTTATCTAAGTCTCTTCAAAGAGGAGAGGATCCACAATTTGATCAGGTATTTGTTAATTTTACAATTTTTTTATTTAAACAAGTTAGAAACATTACAGTTATGAATATAGGTCTGACATTAGCTATCCAATTCTAGCTAAACAGCAATAGAGTAACTTTGCTGCTATTAAAAAAAGTATTTTAAAGTGTGCCATATGTATCTATGTATGTATGCATATATATATGTATGTATATATATATGTATGTATGTATGTATGTATTTATGTATGTATGTATGTATGTATGTATGTATGTATGTATGTATGTATGTATGTATGTATGTATGTATGTATGTATGTATGTATGTATGTATTTATGTATGTATGTATGTATTTATGTATGTATGTATGTATGTATGTATGTATGTATGTATGTATGTATGTATGTATGTATGTATGTATGTGTGTACGTATGTATGTGTATGTGTGTATGTATGAATGTATGGAATTTTGATGTTTTGTTATGGAAAAAAGATTTCCACTTTTTCATTTTTTACATGAAATGCTAGCATGTCAATAGGCAATAATAAATAACTATTTATTATTGCCTATTGCATGTTTTATTTAAGGTCATTATTGGTATTTTCATAAATTTTTTCTTTAAAAATATTGCTTTAAGGAAACACTGCAAATGTTTTTTTGAACATGCTTAAATTACAGCATTTAAATATGGCGTTTTTATTTCTTTAATTTAAAAGAAATAACAAAATAAAAATATATATATATATATATATATAAAATAATTTAAGAAATTTTAAAAGAATGATATGCTGATCAAATTAAGTATTTATAAAAATTTGTTTTTTAACATTTTTTATTTGATTATATAGTTATTTGATTTTAGCTTCTATGTTCATTAAGTTCTGTTGCTGAACATTGTCTATCATCATTGCTAAAAACATTGTTTCTTTGGTATGAAAGGCAGGTAAAAGTTTTTTTTATTTTTTTCAATTTTAATTTATGAATTTTAAATGTTTAACAAAGAAGATATTGTTGATTTTTTTTTTTAACAGAACAATATTTTGACCTATATCTCAATAGAAATTAATTCCAACATGTTAATTGATGCAGGAAATTTTATAAGATTAGACATGTAATTGATGTACGAAATTTTATTAGATTAGACATTATGTAATTTCTGATACCTTTTATTAATAAATATTAAAAAAATTTGTGATTTTTACTAAATCTTTAACTCTCTAAGAAACTGCAAATTATGAGTTGTTGGGACTATATATTTCACTGCAGGCACCATGCAGTCATGTTTTGTGTAAAGCACTCTTAATTGTAGTTAAACATACAGCTTGATTTTTTGTTTTATAATTTTCATATTATATAGTAATTAATAAATCTGCATATCAAATCATAATAACGGTTTACTGTCTATAGTATGTCTAATGCAGCTTTTCTATGTATACACAATGTATGAAATGTACTTGATGGCATCATACTGAAATAGGGATTAAATAAGTTATTTTTTAGTTAAATATTTTCAACTAAAAAATAACTTTTACAGTGCCTTTTGAGGTGTTCAAAAAATTGAAACACTTAACTATAATTAGTTATCAATTTTAAATGAATGAAAAATGTAATAAAAAAAAAAGAAAATAAAGAAGAAATAATAAAAATAAAAAATGCTGATTACATCAGCTTTTTTTATTTAAACCCTTACATCAGATGCCAACCCTTGAGAACCAAACAGAAATGAAATATGTCCTGAGTGAAGAAGAAACTCTGTTCAGACTTTGCCTAAATCTGTTAAGCAAATGCAGGACACATTTTTTACTAATAGAGTTTTTAACAACTGGAATGGACTACCAGCGAGCGTAGTCAATTCAAACTCAAGTCAATGAGTTTGCATTTGTATGTCAAATAAGGTTGCTTTGCAGAAAATTGCAATGATTGAAGCCTGGGAACAAAAAACGTCTCAAAATTTTTGCCTTTCTGCCCCAAATGTGAGAGCAACAAGGTGATAAAGTATTTTTTTGCTATTCCTAACAAGATTTATATTTATCAATAAATTTTAAGTTTCATAGTATAATCTCTCATTGAGAGTTCAAAATATGATCATAATTTTTGAATGCTGAAATATGCTATTTTTACTATGATATTTAAAATTTATTGATGGATATAATTCTAGTTAAGAATAGTACAAAAAATATTTTATCACCTTGTTGCTCTCACATGTTTGGGACAGGGAGGGAGAGAAATTTTAGGGCTTTTTTGTTCCCAGGCTCAAATCATCACAATATTCCTTGTAAACATGTTATAACACTGCATCAAAAAATGTTTATAAAGTGTACGTTTAACTTTTTTGTCATAAGGCAAGTGAAAGCGCAATGTTATATATTTTTTAATAAATGGTACTTGGAAACTTAAATCTTTGTCAAAAACAAAAGTGGTGATGAAGTAATTAACTTGAATTTTATTTTTTGCTTGCAACAAATAATAGTTTTTGTAATTCTTTTGTTTTTTTGTTTAATTTTTTAAAAGTAAATTATTATTTTATTATCTGCAAAGCCGCAATTTTATGAAATAATGAAAAAAAAAATTAACATGTTTTTATTCATTTATTCAAATGTAAAAAAAATTAAGAAATTAAGTTATGTTACATGACAATAAAAAATGTAATAATAAATTTAATACTAGCTGATATAAAATCTATATTTATTACATATATATGTGTATATATATATATATATATATATATATATATATATATATATAAATTCAATACAAAGGTCTTACCTAAAACTCTTATTTAAAACAAGGCCTGATATAAAATCTATATTTATACATATATATGTATATATATATATATATATATATATATATATAAAAATATATATATATATATATATAAATTCAATACAAAGGTCTTACCATAAAACATAGAAACGAGGTCTGCAATTTTTTGCAAACCTCAATCACTTTAAGATCGGCAGTTCAATCACAGTAATATTGGCAATATAAATAAGAAACAATGTCACAAAATAAAATTTAAATGTGGTGTTGATATTAAATTAAAATAATGTTTTTTTTTTCAGAGTTCTGGTTGTGATGATGCAACACCTAGAAGTCCAAGTCGAACTCGAAAGTAATTTAATTTATTTACTTAAAAGTAATTTAAATATTCACTATATATTTTTTATTTGTTTTTTAATTTCTACTTGTATGCTATATAGTTTGCAAATGGATAAAAGTTCATAATGTTCAAAAATCATAATTTAGTTCAAAAATAAATTAGAATAAAGTTAAAATCACTTTAAACAAAGTAAAAAAAATTAAAATTTTTTTTTTTTAATTTTGTTCAAAGTGATTTTAACTTTGTTTTAATTTAAATTAAACAAATGTGCTTCATCAACATTTTTTTTTTAAATTATAATTTTTATTAACTAGCTTTCATGATCGTACGATACGATACGATACGATAGGATACGATACGATACGATACGGGTTGATGAACAAATTTCTTAAATATTATGACTGTTGTACTCATTAAAATGTCTTGGCTTGCTAAAAAGTACGCAGTTAGCATTTTACTGACTACATGAAGTTCTTGGCTTTTGGTTAATTTTTAATTTATCATACTTAAGAATTATTTAGTATTTTTAATTATTACATTAATATTTTCTACATAATAAAATAATAAAAGTATCTTTAGCATATAAGACAGTTGCCAATCAATTCTTTAGGTGTTTTTGGAAACTTATGCTTTGATATTATTTTAACTCCCTTATAAGAATTTGTTTAAAAAGCAAATTTAGACATTGAAAAATGGGCCAAGCCAAAAGAGGCCTAAATATTTCAATTAAGTTAGCTTTATCTGCTTGATATTTTTTATAAAAGCCTTTCTGTTAAAAAAACACTTAAGAAATTCATACAATTAAGCTGTTTTTACTGCGGAATTAGGCAAATAAATTTTTAAACCTATAGTTTGTGCAATTGAGACTTAATGCAAATGAAAACCGTCCTGATAGAACACAGGGCGATAAAAGTATAAATGGTTTTTATTTATATATAAAAAGTTAATGGAAATATAAAAAAACAAAGCAAAAATAGCCAGTATATCTATTCAAAACTCCAAAATTATAAAGATAAAAAATATAGAAACTTATTTGAGAAACAAACTAAAAAGTTTTCTTGAGATAGAATAAGAAAAATAAATTTAAAAAAAACTACAAAAAAAAATTGTATTAAAAAATACTTTTAATTACAATAAATACATTTTAATTTGAAAAATTCTTTCATTGTTACATATCTTTTAGTATATGGTATGGACATTATCAAGCTTAATTTTAGCTTTTTGAAAACAATCAACATTCAGAACATTTCTTAAATTCTACTGTGTAGGAACATTCAAAATCAGTCGTAGGAGAAGGAATTTGACCTGAAAATGGAACATAATTATTATTGAATACACTTAATACACCTCAATTTGTTATGTACTTTATTTATTTGAAAATTTAAAAATGTGACTTAACAGATAACTAATAAGAAACTCACTTAGTGAGGTTGTTTTTCTTTTGTGAAAGTTTCAAGATTACTGTTGCAAGTTTGGAATAACAACTCTTTCTTAAAATGCAAGGCTAAAAATAAATGATCAAAATAAAAAATCTAACCCAATAATCCAATACATATCCTACCCAATAATGTTTACAAAAAAAATTTGACTAAATTTGCATTATCAATAATTAAATTTGCATTATCAATAAAGGATTGATAGATTAACCAATATTTTTTTTTTTTTTTTTTTTTTTATAACATCTTCACTTCCAACAAGGCTGCAAGCAACCACTATAAGAGTTGGAAGTTACTGGAAGAGAAAAGACTAAATCTGTAGAGCAAGATAACGATTGACTGATGACTTAAAAGATTGCAAATTATATGAATCAGGAAAGCAAGATGAAGGAAGCGAATTCCAAAGAACTGATGTTCGAGGAAAAAAACTAGAAGAATAAGAGTTTTTGAAGCACTTAGGAACAGTCACAGAAAAAGGATGAGACTTAATTGAATGGCGAGTAACACGAGAATGAATTTTAGTAGATGGCACAAGGGACGCTAGCTCTTTAGAGCAGTGCCCATTATAGTATTTGTAGAAAAGAGAAAGAGAAGCAACATTACGACGATGTGACAAAGGTTGGAGATTGGCTGCCAGAGCAGGTCCAACTATGTTTACAATTCGTTTTTGCACCTTGTCTAAAAGAGAAAGAGCATCATTAGAAGATCCGCCCTAGATGTGGCAACAGTATTCCATACAGGGACGGATTTGAGATTTATAGAGATAGAGAATAGAATCTGGAGTAAGAAAGTGTCGAGCTCGATAAAGAGATGCAACCTTAGCAGATGCTAATTTTGCAATGGATTTGATATACGGTTTAAAAGAAAGATCAGAAGTAAGAGTTAATCCTAGAAGATGAATGGTAGATGACTCATCTAGTACATTACCATTCATAAATATAGGAAGATCTAAATTATTACGATAACGATTGGCCGAATAAAATTGAGTTTTATCTGAATTAAAGTTCACCAGCCACTGTGAGCCCCATGCTGTAGCAGAAGTGAGATCCTTTTCAAGCTCAGATACCCCCTCCAAGCAATCAGAGAGTGTAGGCTTCTTATCATGACAAGAGTAAATGGTAGTGTCGTCAGCGAATAATGCCACCTTAGATGTGAGAATATCTGGAAGATCGTTAATGTAAATTAAAAAGAGTATAGGGCCAAGGATTGAACCTTGAGGAACCCCTGAAGTTACATCCAATTTGGTTTGATTGGTAGAATACTATAACATAAATACCAATTATAGACGCAGCATTTTTTTTATCTACTACTCACTCTCCTCCTCAACATACGTACATATATATAAAGAGGAGGGGGATGTTTCAGCCCTAAACTTGAACCCACACCTTGTAAGATGTGGGCCCTCTATTCGTTCTGCAAAATGCTTAAAAAAATTGTTAGATGTCTAAATTGACCCAAAAATAAATAATGACATGAAAAAAGTAAAGAAGGCAAAATAGCACTTCAAACCAATTAATCTGTTACTTATTAAACAATCAAAACCTGTAAGAAAAAATACTTTATGTGTAACAGAAAAAATTTCTTATAACTGTAAAAACAAAAAAAATGTTATTCAACCAGAAATTAAAACTATTCTTACCTTGTTTGCAAAAAAAAAAAAAATAATTTTTATTTAAACTATTAGCTAATGATCAACATAGTAAACTTAAAATAATTAAAGCTTACTAAGTTAAAACCATATTTTAACAGTAGACCAAGTAAACAAATAGTCTGTAGAGCACTAAAGTAGAACTAAAGAAATAAAGTAACAACTAAATTTAAAATGTTTTTAATACATAATTCTTGAACCAACATTTTTTCATGTTAAATCGAATTCTATCTTTTTCTTATCTTAAATAAGGAGGGGAAGTGGGGCACAGTAGATCGGATTTCTTTATTTTTTAAATTGAGCAAAACATAAAACATGTATTTTATTTTTTCAAAGAGAAAGGATGAAAATAAATGCATTTTTTTTAATTATTATTAAATAAATTTATTAGAGTCGTAAATCATAATATAAATACAAACATCAGGGGCAAGAAGAAGACATAATTGGTCTTATCACCAAGCCCTTTAGTCTATACCGTAAATATAAAATAACAAAAATTAAAAAACGTGACACTTTACAATATAAAACATTTTTTTAAAAATTTAATATAATAAAAGAATTAAAAAAACATTAAAAAATAACTCTACTTTTACAAGATAATGAAGGTAAAATAGTTAAATCAAACTTAAAATAAATAAAAAAAGTATTAAAACGTTAATTTTTTCTTAAGTATGATTCTTTTTATTAAAATCAATAATATTTTCTTGAACAGATAAGGACACATTGATAAAGAACAATTCTTTCATAAAAAGTTTATTACGTTTTTTAAAGGTCATCATTGCAAGTACTTAATAAACCTATGAATACCTGCAATAACCGGTGATTATGAAAATTTATTATTCAAAAAATTTTATTTAAAATATATTATTTTGACATGGAGAATCATAAACACTGTCACAGCAGTTCTTGAATCATTCTAAAATTTTGCATGTTTTGTTGACTTAAATTTTTATGGTGTTTAGTGTAAAAACAAAATGTACAACTTTCAACAAATTTTTTTGTAAACGTAACTCAATTTTTAACTAAATTAATATTATAAGAAAAAACAATTATGTTTTTAAAAGAGTATAATTATTTACAAAAAAAAATTTTAAAAATAGATTAATAAAAATATACATATAAAACTAAATACATTTACATACCTCTTTTATTTGTAGATGTAGTTATGTATTTTCCACTGCCCACTATAACTTCTCAAACTGCACTTTTAATAATGGTAATTCCTTCCCTTTAATAAAGGGAAAATCTTATTGCCTATTCTAGATATAGAAGACTTTATTTAGTATTTGACTATTGTACCCCCCTCCACTTTGAAACCCATGTTGTTGGAGAGAATCATACAAACTGCTATTCAACAAAAACTTAGAAAATCAAACACATTTAATTACATTTTCATTAGATTAAAACAAATACCAACTTTAAAACTTAAGATAAAGATATATTCAAATTTAAAACTGATGATAAGCTATAAGACTATAATTAAAACAACAATCACATAAATATTATTATTTAATATTTAAATAATTAAAAACTAAAAAAGTAAATTTGAAAGATTTTTTAGAGGTAAATTTAACTTAATAAAATCTAACATGAATATCATCACCAAACAATAACACTGTACTAAATAATTAGATTTATGTAAAACATGTTTGGTATTGTGGTTTATCCTCCTCCAGCTAATTGCCATATAGAGGCCACATTACCAAGGCCTGCAAAGACAGGTTTGGCTCCCCAAGGAGCATCATAACCCGCTCTACGGACCAAGAGTAAAGTGAGTTTAGGAAGAACGAAGATATGTTAGAGTGAAAGACAGAAGTAGTTGTGTTAAAAAGATAGCATAAAGAAAGGGGACAGGATTGCACTCGATGTTAGGAGGTGCAATAGGTTGAAATAGATTCTTTCCAAAAATTTATTTATTAACTTGAATTCAATGTAAAACATGTTTGAGTATCTAACAAAAAAAAGCAATAAAAAATAAAAAAAACAACTTACTTATATCTAAAATATGCTCATCTTCAGCTTCTATAAAATTAACAGCTTGTTGATAAACAATTTCTACACATCACCCACAAAACAGAACATGTTTCATTAACTAAAATATTAAAAGTCAAACTTTAGTAGCTATAATTATAAATAGAATTCATAAATAAAAGTATATTCAATAAATATAGTTTTACGATAATGATTAAAGAGACATTCAAAGATATTTAGAGATTCATGAAAGTTTAAAAAGCAATTTAAATACTTATCGCTTGCATATCTACAGTGCCTCGTGCATCTCATGTTATTTAAATCATCACAGTAATTGATGCACTTTTGGTTGAGAATGTTTAACAGGGGCGTTGATAAATAGCTGTAAATCTCTAAAGTTCCTTATTATGCTAATATTAAATAGTTTAACTATTTTTTAAAACAATAAATTTTATAAAATAATTTAGTTTGAATATAAAATTACAATTTTTAATAATGTTTTTAATAAAAATATACTTTTTAAACCCCCTAACCGTTTTTAAAAAAAGTTAAGGTTGCCGCGTGGCAAGTTCATCAGCTTGCCATGCGGTTTTGTTGTTTAAAATCCAAATCAAAAGTTATATAGATTTTATATTCTATATATAAACATGTTTTTTACTAATTTTCCTTGCTCAATTTAGTTGTAAATAAACTTGAAAAGTTTAACTAAAATAACATAAGTATCTCAATAATGACACATGCGCAAAAAAAATAAAAAAGGAGGTCGCCGATGGTAGGACTTGAACCACGGCTAACTTGGTTTTAAAGCCAGCGCACTAACCACTCTACTATGCTGACACGTTCAGCCTAGAAGATTTCAAATTATATAAAAATTGTTTTTAACGGATATAGATACAAAAGATTAGAAATTAAGCAAAGGTTGACGCAGTTCTTAAGTGAAAATCAAACTGTTGAACTTGATATATGTTTAAGCATGTTTTAACATTACATAACATGAAGTTTAGGTACGTACAATATGAGTTTTGCTCACGTTTTATACGTTTGCTCATGTTTTCTTATATAGCAAAGGTGAGACTCTTTCTCATCACTACCTCGGATGCAATGGTTGCCAAGAGTATCGTGTCAAACAGGCTCAAAAGCACACTATTAAGTTCAGTATTATTAAAGAGATTCTGTAAAAGTTTTCTAGATATTATATTTTTTTAATTGGGTGTTTTTATAACAAATGTACTTTATTGTTTACCAAATCTTTTTTTTCTTCAAGCTTATTTTTAATGATTTTTTTAGTGGAACAGAGTCTCCAAGACCTGGATCAAGAGCTTCATTTAAAGAGAAAGATGTAATTTTATGGGAAAGACGAAATGTGAGTTTATTAAGAGTTTTTATTAAGAAGTTTTTAATTATCTCTAAAATGAATTTTGAATAAAATGTTATAAAGATAACAAAAAAAAAAAAAAAAAAACATAAAAATAAATAATTTAAAAAATAGAAAAGTAAGAAAGTGGCATAACTTTTTTTAATTATCTATTAAAAAATTTTGAATGAAATATTATAAAGATTATAAAAAAAACATAAAAATAATAATAAATAAATAAAAAGCACTGAGAAGTAAATAAGTAGCATAGACTTAAGTCTTTTTCCACCCTTTTTTTTTAATTTACTCCCAATAAGGCTACAAGTAACCTTTATTTAAGTTGTGAGTAAAAAAATTGTAGGTATCAGAAAAACATGAAAGTGGGAGAGAATTCTAAAGTATTGATGTATGAGGAGAAAAATAAACCATGATAGTATTTAACAACCATGATAGTATTTTTAGAAAAGAGAAAGAGATACAACTTTACCGAGAGAGAGGCTCATAAAGCAGTCATCAGCAGATAGAGCAGGTCCTACTGCATTTACAACTTGTTTTAAATCAGGAATACATAGTTGAGTCATTAGCAAATAGGGCCACTTTAAAAGTAAGGTTGAAAATCATTAATGTAGATAAGAAACAAAACAGGACCAAGGATAGAGCTTTGAGGTACCTCAGAAGTTACTAGAAATGAACTAGAGTATTTGGCCATTAAGGATTTCGAGATTATTAAATTATTTTGTTCTCAATACTTTAATAATGTATTAAGAACAAAATAATTTGATAATCTCGAAAACTTTACCAAATACACCATTTGAAGCAAGCTTATGGAGAAGACAAGCATTTCAAACATTATCAAAAGCTTTATGTCCACCAGCCAGAAAAACAAGGTTCAGTCAACCACTTATTAAATACTTTAGAGATATTTGAAGAGAGTTCTAGAGAATAGAAAGACTTTGTAAGACTTTGGCAGGAATGTTGTCTGGACCACAAGCCCTAGAAGAGTTTAATTGAAATATGACTTTGGCAACGGAAGCTGGAGTGATTTGAATGTCAAACAATTGGTTTGACATTCAAATCACTCCAGCTTCATTTTTCAAACTTCCATTCAGTTTAACCTGTTAAACTGAAATGGAAGGAAGAGTATGACCATAAGGTTCAAGATTTGAATTAGAAGAAAGATTTTTCCAAATAGTTTAGTCTTGTCCTTAGGAGAGGTATTTATCAGTCCAATTAATTAGGATGGAGTGTTAGACTTACCTTTGTTAATAACACTATTGAAGATTTTTCAAAAGTCTCTAGTACCTAACCTTTGAGATAAGATTTAGTGAAGTGGGAATAATCAAACTTGGCATTATGTGTGGGATTAAGATGTGAGGCATTAAAAAATGTGTTTTTTTTTTGTTTTTTTTTTCATGTGGTCAACTTTTAAAATGTTTAGAAGACTAAGGAAGATCACTTAGCAAGCATTTCTTAATAAAACTTAAGCTGCATTTTCATTGTCTGTAGTCAACTTTCAAAATGTTTAACTTTTGGAAGGCCAGGGAACATCACTTCGTAAGCTCTTCTTAACATTGCTCGGGCTGTATTTTCATAAACTTAAGTACAATGAATATGATAAAATTTATCAATTATGAATTTTTAACAATTGTTTAAATTTTTATAGTCTATTATTTATTTTTATTGAATATTTCAACATATTTTTATTGTATGTTTTATTAATATTATTTTTCATATTTTTATTGTATATTTCAACTTTATCATGCACTTTATTTAACATTTGTGTTATTTTATTTCATTTTTGAAAAAAAAAACTATTTTAAGCCCTTGTGTCATATTATTAAAAGAAATAAATAGTAGGTAAATAAAAAAAAAATAATAAACTAACTTACTTAAGGGATTTTAAAAGTGGCTTGAGTAGTTGTGTTTGCACATGCTCAATATTTGCACATGCTATATGTTTTCTTACACTTACATTAATGTTCACTGTTTTATAGCGAGTGTATTTATTTAGGGGCCAATAAATAAAAAAGTAGAAGTTATGGGACATGTTTATGACTGACACAGAATTGCAACTTGTTTTTAAATATAATATATGTTCTACTATCCTTATATTAGGTTATAAAAGTTCTAATATCACTGCTGTGTTAATGAATGTATAAATGTTGATATAAATATAACAGGGTATAAAACACAAATTACTGACTTGAAGCTTCACAATTTAGAAGTGATGTAATGATGTAACAAAATTGCTCAATACCGATGTAATGATGTAACAAAATTGCTCAGTAATTATAATGACATAAGTGACAGCAAAACAAAAATGAAGAATTAAATCATTTTATTTTGTAAAATATAGTCTGACTAGTTTTTTATAAAACTGTGTGAATTGTATTTCAAATGTATATTGTGACCATGTATTTAACAATTTTTGTTTATAGTGTCAAAAATAGTTAAGATTTTTGAAATATTTAGCTTGGTCTGGTTTTCAGATTTTATGATTATCAAACATATATTTTTTTACTATATATTTGTTCCTATCTTATATTTTAGATGTCAGTAGAGTTTATCTTTTGCTTAGTTCTTATTGAAGTACTGAAGCAGGTAAGACATTTTACTTAATTCAAAATAACTAAAAAATTGCAAGAACATGTTTAAATGTTGTAAACATAATTTTTTTTGTTTTCTACTTAGTTAACTATTCATCCTGTTGATGACCAACTTGTTCAGTATATAGAAGATCTTGCTTTTAAACACTTTAAGGAGCATAATGTGGATGCGTCAGCACCATTAGTTGTTTGTAACCAAGGCATTATTACAGCATTATATGCTGAAGTTATTGGTGTACTTGCACAAACACGGTTTCAGTCTATTCGAAAACGTTTTGTGAGTGAGTACAAAGAAAATGTAGGTAACCCACAGATACTTCTGAACATTACGATGGGCTTGAAATTCATTAGATTTAAGGTGATTATTAATAGTTACTGCATATATTTTGATTACATAATGTTAACGATTCAAAAAGTTCTTTTGTTTTATAAAGTGCGCTTGTAATAAAGTTTTTTGATAAAAAAAAAATTTTTTTGTAGTTGTATCCAGTGGATGAAGTAGAGGAGTCATTTATGTTTTTACAGGTTTTTTTAAAATACTTTATCTAATATTAAATCATGTTTTTTATTTTTTAAGAAAAATAATAAAGAGTAAAGAAAAAAATGAAATATTTTATTGTTGCATTTATATATATATATATATATATATATATATATATATATATATATATATATATATATATATATATATATATATATATATATATATATATATTATACATTTATATATATACATATAAATGTATAAGTGTTTTTTTCTTTTTAATTAACTGAAAAGTCATTGGTTTTATTAAATTTTTGAAAAAGGTCACCCACCATGACCCTTGATTACACACTGGCTCCCATATATCAATGAATTTTTTTCTTCAAAAACTATATTAACTTAGGTCTCAAAAGAACAAGAATTTTACAGTGATTTCAAAATTCATAATCTTTTTTACTGCAACTTTTAAAAAAATTAATATTGCAAACAAAATGTTATAAAAATTGACCTTTTCAATTTTTAGTTGAAAATAGTTGTTTTTTTTGTATATAAAGTTTAAGCTATTTATTTAATTTCACAGAATTTCATAGAGATTTCAAATTATTTTTGAAATCTCTATGAAATTCTGGTTCTTTTGAGACAGACTTTTCTTTTAATCAATAAAGACTCATCAGATATATATACATATATATATATATATATATATATATATATATATATATATATATATATATATATATATATATATATATATACATATATACATATATATATGTATATATATACATATATATATATATATATGTATATATATACATGTATATATATATATATACATGTATATATATATATATGTATATATATACATGTATATATATATACATATTGTAGTTTATATATTATAGATGTTAATTATTATATACTATAGTTAAATATTTAAATATATATTG
Source organism: Hydra vulgaris (assembly GCF_022113875.1). Lineage (NCBI taxonomy): Eukaryota > Metazoa > Cnidaria > Hydrozoa > Anthoathecata > Hydridae > Hydra > Hydra vulgaris. The sequence goes on from NC_061157.1 coordinate 29,242,702, forward strand.
TAGTTTGTATTTTATAGTATTTATATTTTATTGTTTGTATATTATAGATGTTAGTTAAATATATATTATAGTTAAATATTTAAATATATATTGTAGTTTGTATATTATAGATGTTAATTAAATTTTTTTTTTATTGTAAAAGATAAAATTAAAAATGTTATTAACAACAGGAATGCGCAACATTATTTCTTGAACGAAGTTTGGACAAAGAGGTGAAGTATGCATTTGCTAACTTGTTTGTTGAGATTTTAATACCTGTGGCTGCTCAAGCAAAACGTGAATATAATATTCCTGCTGTAAAGAAGTTTGTTGATCTACTTTATAAAGATGCATTTGATATGTCCAAAAAAGCAAAACATAGCTTGGTTTGTAATTTAATTTCTTTTTTGATAATCAGTTCTTTATTTTTATCAATAATTTCAAACTTATGGATTATAGATACAACAATCATAATAATTAATAACTTATAATATGGTTTTTTAGTTACCATTATTAGTATTGTTAATATGATGATTTATCATTATTTTTATCAGCAAATAATTTTATAGTATGTTTTTATCCCTTAGACTAAATAAATGCATTTAGTAAAATTTATGTGTAACAATTTAAAATTATGTGTGTGCTGAAATAATATATTGACCAAATATAATGCATTAGTCATAGGCGCAATTTTATGTGTATGGTTCACAAACAAAGTTTTTTATTATTTATGAATTGATTTTGTTAATGTATCTTAGGCAAGTTGCATATTTTCATGCAACCTACAAACACAGACATTAATGCTAGTGAGTCAAATTTTGATGTGTTGTTGCTTTTACTTATAAATAACTATATTATAAATAACTCAAAAGCTTCTTTTAGTGTATAATATAGATGAAGTATGGAAGTTTTGTTTGTTTTTCCAACAGAAAATTGAATCCAAGTAACATCTTTTTTGTTCAGTGATATTTGGGAAACGCATCTTTATTATAAAAGTTTACAACTGCTAAAACATCTATTTCAGAAAGACCGTACAGCTTTGAACATGCTGGAGGTATACCCTGATTTTTTTTACAAGCAGAACTATTTGAAAGAAAAGAAAGAATTTTTCTTTTTAGAGACTTTTTTATGACTCTTAGTTTTGCTTTAGCAGAATAAGCTTTTTTATTAGAAACAGATTTCAATTTTTCTTGTATTTCTTAGGTTTTTCTCTGGACATTTCTTTCTTTTTGTCAGGACTCTGTGAAACATTAGCTTGGTATTCTGCATAATTAGCTTGGTATTCTGCATAACGTTTTTTTTTTAATTTCTAATTTGAATTCCATTTCTTAAAAACGTACAACTTTATAAAAAAATGCAAACAATAATCCAATAATTTACAAATATTTACTAAAAGTACTTCACAATATTAAAATGCAAATTTTATTTAATCAAAACCCACAACAAAGTCTGAACTTTTGATTTTGACTTCCATACACGTTCTTTTTTAAAGCACTAATTATTCTGTTGATGGGTTCAGTGATGCAACAGCTTTTCTGTTGATGGGTTCAGTGATGCAACAGCTTTTCTATTGATGGATTCAGTGATGCAACAGCTTTTTTGTTGATGGGTTCAGTGATGCAACAGCTTTTAAACTATAATTATTATTATGTAATGGTTTTTAACCTTATTTTTTTTAAAGAACGATAGAAAGTTTACATTTTGATATAGAATTTCTAAAAAGACCTATAATTTAATTTCATAGTGGTAATTAAACTTTCTTATATTTAAGTTTAGTGACGCAACCAAATTTTTGCAGATGTGTATGTGACAAAAAAGCATTTTTATTATTTATAAGTCCAACAGTTTTTTTGCTCAAGTTATATATGAATCAGTGTTTTTTAAAACGGCTGATTTGCTTAAAACCTGTTTTTGAGAAAACTAAAAAAACTATTTATATCCAGGGAATATCTTTTTCCGGATATTTCCGGAATTCCGGATATTTTTCTCAAAATATAGTTTTTCCGGATATCCAAAATGTTTTCTCATACATTCAAGTTTATATAATATTTGATTTAATGTATATACATTTTCGTTTTCAGTGATCAGCCATAAAAAAAATGTCAAAAATGTCTATAAAAATTCTGAAGCCTACCAGCTGAGAGCAAAATTAGGAGAATAGTAAGGGAAAATATGTTCCGGATTTTTCTGGATATTTTACATGAACTATATTTTCTGGATTTTTAAAAAATGACCTGGATGATCACTGTATATCTTTTAATATTAAATATACAGATTTTGTGTAATATATTTTTAAAAGATATATGCAAGAGTAACATCTTCGTACACTTTGATAATTGTTATAACATTTTGTTTGTTAATAATTAATATATGAAAGTTCCAAAAGTTTGCCATTTTAAAAAAATTGAATATTTCAGGAAGGAAAACAAATTAAAACTCCGTAAGAACTACAGCTATGTACTTTAAAACAATATTTTACCGTGCCAGTAATAAATATAATACATATATATATGAATTAATAACAAAAAAAGCTCTCAGTAAGCATTAAGTCTCAGCATTTAATCTATTTCTTCCTCAATGTCACTATCAGGGAGAATCTCAGATTCATTAGTTGGCCAGGAGTACAGCTTTTTATAAAACTCGTTGAATTCTTCAGGAATGAATTCTTTTAATTTGTTAAGGTCTTTCACCTTCGCTTTTTTCAGTGTAACTTTGCCACTTGGATAAGCTAAACTATCCACCTGTGGTATAGTACCCATATGTTTGGACATAAAAAATGTATGACATACCAACTGTGGTATAGTACCCATATGTTTGGACATAAAAAATGTATGACATACCAAACCATTAATATTGGTGAATGCCTTAATGAAGCCTTTTTTATCATGCTCATATACAAAATAAAACAAGTTACTAATTGAAAAGTGAACCTTCTTTCTTTGGGGTATTTTTACCCTTGGTTTCTGAAGAAATACAAGATTTTTTCTAATGTTTTGGGGTCCAAGCTTTAAAATCAAAAAGTTCAGTTCCATCTACAATTTCTTTCACCGTAAATTTTTGTGATCTGGAGCTGCTAATAATAAGCTCAGTGAGTTGATGCATATGATAAAGACAGTCATGTGTTTTTTGAAATTATACCTATCACAAGGGAGAAAACTATGCCCTCTCATTGGGAAGAACTGTTCGACTTTATCAAACTTACCACTGTCAGTTAAGTATAAACAAAAACATGATAAGATATGATTTTTATTTTGTCCACTACAGTTGTCACTAAACAAACGTAATGTATTATACATTGATGGAACTGAGATCAAATAATCATTCAAAAAAGTCGCAACTTCATTAGGCCCTTTTCTTCCTTGACCTTCATGGTATATATATACATGACTTTTTTCTTCTTTAATGTTATGTATAGAAAAAATATTGACTGATAGCTGTCTCATATAATAAAGTTGTTGGACAGGTATTTTTGGCAAGCTTATTGTCTTCATATAGTCAAGTGCCAATGATAGAATGTGTTCCTCTTTTAAGCCATTTTCTGATGTTTCATGTTTTAAAGCATTGTAAAATTTATTACTCCTGTGCTTATGAATATCTAAATCAGTCTGCGCTGCTCTTTTAGCTACATCATTGAGATGTGGTGGTTTCAATCTAAGATTTAATTCTTCACACGTGCAACAAGTATCCACTTGTGGGCGCCTAAACCGTAAGTTAAAATTAGTTTTAAAATGGTTCCAGTAAAAAGAGTTGCTCACTTTTAAATCTGGATTTTTTTCACAAAAAAGTTGCTACATTGTTTTTACATTTAAACTTGCGTTGAGGTAATATACTTTTTTCCCTGAGTAATGTGATTCCTTGAGTGGAAATGATCTTATGTGATTATTAACAATGTCATGAACATTCTGAGGAAGACAATTAGTAATACCTTTTCCTCTTTTATCTTCAGGGGTTATTCAAATTACCTTGAGGTTCCTTATTCTCCGTAATCGTTTTTCACTAATACTTAAGACAGATAAAAGTGCACTGCAACATATCTCTATGCGTACATTGCCTAGAATCACATGATAGGAGAAGCTGGCTGCTTCGGGTTTTCAAGATCTTTTTGATGTGGCACTCTTCTTTTAACTTTAGTGACATCTATTAATCCTTGAATATAAAAATCTTGTTTGTCTTTGCTTTTTATATCATAAAATTTAGAAAAGATATCCACACAGTTAGCCTCTCCAAAGTTCTCGAAACACTTTTTCTTGCACCTTAAAAAAGAAATCAGAAAAATTAATATAAAATTAATGCAAGCTAAAAAAAGTTTTTACTAAAATACACAGCATTATTTATAATCTTAAATAGACAACAACATTGCCACCAAAGTTGTGGGGAAATATGCTATAGTACTATAGCTGGTTTAGACTTAAGGTTAGGTTTTTAGAGTTAAAATATATGCTATTTTATAAATTTTAGACATAAACATATAATACATCTTAATTATTTTAAACTCATGCTTTAATGAAATAAGATTAATGTTTCAAAATTTTATAGTCTAATATTTTTTTTTATTTTAGTATAATTTCATGTAAACATGAGACTTATGTAAACATTAAATTTATGATTAAGTGAAAATGATTTAAATATACTATATATATATATATATATATATATATATATATATATATATATATATATATATATATATATATATATATATATATATATAATATATAATATATAATATATGATATATATGTATATACTGGATGTTTGAAACTTACCTGCAAGTAAATATTGGGTACTTTGGTGGAACTTCATTTCCCTTATGATTTATGTATGATTGTCCCATTAAATGTGCTTGTTTTATTTTGTTATGTTTGTACTCACAAGGATAACTTTTCCTCTTTTTAGGACTTGGAATAACGAGGTCCATTAAAATCTTATAATAACAACAAAACTATTAATACGAAATACTATTAACATTTTTCCCCTATTGGGCCTAAAAATACAAATCAGCTGAAGAGCGATTTTTTTAAAAAGGGCGTATTTGAAGCGAATTCACCTTTTTAAAAAAAATAAAAACTTTGAGGTGGCTTTATTTGAATAAGAAGATAAAATTGAAACACATTTTTAACATAAACTGATGAAGCTATCATAGAAGAAAACAAAACACACAAAAAGTGAATTTCAAAAAAAATATCAAATCAGCCCTTTTAAAAAACACTGATTCATATATGAGGAGCCCTCTGCAATACCCGCTAAGTCACAAAAATAAAAAATTTTGAGTTCTATTTCTAGATTAAAATTTTGCAATACATATATTTTGCCCTCAAATTTTTCTCACCTTTTTTAAATAATAAAAAAAGAAAACAGTTGCGAAAATTCATTAAGTTTATCTACTCAGTTCAAATATTTTCTACTCAAAATTTATTTTAACAATAATATCAAGGTGTTTAAGCTACAATTAAAAAAAAGTTTTCAGAAAAAAATTAATCACTTCCATTGAAAAAAATAGTTATATTATTAACTAGCTTTATTTATTGTAGGCAATATACCCACTTGTCACTGCCCTTTTGTGCATCAGTCAAAAACAGTTTTTCCTAACCAACTGGGGACAGTTCTTAAATATGTGTTTAAGTTGCATAAAGGTATGTAAATAGTAAATCTGTTTTCTTTATATTACTTATTAATTTTTATTTTCTATATTGTTGCATATTTTTAAATCCAGTTCATTTTTCAGTAATCGCTTTTTAGTAACTATACATTTTTTTAATAAATCTTTTGTTATTAAGAATGTTTCATATTTAAAAACCTTTAACAAAAATTTTGTAAAGTTTTTTGCCAAGAACTTTTTTTTTCCTATAGTCAAGGGACAGTAAAATGCAGCGCATGGCAATGGAATGTTTATATAGGCTTTTATGGTAAGCAATTAAAAGTTTCTTAATAGCTTGTCTCCTTTTTGATTATTAGATAAATATTGTTTTTTCTTCTTTTCTTTTGTATTTAAATTTACAAAATACTTTTTGATTTTGTTAGGATTCATATTTTACATTAAAGTGTTGTTATCAGTGTTGTTGTTGTTGCTTGTTTTGTTGTTGTTGTTGTTGTTATTCTTGTTATTATTATTACTATTATGACTCATTAGTCACTGAATTATGAAATAATATGATTATTATATAGCTGAAAATAGTTCATAAATTCAAAATTTTGATATTACTGCCATTTTAAAGTGTTTTTTTAGATGTTTCTAATTTTGATATCATTGGCATTAGTGTAAAATATGTCAAAACTTTTAAATCATCTAAAAGAAATCATGTCTACCCCTAAAATCTAAAAGTGTCATATCTACCCCTCATATCTGATTTTATGAAAGTTTTCAATTTTAAAACTTCATAACTCTAAAATCATAACAAATTTAAATTTCATAATGTAATAACATTAACATTATAAAATACATTTTCCTTTTGTTTATTTCTAAAAATGATTCTTTATCTATTTCATCATTCAATACATTATTCAGGCCTTGTAATAAATAAAAATGTTTAGCGCATTTGCATAACAGAGATTTTGACGTCATAAAATTCTTTTTATTTGGTTTTTTTAATTATAATTAACATCAACTTTTTTGAACTACCACAACTCATTAAATTACCACAAAACTAGTTCAATTGAATAATTAACTCAAAACAATGAAAAAATATTATTTTGTAATAATGTTATTTAATGTTTAATTAGCTTTTTATTTTTTATAATATAAAAATATTTGTTTATTTTCTTGACATTTGACACAATCAAATTTTGTCTAAAACTAAATGTATAAAAAAGATAAAAAATTTCTTGAATACATATGAACAGTTTTGTAAATAACAATTACCTTTTGTTTTTACAAAGTCAATGAGTAACAAAATAAAAAATCTAAATATTGCAAGAATAAAAACCAAGCAATAGTTAAATTTTTTACCACCAGTTTTATGTAAAAATAATTTTTTTTCTTTTTTTTTTTTTACAAAATAATTAATATACGCTTATGTTATTAATATTTATTTTATTTAAACAATTTTAATGTACGCTATCTACATATTTTTAATGTTTACAAAGAATTTTATTTCTAGTAAAATTAATTTAAAATGTGAAAAAAAAGTCTTATAGGTTTAAATCAATCTAGCAAAAATAGAAAATTTTATTGAACAATATATAAAAATAGCTGTGCTAAAATAATTTTAAAATTAATTACTAAGTATGACAAATAATTATTATTTTTGATATAACGGAACTACCTGAACAAATGTTATAAAACATATAATATAATAAAACATTTTAAAAAATCATAAAATTTTAATTTTTATAAATTTTGCTTATATATGCCATATTAAAAAAACAGACCCATTTTTCTATTGTTGCTATATATTTTGATTATTTTAATATTTCGATAAAAAAGTTAGTTTTAAAATGTTAAAATAAATGTTAATTACTTCATTAATTACTTCATACCATTTAAAAATATCTATAGAGATTTATATTATTTAAATATTATCAAAAAAAATGTTTTTAGCTTAATATGGATAGCCTAACCTTAAATAAAGTTGCTCTTTGTGTACATGTAAGGCACTATGCCCAACACTTTATCACAAGGCCTAATTATTGTTGACTTCTATAAAATTACTGGTTTGTTTTGAAATTATTGAATAAAAGTTTTTTCTAAAAATTTTTTCACTATAGGATATGACGCTAATTAAATATAAAGATACTAAAAATTTCATTTTTCAAATAATTTTCTTAAATTTTTTATCTTAATTCTACTGAATAATTTTGCAAAATATATTTATGTTTTTATTGTGTTATTAATAAAAAAAATATTCATAAATGAAATATTTTTTATTTTAGGGTGTATATTATTCGAATCAAATGTGAAGCACATACTATCACAATAAAGTTAGTATTTGATTTTTTTAACCAATCAAGTGTCAAATCTTTAGTATAAAGATTTTTTGATATCTCTAGCAGGATATTGTTATAACTATTCAATAAATGTTCTATTATGTGATCTCTAGTCGATTACGAAGCATTGTTGACACTTTATTCCCAAAGAATTCAAGAACTGTATTACCAAGAAATATTCCTTTGACAATATTTGTCAAAATTATTCAATTCATCGCTCAGGTGATTAGTTCTTTTTAACACTAAATTAATATGAGATTTGAAATAATAGTTTTAGTAGAGAACAAATGCAAATACAATTGTTTTTTTTTTTGTTTTTTTTTTAGGAAAAGCTTGATTTTGCAATGCAAGACATTATTTTCGATTTGTTAAATATTGGAAAATCTGTTAAGCAGCTTAATCCAGAAAGAATGAATATTGGACTTCGTGCTTTTTTGGTAATTGCTGACAATTTACAACGTAAGGAAGGTTCTCCACCTATGCCTAGTACAATTGGCCATTTACCTTCTGGTAACACTCTCAAGGTAAAAAAAACTTTTACTAAATTAACAGAAGAAGCTGCACGTAATATAGGTGTTGTCACTTACTACACTAGTGTAAGGAGAGCGTTAGATACAATTTTAAAAACCTTAGATAGCCAAGTTGGAAAAAGCATGACTTTAATTAATCCCCAAATGGTTAACAAAGAAGTCAATGATTTTATTAGCGGAGAACGTAAACCTAAAATAGATTTATTTCGTACTTGTGTTGCTGCTATACCAAAATGTATACCTGATGGCATGGGAAAAGAAGAGCTTGTGGAACTGATATCCAGAGCTACACTTCATGTGGATGAGGAATTGAGAAATCTTGCATTTGCAGCTTTACAAGGATTAATAGTGGATTTTCCTGAGTATCGTCATGATATAATAAAAGGCTACATTAATTTTACTCTAAAAGAAGTACCTGATTCTTTTCCACAAATTATAGAGAATTCAATTCGAATGCTTGCGCAGCTTTTGATCCAGTGGAGGAATGCAGTGTCTATGCCAGCAGGAAGTAATACAGATAAGTATCTTGAAATGTCAATGCACTGCTCTAAGTCACAGGCAGATAGTGAACTATCATCAATACACACTCTGCATGCTACTGAAGGATTTGCTTTAGCTATGCTTTGTAGCAACAAAGCTATGATCAGAAAATTAGCTTTTACTTTGTTAAAAGAAGTTCGAATTCTTTATAAAGCCTTATATAATGAAGGCAAAGATGAACTAGTTATAGATGTTTTAGAAAATAGTGCTGCGTATGTAGTGGAAAAAGCACTTGCTAATGTATCTGGATATGATAAATCTTCACTGGGTTTATCGCCACATATTGATTTACAGTTATTAGCTGAAAAGTCTGCTTTACTTGCTGAAAAGCAGGAACACAATATAGCGAACACTATTAACAAAGATTTATGGTCACATTGTTTATCAGGCTTTTTTGATAAAGTTTTTCTTAGTCAAAAAAATTGCTCTTGTATGTTTCATTTTACATGGCCCTATATAAATAATCGAATATTTGTTTTATACTCAACAATGGATCCTAATGCTGACTTTGACTCAATGAAAAGTCGAACTTCTGTTATGTCTTTTCGAGCACCAAGAGTTCAACCAAATCTTTCAGATGTTTGTCTTTGGAGAAATTATCTTATTTATCTTTTTTGTGCTCCACCCCCGACTGTGTTAGTTTCAAATATTTCAACAATTGCTTCTATTTCATCTAATGATACAGATATAAAAACCGATCATAACAAGCTTCCTCCTGACTTTGTAAAGCTTTCTGACATTTTTAGAACTACAGTTCTTTTAATAAAGAGTGAAATTTTTGAAATAAGAGAGGCGGCTGTTATTGGACTTGGAAAAACCAATCCTCTTGCTCATCCTCAGCTTATAGAAGAGTTGCAACCTCTGATAAGAGAAGTACTTGATAAAAAAACTGATGGTGTTAGAAAAAAAAGAAAAAAAGACCTGCTGCGTTTGCAAGTTGCTAGAATAATGGCAGCAAATGCAGAGCAGGGCTGCTTTCGCCACAGTTTATCTCAGCCTGACAACAAAGGTGTTCTACATTGTCTTGGAGAATATATTGAGGGCATGAGAAGTATACTGGAACAAGAAAATGAAAAAGACGATGGAAATTTAATGTTGCTTCGATTAAACTTTTCCAAATTTTTGCACAAAATGATCAAAAGTATACCTATTTCAATGCAAGGCTCACTTTTGAGAAATCAAGGTAGACATCACTTGTTTTTATTACTAGCTGGTTGGTGCGGACATTTTAATGTTAATAATTTGGGTACAACAACCCAAACTGGTCATCATAGTGTCGAATTAGAGTTCTCTGCATTAGAAGCAATGTGTGCATTGTTGTGTTGTGGTCAAGTTTTTGATCAAAAGGCTTTGACTGTTTCCAATGGTTATCTTTATAAACTATTAGACACCATGTTTCAATCAAACAATACTAATGTTACAAAGTTAGGTCAAGAAACTGTTGAACTTCTGTTAGAAAATAATGAGAGCATACCTGCTCTTTTAAATTTTGTTGTTGATAGATGCTACACAGGAACTCGTGGCATTTCTAATGGTTGCTTTTTAGCTTTAGCTAATGTTTTCAGTAAACAGTATGTTTTATTTTTATGCTTATTTTAAACATAAGTTTGCATAAGTTTTTATCATATATTTGCATAAATTCTTATAGTTTATATATATCTTAATATAAACATGTATAAATTAATCTTTTCTTTGTTAATTGCTAGTTCATATTCATGCCAACTCATATCTTTGCTGTGTGTTGTTATTTTTAAAACTGGGGATCCTTGCCAAGAAATAAGCGAAAAAGCAGCACAACTTATTTACATTCTTGACAGGTATATTGTCATGTATCATATTGTCTGAATGTATATAAATGTTTTTTTTTAATGTTGTTTTGATTTTGGTATAATATAAAAAGAATTATATTAAAAAAAAAAGTTAAAATTGGAAACTAAGTTTAAGTTACATTTGAAGTTTTTCTAACTTTTATGAAGCTTAATTTGTTGATTTTGTTTTTAAATAATTTAATGAAATAATAAAATTAATTTGAAGTTGTTTTTAAATATATTAATAAAATAGTAAAATTGATTTGTTGAAGTTGTTATTAAATATATTAAAAAAATAATAAAATTGAATTTTTGAAGTTGTTTTTAAATAAATAATCTTGAATTTAATAATCAAAAAGTCATTATAAGCATTTGTTAATTTAATTATGAATATAACTTTCATGTAATAGTTTTTGAACTAAAATGGCATATTGTTAAGTATAATATACTTTTTGATTGAAAACAAATATTTTTAAAAAATTCGTTCTTCTACTTGGTTTTCATATTACTATATAAAAACATATTGTCATTCTTCTACTTATAGTTTTCATATTGTTGTTTTTTAACATGTACTAGATATTTCTATATAAGTACAAGAGAAAATAATTTTTTTTTAAATAAATGTGTACATAAAAAAATAAATTTTATGATTACAAATCTAGGCGGTTTTTTGGTTACATGATTCCTTTTCGATCTGGATCTTCTGAGTGTACAAATGGAAACCAAACATTTTCTATGCATCTTGCATATACTCATCCAGAGCTTACACTGCCTCTTATATCAGGTTTGATATATTTGAATTTTTTTAATGTTAGTTTCCTTAGCATTAGTATTTTTTGAGTTTTTATTCTTTTCGTTTATTTTTAAAAATTAAGTTTTAATGTTGTCTTTATAGATGAAAATATTTATTGGGTGTTTAATAGGATATCTTATTAAAGTAATTTTTTATTACCAAATTTATTTATTACTTTACAATAAAACTATAAAATTTAGTTTAGTTATAAAACGCCGGGTGAATAAAAACAAGCAATTACTTTTACTCAGTAATTGGTCAGCTTTACGTGAATAAAAGCTAAACAAATTTTCTTTAAGTTTTTATTTACGTAATGCCGAACAATTACTAAGTAAATTGCTTAACTTTACGTGAATAAAAATTTGAGCAAAACTCCTAATATTTTTATTCACGTAAAGCTGACCAATTACTGAGTAAAAGCAATTGCTCATTTTTATTCACTCGGCCTAAAGTTACATTTTAATATACATACTTAAAGGCTTGAGCCAAGAGCTTTAACAAATTTAAAAATGCTTAAAGGACCGAAAATTATAAAACATAAAAAACCATCGGTTTCACCAAGTTCTCTTAATCTATCATTCGCTAATAATGGTCTTCGAAGAAATTTTTTTTTCTGTTTATTCTTATCTCTTGCAAAGTTTACCAGACCTACTTGCTCTTAGTGAAATTTGAGTTCAGCTGTCTCATATTGTGACCTTAGTGAAATTTGAGTTCAGCTGTCTCATATTGTGATCTTAGTGCTCTTGGTTATCTTCTTTTAATTCACTTTTACCTTTCTCAATCTCTAACGCAAATAGTCAACTTTCCAACTAGCTTTCCAGATTATCAAAATCATTTAGCTTCTCTACTTGACTTAAGTCTTGTTTTTGATCCTAGTCAATGCTCAGTTTTTCCACATTCGCTCTTAAGTGCCTCTGATCACGGTTTGATCTCTCTAAAACTATTATCTCATTCTTCTTCATCATCAGAATCTTCCTATCATCCTACTTCTTACAACTACCATAAAGCTGACTGAGACTCTTTCGTAATTTTTGTTTTCCTGCTGACAAATGTGCTTCTTATGTAACTTGTTGGATTCAGTCTGGTATAGAATCATTTATTCTCTTTCATTTCAAGTCAAGCCTCACTCTTCTTCATGGTTTTCCTCTCATTGTGCTGCTGTAGTATCCAATTGTAACAGTTACTTTCATATCAATTTTTCAGAATACAGGCGTCTATTTACTATTGCTAAAAAACCATTGTAAATAGGTTTTGTCCAATGTCTGAGCCCTCTATTCTCAGGTCACAAAATCTCGTATATTATTTCAAAAATTAGGCTCTTGTTTCTTCTGAAGAATCTATAATAAGGCCAAACCTGTTATTCCACCTCTCTTGTATGGTTCAGATTTTGTCAACTTCCCTAAAGACAAAGTTTGCTAAGAACATCTCATTAATATTATCTCTTGATTTCACTATTCATGTTCTACCTGATATAGCTGACAAACAGGTTGATATATTGCATGACAATTCTACCACTCCAGCTTCTGTATCTAAACTGATTTCCTGCTTAGACTCTTCTACAGCTTGTGGTCTGGACAACATACCTGTTATAGTCTTGCAGAAGTGTTCTTCGGAGCTGTCAAGTAGTCAAGCTATTAAGTAAACTCATTCACACTCTACATGAAATATAACTAATGGAAAACTTATTGTACCATCATATAAAACTCAAAACTATGGTAAGAATTCTGTTGTGTATCAGTGCATCTGTGAATGGAACAAGAGCCTTGTGTGCATTGTGAATGAGTTCAATAAACTCTAACTCCGAACTCTTTTGTCATCTTTTCTTAATCTTAATCAAAATCAATTTAAAAAAATTCTGAAAAATATTTTGTTATAATTTTTTTCTATTACTATAATAATTATCCTTATTTTTTGTTTGTTTTTCTTTTCTCTTTTATTATTACCTATATATATGATTTTTAAAAAGTTTACTTTGTGTCTATGTTTTATGTTTTATGTCTATATGTTTATTATTAGTCATATTATTTTGAAAAATGGTGCTACTCCTTTGATCAGACTTCTGTATGAGTGAAACCATCCATACTAATCAGTAATTTATTATAATAAGAAATAACATATCATTTTACTTATTATTATAGTAATTATTATTATTTATAATTTTTTTTCTTCTTATGAACATCTTTAAGGTTATTCCTTTTCAATCGTAGTATAAAAGTTGTCCTCAATGGACAGCACTCTTCATATCCTATAACTTCAGGGGTTTCTTAAGGTTCTATCACTGGTCCTATACTCTTTAGTTTAAATCAACAATTTCCCAGAAATTCTCCTATCTAAAGTGGCATTATTCACTGATAATACTATCATTTATTTTTGTCTTGATAAGAAGCAATTTTTAACAGATAAGTATTGGGTACATAAAAGTTTTTATAAGTATACTTTTAATAATAAAGTTAATTTATTTAAGTTATTTTATTGGTTCTGAAGGTCATCGTACCTTTAATGTCATATGATTAAAAAAAAAAAGTTTATTGTAAAATAATATTTTTACAGTGAATTTAATTGCATAATCAACTCTAGAAAAGGAGCTGGCATTTTCCTTAAACATCAGTTCTTTGGAATTCACTTCCTTCATCTTGTTTTCCTGATTCATATAATTTGCAATCTTTTCAGTTGTCTGTCAATCATTATCTTGCTCTATAAACTTCATCTTTTCGCTTCCAGTTCTAACTTTTATAGTGGTTGCTTGCAGCCTTCATGAATGCAAAGATATTTAAAAAAAAATCTTAAATTTATTGTTGGTCAAAAATATTTTACTTTTTATAACAAAAATATTAAGGTATTAACAATTGTAATTTTCATGTAAAAAAAATGATAAAGTTATGTTTTTCCAAAAAAAATTTTGTCAATAAACTGAATTTTTTTTTTTTAATGTTTTTTGATATATTTTATTTTTCAGACTAACAGCTTTTATACATAATTGCTAAAAACAGTTTAAATAGGATGATATTTGATAAAGTTGTTGCGCGTGTAATGTAAATTAACATTTTATTTATTCAAACAAATTTCTGGATTTTTAAAATATGACTAGGATGATCTATGATATATATATATATATATATATATATATATATATATATATATATATATATATATATATATATATATATATATATATATATATATATATATATATACACACACAGTCATATCCCTGTTGCGAGTCAGGCTATTTGTCAATCGATGGAGCAGCACTCTGTTGTAAGTCAGGCTATAAGATAGTTGATGTAGCAACACTCGCGCATGATTTACAGTAAAAAAAATAAAAATAAAAACATTTTATTTAAAAAATAAAAAATTAAAAAATTGTTTATATTTTTAAAAACATTCTAGTCAATTAAATTTGCCTTTTTGCGGGTTTTTTTAAAAAGTGATTAAATTAATGGTTTTAACTTTATGACAACAGGGAAATGTTGAATGAATGTCAAAAGTAATTAAAAGTGACATAATTTGTTGTCAAAAGAATCATTTTTTACCTTCCTTACTCTCAAAACCAATAATTGTGTGTATAAGTTTATAAAATTTATTTAATTAGCTATTTATATAATTAATAGTAAAGTAATTATGAATTGTTTGTCTTCAGAAATCACATTACGTTTTGAAACTGCAACAATGGTAGGACAGAGGTGCTTATTGTATTTTCTTTCTCCCTGGCTTGAAAATATTGAGCTAGTTGAATTATCAAGTACTCCTGTATCATCAGAAACAGGAGAAGCATTAGATTTAAATGATATTCATACTCCCACTCATACTCAAATGTTGAGACCAATAGTTTTACAAGGTGGTGGTTGGGGATCATCACAAGCATCACAGATGGTCTTAAACAACTTGTTTTATCTGACTGTAAAGGTTCCAAACTTTTTTCTTAAATTTTGTTATTTTATAACATAGTAATTGCTTATTTAATTTATATTGTTTGTTTGAAAATATTAGCTCAAACTAATCAAAATGTTTTCTTTAACCAATAGAGTAGGATTTTAAAATTTTTGTAAAATCGAAACTAAAATGAAAAAATCATTTTATTTTTAAAAATTTCAGTATGAAGAATTATACAGTAAAGAAATTGAAAAATGCTGGTCATCTTTATGTATTCATTGGGAGAATAACATTGCACGCATTATAGACTACCTTATTATAATGGCAGGGTTGTGCGGCACATCTGTTCTTATTCATGTATAATTGCTTGATTATTCAGATTTTAGATTATTTTATTAAGATTTAGATGTAGCATTAATTATTCTTAAAATTATTATTAAAAATTCCTTTTTTTAGGCTAAAAAGATTTGTGTTTATCTTGCAAGAACAAAAAGTACAGCCACTGTTTGTCACCTAACAGAAGAAATAAAGGTACACAAATTTTTCTTTCAACATTAAAAGATAAAAAATCTCTGTTTTACAGAGATCTTTTATTTATAATATATGTTAAATAAAAAATTAGCATAACTGGTCTTTTTTTTATATATATTTCTTTCAAAAATATTTAGATGATCAAAAATATTAGATGATTTACAATTCTTGCTTGTTCTTGTTATCCTTGCTTGTTCTTGTTTTGTGCTTGTTCTTTTTCTTTTTGTTTTGTGCTTGTTTTTTTTTGAGATTACAAAATCTTATAGTAGATTTAGAATAATATTTTTAAACAAAGTTATTATTTTATTTTTAGCTTACTGATGTAGTTTCTAACTCATGGGACCGAATCCCTTCTCCTCCTTACTTTAGATGTTTAAGTAAGCTTTTCTCTCCCATCAAGTTGAGTTCACCACATTCAAGTAGTTTGACACAAAAGCCCCAAGAAGGAATTAAAGAGGATGAAAACACTTTGATTGACGCAAACAGTTCGACTTTATTAATAAATCGGTTTGGAAATGAACGATCTTCATTTGGATCTTCTGGAAAGTCTTTTTCAGAAAATGGTAATATTACTGTTGCTTAAATATCAAATTCACAGATTTTTTCAAAGTTTACTATCTATTTAATAATGCCGAACTTAATAGTAGTAGTACCCTTTCTAGCTTGTTTGACACAGAGCTCTTGGCAGCCATATCAACCAAGGTAAAGCAAGAAAGGGTTGCATTAAAACTAAGGTGAGGCGAGAAAGATTCGCAGCACTTTTTTTATAAGAAAATGTGAAAGATTGCATGTAAATATCTAAGTTATGTAAAACTTCAAATTATGTAATGTTAAAACATATATCAAGTTTTACAGTTTTACTTTTACTTGTAAATTGCACTGCGGCAACATCTCCTTAATTTTGATTTATAGCTTTTATCTGCCATTTTATAAATAATTTAAAATGCTTTGTTAAATAATTTAAAAATATTCCTCAGACAACACGCCTGTGTCGCCAAGTGGTTAGCTTGCAGAGTTTCTGAAGCAAAGCACTGTGGTTCAAATCCATTCTCTGGAACCATTTTTGATTTTTTGATTTTTTTCTAAAATAATCTAAAATACAAAATATAACACTTTTGAAGTTTTATAGATATCATATACATAAAAAAAAAAAAGTTGACTCTGATAAAGCGGTTAGAAAAAAAAAATTTAATATTCTCAATAATCTTTGTAACTGGTTACACCATATGGAGCAAGTTTATGGAGAAGACCAGCATGACAAATTTTTTCAAAAGCTTTAGATATGGCAAGAGCAATAACTATAGTCTCTCCACCTCCATCTAATGAACTATAAAATCTTTTAGTCACAGCAATTAGCAAATCAGCCCTAGAGTGAGAGGATTGAAAACCAAATTAAATTTGAATGTTTAATTTAAATGGAAGGAAGAAAATAGCCATAAGAGTCAAATTAAAAGAAAAGTTCTTCGCAGATAGTTCTCCTATATCCTTAGGAGAGGTAATAAGATCAGTCTCATGAAAGACACAAGAAATGTTAGACCTACTCTTGTTAATGACTATCTTAAAGGTTTTCCAAATCTCTAGAGCCTAACTTCTGAGATAAGATAAAGGATTTAGTGAACTGAGAATAATGGAGCTTAGCATCAGACAGCACTTTTTACATCAATTCTTGCAATAATAAGTAGCCATTTGTTCTCAAGAGAGTTAAAAAATAATTATGATTAGATAAAGCAGCTGCACAAGAAGGTGAAAACTATGTAGTAGAATGAAAATTAATTTGGAACTGACGAGAAGGTGTAAAGGCTTTCATTGCTGCCTGAATCCAGGAGTTTACAAAGGAGTCGCATTTTACAGCTGAGAGAGAAAAGAATCAGCCCAAGGATTGTCATAAAGAAAATCACAAAAAGAATCCCTGTCAGCTTTAGGATAGTTGTTAGTAATGCAGTGATAGGATGAGTCCAAAAAGGAAATATGAGATAAAAGATTTAAAGAGATTATGCATGGTCAGAACCACCACAGAAAAGGAGAAGCCGTAGAAAGGGAGAAAAAAGAGAAACTGGACACAATCTAGGATCAGAGACAACACATAAATTAAGGGGTGAAGGTAAATTATTAGGGTTGTTAGGAAAACAAGTCACAAAGTTAATTATCTGAGTAAGAGATTGAGAAATGTGGAAGTTATAGGCTTTAGTGCTAGCATGGTCAGTGGTGTTGAAGCCAAGCCATTCAGTGTGATAAGCATTTAAGTCACCAATAACAAAAATATTGGCAGAGGGATAAAAGGAGTTGGCATGGTAATATTGATCAAAACTTACATCTAAAAGAGTGGAGTTTTGGAAAAAAAGAGAACATGAAAGAGAAAGTTGATAGAGTAAAGAGGTGCTGAGCAGAAGTACATAAAAGAATGGTCAAAGGATTCAAACCTGATTTCATGCCAAATAGGTGAATTGATGCGTATGTATATCCCCAAGCATGTAATTATTAGAGTCTTGCGAATCAAAGGATAGTACCCATCAACACTGAGATTTGAAGGTTCAACTGTAGAATTTAAATTAGTCTCACTAAGAGCAAGCAAGTCTACAATGTAGCACTGTTAATGCTCTGATATTTTACACCTGTTAATGGAATCAGCCTCTCTGAGAGATTCCAGAGTTCAGGAAACCTTACTACCTGCCAACCTTTGAACTATTAAACTGAGTTTTAGAGCTGTGTCCTCATTATGGGATTAGAAGAGTTGCATAGCCAATTTCAAGGAGGCACAAGCAAAAATTTTTGTGTAGAATCAAGAAGATACAGCATTCATTATCCAGGCAGGAAACAATGTAAAACAGGTTTACATCTATGCCAGCCTAATAGATCAAGAAGGGTTCAATTAATCAATCAAATATATTTCGAAATAAGTTATAACATTTCAAGGAAATTTACAATAGTAGAAGTACTAATATAAAGTAAATACCTGAATATACAACATAACGTTATAGAAAATGATGAAAATAGTAAAAACTGATATCAATAACAATAATTAATATATATTAATAATAGTAATAATAATATTAATAATAAAAGTAATAATAATAATTCTAATAAGTACAATAATAACAACAACAACAGTAATAATAATAATTATTATTGTTTTAGAATTAGAATTTCATAAATAAAGACAATAACAGTAGCAACAAAAATTTAGTAAATAATGACAGAAACAACAAAGATTTAGTATGAAGTAGAGAATAGATAAATGAAAACAGATAAATAGATAAATTAAGAATCTCAAAATATTAGTTCTAGTATTAAAATTAAAATTTTTATAAAAGTATTGAAAATGGCAGATAAAAAACAAGATGAAGTAGATATAGATGGACAAGTAAAGAATTTCAAAATGTTAAAATATCAAATTAAAAACTGAAGGATCACAAATCGATAGATATAATAAAGAATTTCAATATTAATTTGTAGAAATATTTAATTGTATTTTTTAACAAATAATTAAAAAGCTTGATTTTGAATTCAGAGATTGAATTAAGAGATTTTAGATCAGGAAGTAGTTTGCTCCATAAACTAATACATTGATATTTAAATGGATTTATATCTATATTTAGCAGAGTGGTGTTTTGGAATAACTTAGTTTAAGCTACTGATGGCACAAAGAGGATAGTGACAATACTGTACTTGTAAAGAAATTGTTGAATGATAGGGGAAGGATTTTGTGATGATAATTCCAGACAAATTGGCAGTTAAGAAATACCACAAGTTTGTCTAATTTTAATATATCGGAGATTAGGTAAAGCATATTAGATTTAAAATTATATTATTTTCAATGCTTTATTTTGAAGATGAAACAACCTTAAAATAATTTGTTTATGGGATTGTCCCCATACTTAACATGCATATCTTAGATAGGACCCAAAAATAGCATGATATATAATTAACAGAGTTTCTAGATTTATGTAATGGCGGACTTTGGCTAGCCTTCCAGTAAATCTGCTGAATTTCATTGATAAGTCATTTAGATGGCCTTAAAAAAAAAGATTAGAACCAATTTTAATTCCAAGATATTTAATAGAATCAACACGTCACTTAAAGGATAAATTTTTTGTCTGTTTAGTCTGAAATTTAAGTGCTTATTAATTGATGCCAGATAGGATTTAAAGACGATCAGCTCTGTTTTGTAAAAATTCAGAGAAAGTTTGTTAAAACAAAGTCACTGAATAAGATTTCCAAGATCATGATTAATTCATTTGTTGATTTTTTAAAGTGATTTGTCAACCAGTAGCATGTTAGTATCATCAGCAAAATGGTTAGCAGTTGCAAATTTAAAAGAAATATTTTAAGTCATTAACAAAAAGAAGAAGAAAAAAAGGTCCTAAAACTGAACCATGTAGTACGCCATTTGAGGAATTCTTTAAATCAGATTTTGTGTCATTTATGAAAACAAATTGTGTCCTGTTTTAAGGATATGAAATAAATCATTTTAGTGGGATGCCTCTGATTTCATAGTATTCTAATTTTGTGAGAAGGATGGAGTGATCTACAGTATCAAAAGCTTTTTGAAAATCTATAAACACCCCACGCTACATTCAAAATGCTTATTATCTAGAGTTCTTCTAATCTTCTCAGTAATTTCAATAAGTGTGAGGGTTGTGGAATGTTCGCTTCGAAATCCATGTTGATGTTAGTACATGCATTTAAATTTTTCTAAAACTTGCATAGTCTGTTATGCATAGCCTTTTCAAGAAGTTTGCTAAGGTTGGAAAGAAGGGAAATGGGTTGATATTTAGAAAAGACTAGTAAGGAGCCTTTTTTATAATTTGGAATAACTTTAGCTACTTTAAAAACTTCAGAGAATTTGCCACTTTTAAAAGAATTATCATTAAGGGTCCCAAGACAAGTGATTTTTAACTCAGAATTTGTTTCTCCAAGCCTTTGCCAAAAAAGATATTTTAGAAATGTATTAGGAAAAACATTAGATCTAACAAAATACTAGAGATTAAGGTGAGCATAGGTTTTATAGTGGAGTCACTAGTTATTTACTGAACTCACACTGGGTCAGAGATTTAAAAAGAACACAAGTATTCATAAAGTAACTTAAAGGTTAGTAAACATAATGCCAGAGGTTCAGACAGAACACAAACATACATAAAGTAACTTACGGGTGAGTGAGCACTGCATCACAAAAGTCAAATAAATATTTTTGTAATATTT
>NC_061157.1:29268877-29352736 GCF_022113875.1 Hydra vulgaris
GAAGTGAATTTAGCAGATGCTTAGTTGTGAGTTTTTTTTTTAATATTTCTTTTGACCATCTTTTTAATTTTCTGTTTGTAAATGCACAAATCTGATCTTTGTCAGATCTTTGGCATTTTTAAATGATTCTGATTGGTTTGTGCAACGATTTAAATAGATCTGATTGGTTTGTGCAACGAAAGTAACTGCATATGGAGTTAATGACATCATTCTATGTTCAATCATATCTCCATTCAAAAAAGAATCTTAAATGAACACACACAGTTGTTGAGCTTGACCCTTTTAAACTTTTTTTTGTTGTTCTTGCAATCTATTATTGTTAAAAAAATGCAATGTGAATAAGTGCAGCTTTCTGATTGAAGTATTTTTTTTCTTATATCAGATATCTCAGCTTATATCTTTTTTGTTGACAACTTTTTACTTATTGACATCTTGAAATGATAAATTTTTTAAACTCATTTTTGTATAATAATTTTATATAAAATAAAACCCACAAGAAATTCTATTATTAAAATCTAAAATTGAATTCTCCATTACTTTTGAAGAATTTAAAATATCTATTAAATTGAATGGTTGTTTCTAATCAGAAAATATTTTAATTTCATTTTTTTTTTCTAATATTTTATTTCATATTCTAGCATTAGTTAAAAAAAAATGCACCATTTAAGTCAATATTTAATTTATAACAAGGCTTTTGAAAGTAAGCTAATTAAAAAAAATGTTTTGCAACATTCTTTAAAATTTGAGAGCAGAAACAAAATTATTTCAACAAATTTTAAAAAGCAGCTATTCACTTTTACGTTTTCAATTAATATATTCTTATTCTTTCCCTTTTTTTTATTTTGATATTAAAATTATGCACTTTTTTTACTCATTAAAACAATTTTTTTATTTAAAAAATGTTTTTATATACTCTTAGTTTTGAGTTTACTTTTATTCAGTGCAAATGTTGAAACTAGAGTCAATGGTCCAGAATTAGAAGAAAACGGGATGAGCATATCAGAAAAAGCTAGACATGTAATTGAGTATCTGGCTAAGAGGTAAATGTTATCTATTTAAATTTTATTATTTTTTGCTGTTTCAATATAGTGATTTGATAATTACAATGATTTGATAAATTATTGAACAATTATTTTTTAATATAATTTTAGTGGGTGTAAACCGTTATGGACCTTTGAAGACATTACGCCTAGAAACTGTACTATAAAGTCCTCTAATCATCTTGAATCATTCCTACATATTATAATTTCATTGTTTGATGATGCCTTGCCATCATCTTCGTTACGTGGTCGTTGGGGTAGAGAGTCTTTGTATTGGGCAACATCTTGCTCATCAAGACATTATGCAGGAAGATCTTTTCAAATATTTCGTTCTTTAAAAGTTCCTTTGTCATGGCCAATGTTGTCAGATATCTTACAGCGCCTTGTGGAATCTGTTGCAGATAGTGGTGAAGATGTTCAAGTAAGTGTCTTTTATATTAAATGCTTTCAGTGTTTTATCCCTTATTATTGTTAAAAGAAACATTTGGTAACACTGGTACCTATTTATTAGAAGCTATGTTTGTAATGTTTTTTTTATGAAAAACCTGGTACCTATTTGTTAGAATTTATCATTGTAATGTTTTTTATTTAATTTTTATTTGTTACATTTGTAGTTTAAGAGATTATACATTTAAAATAATATCAAATAATAATATATGTTAAAAACATTTTATTGATAAAACACAGATACATTTTTTTGTTTATAAAAATAACTATAGTTATGTAATTATATGTTAATAATTATATAATCAATGCAAGTCTGAGTTCAAGATTTTTCTTGTAATCAATGACAAAGATAACTTTTTTTAAACTTAGGGTTATTTTATGGAAATCCTTCTTACTTTTTTGGCTGAAGTAGACTATGCATTCAATCCTCATCCAAAATCTATACTTAAGGCTTCATTTGTTTTACCTGACTCATTTAAGTTTAGCAGTGTTAAAGACTTATCAGTTTCAAATCTTCCAGCAGGGCATCATCGAAGATCAAGAAGTACAGATTGCAGTCACGAATATAAACGTTATAGATCATTAAGTGATTTTAAAGTCAGGTATTTATTCATAAATCTTTAAAGCAAATTTTATTAATATTATTATTCTGGTTAAACATTTTTTTTAACTGTTTACAGTTTGCCATATTCTAGATAAATGCTTCAAACTTTATAAGTCTTTTTATATTTTCTATGTTCCTTGATGTAGGATAAAATTGTTTGAGTTTAATCAAGTTTCTTATATAAAAAAAGAATGTTTTAATGTTTATATAAAATGGGTGTTTAGATTTAAGTTAAAGTCTTTATTTATACTATTTAATTATTTATTATTCATTTATATGTTTTTTAACATAATATAAAATAGTTTATATTATGTTTTTTTAAATAGTATTAGTATTTGTTTTTTAAAGTTTAAATATAAAATAATGTTTTTGGTTTTTTGTGTGTTTTCTGATGTTGCAGCATTTCAGATGACTTTTCTGATACTCCAACCGTAGAGTTTTCTGAGAATGAACTACCACAAAGTCCTTATGACATACTAGCTCGATTTTTTTGGATAGGTGTATCTTTACTTGAGTCAGATTATGAGCATGAATTTTTGCTTGCAATAAAGCTTATTGATAAGGTAGCCATTTTTGCTTAAATGTTAATTTTTATCACTGAATCTTTGTTATTTGTTTGTTTATTAGTCAGTTTGCTTGAGTAGTTTATGAAAAAAATGTAACAGTTTGACATTACTTGTGTTGGTTTTATGTTGGCATATGTTTAAATTTTTGTTATTTTTACATTTACAGTTAGATATTACAAGTATATTATTAATTTTAATTTATTTAAATTTTATCTTGATTACTAGATATTTCCATATTATTAATGTAATAAAATTTCAATAGGTGTTTGATAAATTAAATTTGGAAGACGCAAAAAGTGTTGAACGTGTGGAGAAAGTGTTTGATAAAATAAATTGGTTAAATTTTCCAGGACTGCAAAGTTTACTTTTAAAAGTAACTTTTTTTTTTTTAAACTGTATAGCATTCTGTTTTATTTTATCTGTTATTTGTAATTATTGTTTATTGTATCTTGTTATCTATTATTGTTATTTTTGTTTTATTTATTATGCTTATTGTTGTTTGTTACCTGTAATTATTCATTATTGTTGTTTGTTATCTGATGTTGTTTATTATTGTTGTTTGTTTTTTGATGTTGTTTATTATTGTTGCTTGTTATCTATTGTTGTTTATTGTTGTTGTTTGTTATCTGTTGTTGTTTGTTACCTGTTGTTGTTTATTATGGTTGTTGTTTATTATGGTTGTTTGTTATTTGTTGTTTATTTTTGCTGTTTGTTACCTGCTGTTGTTTATTTTTGTGTATTATTTGTTGTTGTTTATTGTTGTTGTTTGTTACCTGTTGTTGTTTATTGTTGTTGTTTGTTACCTGTTGTTGTTTATTGTTATTGTTTGTTACCTGTTGTTGTTTGTTGTTGTTGTCATTATTTGATATTTCAGTTTTAAAACTAAAATTTTTCAATATAAAAGTTATATATATGAAAAATGTTTAAAAACCTTTATTAGGGTTTAACTTCATCTGGTACTGCTGAACAAACACAATATTTACTTTCAAAATTAACAACAATGAATTCTATTTCTGTAATCAGTCCTAATTTGACCTTAGGTAATTTATAGAAATAAATAGTTTTTATAATATGGTTTCCTTTCTTTAATCATTTAATATTGATTAATTTTATAATTTTTAACAATTTATTGTAGGACTTTCATTAAATGTTATATCACTTTTGCCTCGTTTGATTAATTCATTTGATGCACCAGATGAATTTTGTCAGGTTGCTGCACTAAGAATTGTTCAGGTTATATTGATGATTTTTATTTTAAACTTTTTATAAAGTTTTCTTATTCATGATGTGTCCTTGTGTTTCTATTTTTTTTTTAGGCATGTGAAAGTAGTTTAAAATTTTTCATGCTCATGATGTGTTTTTGTGTTGTTGTTGTTTTTAGGCATGTGAAAGTAATTTAAAATTAAAAGACCTTGCTACTTTGATGGTCATGTATATCAAAAAAGAATATTCAAAAAGTGTTCACTTTTGGATTGAAGTTGTTTGTAAAAATCTTGTTGATGCCTTTCCAAATTACAGCGTGCAACTTCTTGCATTGCTAGTTGAGGTCTTATATTTTTAATTATTGAAAGCTTTTTATATAAAATTTTATATGCATTTTGTATATTTTTTTTAAATTTATGTGTTTTAAATAAGATGCAGCTGCGTGTGATTTTTTAATTTTTTATAGAAAAAGCTTAACTTGTTTGTAATAACATTAAAACGGATTTGCGTTTTTTGAGTTACTTATAACATGACAATGCATGTGCTTTTTAAGTGAGATACAAATGTATATTATGGATTGTGCATAAGGGTGTAAACACATAAAAGATATAAAATTTACATTGGTTAGAAAAATTTAAAATCCTTTATTTTTTTAGATGCTAGAACAAGGACCTCCAATATTCCATCAGTCTGTTTTGAATATTATATGTGCTATTTTGAAATATTCTGATGTGACTTCTCCAGGATTGAAGCAATTTCATAGTTATCTACTTCGGGTCATTACTTCTCATGTTAAAGTATATATATATATATTTTTTTTTTTTGTTGTTGTTGTTCAAATAAAGCTAAATAAGTTATTTATCTATTTTAAATATTTTGTTGAGCAAATTAATGATTAGTTTAACACTAAGTAAAAATTATTTCTTTATTTAAAAATAATATCTAATATTGAAAAAATACTGTAGAAATATTGTAGAATATTGTATCTGTTGTTTGCATCAAGCATCGAGAATCACTGTATCATCTCTTACTGCAGTTTAATAAAAGTTTAGTAATAAACTTAAATATGATAAATCTAATTTCAAACAAGTTCAAAATTTGTAACCTAGGTTTTAAGATAAATTTGTAACTTAAGTTTCAAAAGAATAGAAGTCTTATTAATCAATCATTCTAATATAATAAAAAAAGGTTTTATAAAACACCTTTTTAATTTTATAAAGAAAAATTTAATTTTACTTCTTATTTTTTTAAAATCAATAATTCCAATTGTTGTGAGAAATTGTTGAAGATTAATGAAACCACTAATTCCAGTAGGTTATTATGAGAAACTGTTGAAGATTTATTAAAAACTGTATCTTTTATATATATATATTTTCACCCTTTTTTTAAAACTGTTAAATGTTTAAAAAATGAGGAATTCTAAACATTATATGATACTGTTTGAAAAAATTTAAAATCTATTTATAAATCATGGTCCTACTTTTAGCAAACTTATTTATGTAAAAATTAATTTATTTCAGCCATGGTGCAATAGTTAGAGCATTGGGCTTGTAATCTAAGAGTTGTAAATTCAAACCCTGCTCAAAGCATATAGTCAGTTAGATCAGAAACAGCATGTGCCAGAGCTCTGTGATTATTATTTTAAGTCTTTTTAGACTTTCTTTATAAAATAAAAAAACTCAGGAAACAAATCAAGCAAAGGCTAATCTAATATTAACTTGCTAAAAGTAATAGTTCTAACGTATTTGTGTTTTTTAACATATTGTAGACTAGGGATCTGGTTAATTGTGTAAGTTAAATCAAAAAACCCTTTCCAAAAGCGTTAAAAACAATTCAAAAAAAAACAAATTATCTTTGCCATATTCTTTTGATTTAGTGACTAGTGACTATTAGCTGTTTGCAGACCTAAAGCAATGCTTCAGGGAAAAAGTAATGTTTTAAGACAAAAGATTGATAATAAAGTTAGATAAAAAAATTTAAGTTAAAAAAAAATTGGTAATAAATTTTAAGATATTAAAATGACAGAGGAACTTCATCAATAGTTTTTATTGGGCTCTGATTGACCATTAACACTGTAATAACCAGAAGTTTATATAATTTTATAAAATTAACAAAGAGATATAATTTTACAAAAATAATATAGAGACATCCTTTTATAAAAGTAACATTGTTATCTAATTTTGAATGGTGTTGTCAAACCCCTAGCTAAGGCATAGCTAGGAGTTTAAAATTCAATTTTGATTTTTGGGTAATAAAAGTAATAATAAAGATTAACATTCAATATAATTATAAAAATATTTTCAATAACTATTATAATAACTTTACAGTAAAAAAGTATTAACAGATTATTTTAACAGGGAAAAAAAAGTATTAACAGATTATTTTAACAGGGAAAAAAAAAGTATTAACAGATTATTTTAACAGGGAAAAAAAAAAGTATAAACAGATTATTTTAACAGCGAAAAAAAAAGTATTAACAGATTATTTTAACAGCGAAAAAAAGGGGCAGCTTTGAACATTTTTATAACTTATTTTTATTAATCAATATTTTATTTAATTTAATCAATTTTTTTTTTGTATCTAGCCAAAACAATTGTTCAAGAATGAAATTGTAGTGTTTGTATGATTTTTAAGCTAAAAATAAACTCAGTATCCTTCCATTTTATAGTCATAGCTTCAAATACATCTGGGACAGCTTTAAATCAGCACCAGCAAATGAAAACAAATGAAGTTTATGATTTGCTATAATAAAGCATTTTATATATACTTTATTAAAGGCTTTAGAAATGTTGAGAGCAATAGCCTTAGCCTCTGATTGCATCTAAATCTATACCTAAATGTATTCAAGCCTGCCTTAATGCATGTAGTGGTCAAAAGCACATGGTGGTCAAAAGCATGTTGTAGTCAAAAGCATGTGGTGGTCTAGCAAAATACTGAATTAAAATGTAATCTTATATTTTTGACACATTTTTTTATTATAGTTTTTTGACCTAATTTTCCTGTTTAATTGATTTTGGTACCAAAATGAATTATTTTTTTCATTTTTTAATTTAAACTTATTTTAGTAAATAAGTTTTCTGTTTAATTTTGTTATTCAATGTATTACAAATAAAAATAAAATCTATATTCTTTTTTTTATTTCTTTAAAAAGCTAGTAATCACTAAAAAATTTATTTAGTAACTTAAGTAATCACTAAAAAATCTAAGTGACCTTATGTTTATGAAAGCCACTCTGTGTGTGTGTGTCTGTGTGTGTTTGTGTGTGAGTGTCTGTGTGTGTTTTATTTCTTCTCTTTCTGGAGTGACAATCTTAGATTTACAACTTTTTCTACTTTTATTTTTCTTTTTTTGCAAGGTAGAGCTTTTGGAAATGATAATACAGATTCAGGTGTTAGATGTAGTTTAATTGAAGGGTATTAGAAATAATTTTTTGGTTTTGGTCATCAATCATATCATTCTATTTTTTAATAATTATCCCATCAGATGTGCTGGGAATTTGATGTATAACAACTTTATGAGCATCAGAGTTAGATAAACTAAATGTTTCTTTCAGAGGACAATTGGTTAATCAGCATATAAGAAATCGTTTTTACAAAAATCATTTCATGAAAAAGTACATTATGCAGGTTCAGAAATTTTTGGCAATAAATGTTGTGGTATACAATATGCCAACTAATCATGTATTGTTATTGTTTTCCCCGGATTGGATAAAAGCTAATCATTCTAACACATAGAACTTTGAGTGAAAAAAAAAAACTGTTTTTTATGAAATTTATTGACTTAAATACTATGTAAAAGTTTTAACGTTTTTGATCTATAATAATGTCCAGGATATTTTTTAACTTTATTTAAAATAATATGAAGCAAACAAACTGAGCAAAATCCTAAAGAAGTTCAAAAAGAAACTTTTTTAAAAAATACAAGCAGTAGTAGTTGTATTAAACAAAATTGAACTTTCATTTATTTAACTCCACTTAAAACTCCACTTAAGTTATAGATTGTCAAAGATTAGATTTTTATATAAAAATTATTATTTAAATTTTACTAATTCATTTTAACTGGGTTGAATAGCTGCCACATCTAAAGGTTGCATAGGATGTGTTTAGCAGGGAGAAAATGTTAAAACTATCATTACATTTTCACAACAATTGATAGCATCTAATGTTTTAAATTAATTTTTTCAAAAGAAGTTAAGTTTATTTGTTATGAAACAAATTTTTTTTGTTACCTGTTAATTACTAACTAGCCAAAATCATTTTTTATACATTTTTTTTAGGACGTGAACTTATGGAAAGAGTCGTTGAATATTCTAAAACTAGTAGTTTCCAACTCGTCACACATTCAACAAGCACATCAATCTTTTTTGCGTACTACATCTTCACAACTTGTACAACCCAGGGGATCATTGGGCTCTATTATTTCTCTTGCCCCTAAGCCATCACGAGTTCATAGCATGTCATTTGGAGAAAGTTCTTGGTCTCTATCATCAGATATGTTTAAAAAAGATCTGCCTGGTCGTACTCTTGAGTTTTCTTTTAATGTTTCTAATACCCCAGTTATTGGTGCTAGATATAATTTAGAAGAATTAAAGGATCATATTGAAGCAACACCAGGTGCAACAACAGCAGCTCCATGTTGGAGAAAGCCACATGGTTCACAGGTTTGTTTATTTTAATGTGTGAGTGTGTTGTGAGATATGAGAACTTTATTTTTCTGTTTTCTATTGATTTTTATTATAGAAACGTACAAGAGAAAGGCTTGTGCAGCTGCTTCCAATGTGTGGACACAAAGGCGGTTTAAAACAAAGTCTTTCTGTTATCTTCAGTTCATCAAGTGAACTGGACCTAGAACGAGCTATGTCTTCAGAAGATGGATCAGGAGAAGAACCATTAGGAGAAAACATTGAAGTTGATTTCTCTGGTCAGAGAGTGAGTTACACTTTTTTATTAATTAACTGTATATTTATATACAGTTTTATTAATATATTTATCTATGCATATGTACTTATGAATGCCAGTAATTTAAGTCACATTAAAAATCGAATATATAATAAAAGTATGTAATTTGAGTTTCTCTAAGAAATAAATTCAAAGCTTTGTATACTATTGGTGATTATCTTATTAAGAAACTCTTATACATTAGATATATAAGTATTGAGCTAATTGAGGATCAAAATTGACCAATTGAGTTTTCTAGCATACTCTTGTGATTGATTAATTAGAATTGCGCAGCTCATGCATTTTCTCCAAATAAAAAGGGTAAGCTTGGAATGTTTGTCTGAGCTTAAGTTTAAGTTTGAATGAAACAGATAAATGTCTGAGCTTAAGCAATAAAAAAATTTTTTTTGATTTTTTTGTTTGGATTTGTCAACTCTTTTTTATAAAATATTCAAAAAATTATCATGTTATTATATTATAAAATGTACATATAGAATATGCAAATAAATAAATTATTTCTTAGATATAATGCATAAATCTAAATAAACAAATGTGACATGATAAAAATATCCATATTATTTTATGTTATATTTGTGCTTAACTATCTATTCATATTTGCAATGTAATTTATATATTTTTATATATACAATATTTAGCTCACAAACATATTCACAGATTTTGATTTCTTGGATGATGAGCTTGATAAAGATATAATGTTGGAGGTTGGAACATTTGGTTGGACATCTAATTCTGAACTTGCAGACGAATTTTCTGAATGTGGTCATATATCTCCTTGTGGTAGCGAATCTGATAATGTTACTTCTGTCAAAGATGATTACATTAGTGCTGATGAAGAGGAAGTAGATGTATGTAAATAAAATAAAAAGATATATTGAACAATTTATAATATATAAAATGATATATAATAATAAACAATAGATAATATGTAAAGTGTACAATCATTTTTTACGGACTTTGCATAAGTAAGTATTTAATTTTATTATTATCTAATTTCTTATATATTATCTAATTACTTTTGTTTTGATGTGACAATATTTTTGCATCAGTCTTTAGACAAAAACGTAGTAATTCTTTTTCAGCTGCTACAAAAATCTTTGCCAGAGTTTTCTTTGATCTCACTGAAAGAAGAGCGAGAAGAAGAATTAGAATCAAAAGAAGATGACAGGGAGGAGGATGAAGAAGATGAAGATGATATAGAAAAAAGAATTACTTTAGAAGAAGATCAAGATGATACAGAAAGTCCAACAAGTCTTCCATTAGATCCTGTTGATTCTGAGACAAGTTGCTTAATGAAAACAAATGATGAAATTAACATTGGAATCTTAACAAACTTGTTAACAGATCCTGGTGATAGTTTGTTAACTGATAATAGTGTTGATAACTCTGCTGTTGATCATGTTGGCATGGTTTTTTCACACACAGATGAGAATTATAGTTTAACTTCTCAATCAAGGTGCACATTTGTTTCTTTTTTATGTTTATATATAAGTAACAAAGAATAATGACAAAAAAAATTGCTGCTTTAATTCAAATTTTTTGAAAAGTTCTGTTCAAAAAGTGCAATTAAAGTTTTTTGTGGGTTCTCTTACTCTCTTTAGCTATTGTTGTTTATCATTTATATTGATGATTGTCCTGATATTTTTACCTTTGAAGTGACTTAAGACTATATACTCCAGTCTTGATAAATTTTATCACTTTTTTATCCATTGATTATGATCTTTCATCTCTGACAGCTTGCAATGGCTGGTGATTTTTAGCCCAAACAAAACTCGGTTATTCACAGTTATTGCAATATTGTTTATATTCCTATATTGAGCAACACACTTACTGAGAGATATACCTTTTGTCTTCTCAGAACATCCTTTACTACTATTATTACCTTTACTACTATTACGACAATCTGTTTCAAAGTTAGCATCTGCACTAGTTGAACCTGCATTACCTGCAAAATTTGTATATTGCTCATTATTTGTTCCATCAACCAAAACTCAAACTCTTGTCTGGCTTGTCATTCAACAAAGTTTCATCTTTTTACTACAACTGTTTCCTCTTGCTAAAAAACTTTCTACATCTATTTTTTTTTTTTTTATCTGTTCTTTGGAATTCTCTCCTGGCTTCATGTTTTTCTGACTTGAAGATTTTCAGTTTTATGTCAACTGTTTTTTTTTTCTCTTTAATTCTCTATTTTTTGCTTTTTGTTAAAACCAACTTAAGTAGTGGTTGCTTGTAGCCTTGTTTGGAATGTTTTACAAAATTTAATCGAATATTAGAGATATTTTTCTGATCTTTTTGAATCAGACTTATGTTTTACATTCTGCAGCTTGATCCACAGTTTCTGACAGAAGAAGTTGAATATTAGAGTATTCCAGTATTCAACTTGATTTATATTAAACTTGAAACTTGTTTCATATAAAACTTCTCTGAGATTCTTATAAAACTTCTTCCTTTTTTCCCAGATATGAATTATTTTAGCGAAATTAATACGCCTGAGTTTAAATGTATATTTATCCAAATAAAATAAGAAATTACTTTAATATGGAACAAAATAGTGATTATTTTAATGTCATCCTCATAAATATTTGGAGTCTCAAAAAAAACTTTGAAAGTTTTTTAAATTTATTATGCAAAACACAAAACTTTTTTAACATTATTTGTTTAACGGAAACGTCTCCCAGATTTTAATTAGGTTTTTTTAGAATCTAAAATTAATAAGTGAGAATGAGGAGTATATATTTATATAAAAGAAAATATTCTTTATAACTTAGACACGATATGAGTGTTTCTGATGAAGACTGTTGTTGTTGTATATATGCAAGTTAAAAATTCAATTAAAAGTTATTTCAATAACTTGAAATCATTTAAGGAACAAATTTCGAATCAAAACTGGAGCAGTATTAACTTCAATGATGATATAATCCTGATCTACTATTCCTTTTTTAAAACATTTAAAACCATTTATGATGCAAGCTTTCCTATTTGTGAAATAATCCTTAACGCCAAAGACGTATCATGTCATTGGATAACTAAAGGACTTATAAAATCATCAAAAGTGAAACAAAAACTGTATATTAAATATTTAAAATAAAAAAATCAATCATAAAAATAACTACTTAACTTAAAACTCCGTAAAAATGTGAAAAGAAATTACTACTCTGACTTGTTTGCAAAGCACAAACATAACAAAGCGTATTGAGCAATTAATAAAAAAGATCAGGAAAAAATAAGAAAAGTACAATATTAGTACCAAATGCAATAAAAGTTAAAAACAAATTATGTAATGACCCTAATAAAATTGCTTATAAATTTAAATTTTTTTTAATCAGAACAAACTTATCTAATAAAATTCCTTATCTTAATGACAAATTAATTGATGAGTTTATAACATTCAACTTTAAATTTTTCAAACCTAACATACAGCAAATTTGAAGCAGCGTTTAAATCATTAAAATGAAATAGGGCAATTAGGGTTGATTGCATCAATGGAAATGTTAAAATAGACTCCTTTGACATTTTGAAAGATATACTCTTTAAAATTTGTAAAGCATCTATTGCTCAAGGATCCTTTTTAGACTCACTAAATGTAGCAAAAATAACTCCTATTTTTAAATCAGGTGAACATTCCAACATTACAAATTATCGTCCTATTTCAGTTTTTCCAATTTTTTTTTTTAATATTAGAAAGAATAATGTATAACAGAGTCTACAATTATTTTGTTGATACTAAACTTTTATATAATAATCAATTTAGTTTCCAGAGAAGCAATTCTACTGAACATGCCATACTCCAACTAACATGTAGCATTTCTGATTTTTTTTTTTAAGTTCTCATTATACACTAGGATTATTCATTGATTTGTCCAAAGCTTTTGATATTGTCAATTGCTACATTCTATTAAAAAAATTTAAACTCTATGGCATTAAAGATAAATCCCTAAGCTGGTTCTTAGTAATCGTAGGCAGTTTGTTAATATCCAAGGCTCTTCTTTGCTGTTATTAATGAATATAACACATAGTGTCCCATAAGGATCCATAGTTGGGCCCCTATTATTTTTAATATATATAAATGATCTTGAAAAAGCCTCTAACTTAACCGCTTTAATTTTTGCTGATGACACAAACCTATTCCGATATCATAAAAATACAAATACGCTTTTTAATAATATGATACAAGAATTAAATAAAGTCTCATTGGTTTTAAAAAAAACAGAATGTTCCTCAATTTTAATAGAGCAAAATGAACACTTATACCCAATATTCAGGAAAAAATGTTTGCCAAGTAAGATGCTCGACCTCTTTATTGATAATACAATACTAAAAAGGGAAAAAGTTACAAAACAATCTTCTTGGAGTTCTTGTAGACAAAAACTTATTCTTGAAACAGCAAATCGATCTGCATGAGAGTTGCTAAAAAAATTGGAATTGTATATAGAGTTTGACATATTTTAAATAAACAACAGTTATAACAACTATATTATTTGTTTATCCACTGTAATTTAAATTAAAAGCAAATGTTGTGTGGGAAAGTGCTAAACTAAACTTAAATCTCTTTATCAGCATCAGAAACATGCATCTTGCTTAATTAATTTTGTAAGTCATTTTTCAAATTTAAAACCACTTGAGAGAAATGAAAGCCTTAAATGTATACAAACTAAATGTTTATAATATTTTATGTTTTATGTTTAAATGTAAAAATCATTTAACTCCTGATGTATTTATAAACCTTTATAATGTAAAATCCATAGACAATTACAATCTTCACAATAGAAAAAATATGTCAAATCCAAGAACCTTTCTGCCTTACTAAATTTGAATAACTATTTCTTATCACGGGCCTTATTTATGGAATAAAATAGTTTTTTAATTTTGATTTGTTTTTGAAATGGACTTTAACTTATTTTAAACGAAAATTAAAAGAAGTTATCATTTCAACAGAAAGTATTTTTTCTTGTTTTTAGTTCTTATGTTTCATATATTTTATCCAGTATATTTATATTTAAAATGCACAGTTATATATAGTTTATGTTGATTTATTTTTATTAATTTGATTTATTATTATTTTTATTATTATTATTATTATATTTGACATTAAAGGGCTTCATGATAAGATTGTATGATCTTCTGGAAGTCCTGCCGATTATATTTGTAATAAGCTATTCTGCAATTGTAATTTTTTATTGAAGTCAAATAAATATTAAAAAAATAATAATAAAACTTCTCTAGTTAATCAGCAAGTTTTGAATGACTCCTCCAAATATGAAATTAAACTGAGCTTAGATTTTTTATCATCTAGAAGTGAAGAACATTATCAGTACGTGCTGAATAAAACAGGAATAATTTAATATTTTAAATGGCTGATAGATTCCCTTAATGATATTTAGTTTTTTAAAAAACTTAGCATTTTATTTCAACAAATGAAATTAAAAAGTTTTTAGGTATAGATATGTTTTACTTTTGATTTTGATTTTTAAAAAAGTTATGTACAATGGTTTTAAATATTATATTATAATTTTTTGTTGAATGGACAATGTTGCAAGGTTTTCCTTTAATCACTCATTGTGGAACAAAGATAATTTTTTATTAACTTTAATTTAGAGAAGCTCGCAACTAGCCACACTGACAGCAATTGTTAAAAAAATTCTTAGCAAAATTACAATGTTAGTTATAGAATTTTCCAATCTATACTGTTGAATAAATTTTAGTAGATCAAGAGGACCTTCCCCCAGGGCCATCCCCAGGGAGGGGGGTGTCTACCCCCCTAACGAATTTTATTAGTCAGCAAATTGTAACTGGAGTCGGCAAAATTGGATCTATAGTTGGCAGTCAGAAAAAAAGGATTTTTTTTTTTTTTTAGATAAGTTAGTGGGTAAAAAAAATTTTTTTAGCTTTAGTTGGCAAAAAACAGACACGTCACCCCCCCCTCACCTTTAAAATCTCTTCGGGACAGCCCTGCTTTCCCCGCTGTTTTTTCAACATTTTGTCTCCTCTTGTGGTGCTGGCACAGCTTTAAAATCCTGAATCCTTCATCTTTCAATATAAAGCTGTTTTTTATAAATGTCAATAAAGTTATTTATTTGACATTCAAACTCGTCAAAGTTATTTAATAAACATTCTAATTTAGCTGGTTACGCATTATTATACACAAATATTTTCTTGTAAGAACATGGAACTTATCAATGTGTTTTTTTATTTTTTTTATAATTATATCCATAGATTAAAACAATTCTCTTTGTATTTCTTGTTCTAAAGATAATCCCACGTTTCTTGAAATTTTTTCCACTCATATTTTTTCTCCTTCTATCTCGATGTTCAGTAAATATCTCCATCATGAATTTATGAAGAAAGATATCAACTTGATGTTCAAGTCTATATCTTTCTTGACAAATTGTTTTGGCTGTTGTAACAGCGTTTTGTATTACCACATTTTTAATAAATTGGTTTGATCTCTGTGGGAAATATCTGGAGTGCTGTCAAGTACCATGCAAAAGTATTTAGCTTGTTTTATTCGATCAATAATTGTTTTTCTCACTATGCCTCCCAATAGTTCTATTAATTTATTATGAATCTTAGGTAAGAAATAGGAGAAACTATATATTTTTTCCTGGTTAATTTTCCTATGTGCTCACATGTAGAGTTGCAAAAAAACATGTTTTTTTATCATGCTTTTAACCCAAAATAACATGTTTGTTTGGCTTTGTATTTATTTTTCTTTTGATCCACAGTGTGACCATAGATTACTTTATTACTATTAATGCTCATTAGGTATTAAATCTAACAACTAAATAAGATGATTACATTGATTAAAAATTATCTTAGTTCTTAGTGGAATAAAGTAAGGATAATCATGTTAAAAATAATGTTGCATAGGAGCAGCATTGTAGTATTAAAAATAAATTACAATTGTATGACTCAAATATATTTCTGACATAAATTGTAAATAATTTGATACATTTTAGTATTCAAAAAACAATATCACACCATGAATTAAATGCTTTTGTTTTAAAACGTTTCTTAAAAAAGGTATAATTTTTTTTTAATACTTCAATGCTGCAACTAGGCAACATTATATTTAACATGATTAACCAATATCATTTCTGTTATCTGAGATAAATGATGACAAATTTATTTGCAATTATTAAAAAAAAGTTTAAAAAAAGGAAATTAAATGTAAAATGAAAAAAAATAATAATAACAACTAGTTAAAACTGCATAATAATTGTATTAATAGAATTTTTTTTTTTTAATTCTATTTGAAAAAATTTTATTTAACTTTAACATATTTTTTTTACAATTTTGCAATGCAATGTTATTTCATTCATAAAAGAAAAACATTTAGTTTGATAATTCTCACTCATTCTATTAAATCATAAATTTTTTATTAATTAAGAAAATATATAGATTAGGAAGATATTTAAAGTATAAAAGTTGAAAAATTTAAAGAAGCTGAAGGTTAGTTTAAGATAACTTGAAGAAGATAGTTCTTATCTCAAAAAAAGTTCTAAATAAAAAAAACAAAAAACAATAAAATATAATTTTTCGCTACTTATATAGTTACTGCATTTTATAACAAAATTGTTTCCTTATATTAATTTGTTTTTCCTATGATCTATATATCTTTTTTTTTATTTAATATGAAGTAACAGACAATCAATAACTGAAATAAATTTGATAAACAGTTTATTAACTATTATGACAAATATGGTAAAATGATATAGTAAATAGAAGAATGAAAAGAATTCATTTAATAAATACTTAAAATAAATTTTTTAATTATTAAAGTGTTTAAAATAAGAAAAAGAGAAATAACTTTTATTTTTTTTAAAAAAAATAAATTTTTTATTTTTTAAAAATAATAATAAATTTAATAATGATAATAATAATAATAAATAAGTAAAAAACAAAAAAATAAATTTTTTAAAAAAAAAAAAAAAAAAAAAAAAAAAACTTTTATTTTTTTTGGCTAAATTAATGGTTTGTTTTTTTGTACAAAGCAACTCACATCAAAAAATACTT
The DNA here is from genome assembly GCF_022113875.1 of Hydra vulgaris. Taxonomy (NCBI): domain Eukaryota; kingdom Metazoa; phylum Cnidaria; class Hydrozoa; order Anthoathecata; family Hydridae; genus Hydra; species Hydra vulgaris. The sequence goes on from NC_061157.1 coordinate 29,285,706, forward strand.
TCACCGGAATTGCAACACATCTTTCGCAATTCTGTGTATCAATTGTAGTTCATTTATTTTAGTAATAACCCTGACTCTTGCATTTTGTATTAGTTCACCAAATGGTACTACTTTTTCAATGCAAAGTCTATATGATAATGACAAAAACTGACAACTGACAGCATTGTCCGCTTTAATAAATGTGTAAAAAAATATATTTTGCATTTTTATTTTTCCAATTAAATTAACTTTTTCAGTTTATTTTTGGTGAAACACAAAATAAGATCAAATAAGTAAATAAATTTTTAAATTATTACAACACATTATTTCATAAGGGTAGAGAAGCTCCATAATCATCACCCCTTAAAACCTATATTAAGTATTGCATAATAAATATTGTTATTATATTGGTAGTAATAGTAATAGTAATATTTATTGCTGTAACAATTACATATTTGTTTAAATATAAATATTTAAAAATAAAATAAATTGTGGAACGCGATGCAATTATCGGGTTATAGACAGCCCACACAAATTAAAAAAACACAAGTTATGAAAAATGTTTATCTATTCGCGCTTTGAAAACATTCAACGATGTTGCTTCAATGATTTCATTTGGTAACAAATTCCAAATTTTACAAACTCGATTGGTAAAAAAATTATATCTCGGTAAACATGATGGTATGTATTCTCTTTCTAGCCTGTATTTATTGCCCCTTACAGAAAAAGCCGGGCCTGAACTAGTCACGGATGATGCCGGTTTTGGATTTTTGTACCAATTTATTTGGTCTATATTTTGCTTGAATCTGTATTGTTGTATAAGATCTCCTCTAGCTCGTCTTTTCTCTAATGTTGTTAAACCCATTGCTTTCAGTCTTTTTTCATATGAAATCTTTTTAAGTTGTGGAACTAACTTCGTTGCTCTTCTTTGCACTTTCTCTAACTCATCAATATCCCGTTGTAAATAAGGCTGCCATGCAGGTATAGGAAGCGGTCTCACAAATGTCGTATATAGTCATATCACCATTTCCACATGGAAGTATGTAAACGTACATTTAATTAGACCCAAAGTTCTTTGTGCTTTTGCTGTCGCTGAAGTCACTTGATCATGCCATTTAAGGTTGGATGAAATAATCACTCCTAAATCTCTTTCACTTACTGTTGTTTTTAATTTATACTCTTTGCCGTCGTGGTTCATACAATAACTCATACGTGGATTTTTTTTACCTAAATGCATCACCTTGCACTTTTCGATGTTCAACTTTGTCAACCAGATATCTGTCCATTTTACAAATTCGTTAATGTCATTCTGCAAAGACTCATGATCTTCAACATTTTTTATAACTTTGATAAGTTTACTGTCATCTGCATATAATTTGCAATTGGAATTAATAACTGATGGTAGATCATTTACGAATATCAAGAATAACAAAGGACCAAGCACAGAGCCTTGAGGCACACCACTAAAAATCTCAAGCCATGGAGACACGTCTACACCCATCACAACTCTTTGCCTTCTTTCTTTTAAAAAAGACGATATCCAGTCATTTATTACACCCTTGATACCATATGCTTCACACTTTTTCAACAGTCTTTTATGTGGAACCTTATCAAAGGCTTTGGCAAAATCCATATAAATCATATCTACCGCTAAACTGTCACTCATGCTTGCTGTTAAAATGTCTAATGTTTCTAGCAAATTTGTTACACAGGCTTTATTTTTTACGAAGCCATGTTGATTTTTTGATAGCAATTTATTTTCCATCAGATGAGTTATTATTGCTTCTTTTATGAATGCTTCCATAACTTTGCCTGGTACAGATGTTAATGATACGGGTCTGTAGTTAAGCGGGTCTGTTGTATTTCCATTCTTGAATATTGGAGTAATATTTGCTTCTTTCTATTTGCTAGGAATTTTTCCTGTTTCAATTGATTTTCGGTAAATTAAAGCTAATGGAGTTGCTGCACTACTTGAACAACTTTTAAGTACGTAAGGACTAATACCATCACTACCACATGCTTTGTTGACGTCCAAAGAATACAGTTTTTGCTGAACTGCCTCATTTGTAACAACATTTTTCCAATCCCATTCAAAAGGTTTTGTAATACGTGGTACAAACTCCGGAATTTCACCATGCTCTTTAACAAAAACCGATTGAAAACTTTTGTTCAATATATTAACAATCTCATGCCTGTCAGATGTGAGTACATTTGCATAGTTTTTCATTGATTGTATTTTACCGATGTTTTTTTGGTTCTTTTTCGCGTATTTGTAGAACAGTCTCGGATTTTTTTTTGCATTATTTATAAGATTTTTCTCATAATCAATAGTGGATTCTTTTAATTTGCTTTTGACTAATTTTTTTACTGCTTTGTACTCATTTAATTTATTAAGATATTTAAATTTACCAGCTCTTAATTGGTTCCATAAATTTTTCTTTTTACGTATTAAAGCTTTAACTTCAATTGTTATGCATGGGTCTTTTTTAACTTTTTGATCAAACCTGGCTCTTTTCTTTGGAATATTCAATTCAATCAACTCATTATATTTTTGTACGAAAGCACTGTAGCAATGGTCCACGTTTAAATCCTTGAATAATTCATACCAATTTATTAAATTAAAACCAAGATTTATTTTTTCAAAGTCTCCTTTTTGGTAATTTATATCTTTACTATTGAATTGTATAGGGATTGTGTCAGCACCTTGCATGTCATATTTGAATTGAATTACATAATGTGCTTTTTCAATTGGTCCAAGTGGTGCGCCTATTTCTACGTCTCTAATCCTTTTGCAGTTATCTGTCATTAGTAAATCAAGTGTGTTTGTAGGTTCTTCGTCGGATATTTGAAATGTTGATCCAAAAATACATTGTTCAATAAAATTTTCATTTAAATTATCAATAAATTTTATACTAATATCACAGTTTTGTTTCAGTTTTGTTCCACCATCTTTGTACCATTTTATGTGTGGATAATTAAAATCACTAGTTATAATTAATCCGGTATATTTTTTTTGGTCTACTAGACTTTTGGCTATTCCAAGCACTGAATTGATTTTAGTGTTTACGCTTTCTGGACTACTTGGCGGTCTGTAAATACATCCAATTACACCAAACTACACCATATCTGCTCTATTCCATTGTCACATAATGCTAAATGACTTACACTTGTTGTAATAAATGTTGATTTTGCATAAATTACTACTCCCCCACCATTTTCACCAAGCAGTCTGTTTTTGTTGTAGCAGTTGTACCCATCAATATTGATAACTGATTTATCATTGAACCATGTTTCACTTACTAATATAATATCTGGTTTATCACAGGACAAGTACGCTTTTAGTTGTTGCATTTTATTATTAAGTGAAGTTGCATTGGTGTACCAAAGTTTGATGTGATTTTTGTGTGGGTTGTTGTTTCTTGATTTTTCGAGGCTAGGTATTGATGTTGGTCCACCCTTAAATTTAAACACAGCATTTACTAATACATTTACATGTGAATATGAAAAATGATTTGAGTTTTTGTCCTTTAGATCATATAGCTATTTTTTGATTTTTGTTACTTTTTCATTTCGAATTCCATAGTAGAACTCGTTTTCAATGTTCTCTTTGTTGTTTTTTCTGCATTCTTCTCTTAAAAACTTTGATTTAAACCTTTCACTTTCCGTTAAATCGGGATTTATATAGACATTCTCATATTCTTTCGAATCTCGTAATTCTTTGGCTTTTTTTAAGATAGAATTCCTTTCTCTTTTATCTTTCAGTATGACAACAAATGGGGCTTGATTATTGGTGTTTCTTGGTTTTAGTTTCATAAAATTTTGAACATTAACGGTTACTTGCAATTTTTTAAAAACATTAATTATAGCTCGTCTATTTTCTTCTTTCTCTTTACTCTTTTCTTCGTTTTCCGATGGTTTAATTCCGAAAATAACTACATTGTTTTCTCTTCTTTCTCGTTTTTTTGTCTCACTAGTAACGGAATTTATCATAAGCATTTGTTCTGGTGACTTTTTTACCATGTTTGCCCACGTTACATTGTTATTTATATGACTGGTACTTGATTTATTCATTTCTAAATCATCTACTCTTTTTGTTAAATTCATATTATCAGTTATTAATTTTTCAATTTGTAGTTTCAGATCTCCAATAATTTGTTCCTGTTGAGCCTTGTAGGCATTAAACTCTTGAGCATTTACCATTTTCTTGAAAAATTTTAAATTATATTAACTAGTTCTTCAAACTCTGTTGTTTTTTCGTTAATAACAAGACGTATATATATAGTATATATATACGTCTATAGAAATAATTTTTACTTAAAATTTTATATTTAATATAAAAACAAAAGTTTTAGATAAACAAATATAAAACATAATTTTTATTTTAGTCTGGACTCAATTCCTCCCATCGAAAATATCACTACTATTGCCTTACCTGAACCTGTCTTATTGGAAACACTCAAATATGAAGAAATTCCGAAACTTTGGTCTAAGTTTGTTCGTCAGTTAGTAAGCCACCCATCTGTAGAAGAAGCATTAGATTCTTTTCCTTGCTTTCCATTGATTTTGAAAGCATGGAATATGTGGATTAAAAGTTTGATAGATGACGCGCAAATGTTTTTTCGTTTAATTGGCGTGATTGATATTGCAGGTAAACTTTCGTTGGTCAAAGACGAGCTAGAAAAAAACTTCAAGGTCCCGTATTTGTTTGTAGATGAAGAGGTTTTTTCGGCGACAAAACTTCTGTCAAAGCATCGGTTAACTACCCTTAAATTAAATGTCGCTCTACAATGTCTTCAAGAGAAGCGGCAACTTGCAATCCAACAACTTGAAATGCTTCAGCAAAGCTTCAAAGCAAAAACTATTTCTAGTGAACAAAATGATTTTTTTTTTCATTCAAATTTTGAAGAATCTGCAGTACACGATCTTTGTCTATATTTGTATCATGTTCACATGCAGTACATCCTATGTTTAGAGATATACTCTGCTTATATTGAAAAGACTGTTACCATTGTTCGTAACACGAATCAAGTAAGTAACGATGTTTGTTTAATTTATTTTAAACAAATATACTGTAAAAAATAATAGCTAGCTAATATTACTTGTTCTGAATAAATAAAACTTTGTACAAGTTAATAAAATTATAAAACTTTTCGTATATTATATTTATCTAAAGTAGTATGTTCTTTATAAATATTATGAAGATAATCTTACATTTGGATAGGCGATTCATTTTGTCTTACTGCAAGTTATCCTGAAGTAAGATCAAATAAGTGCAATACAAGTTTCATAATTCAATGCCTTTTTCTTCTTTTTTTTTTATTACAGCCTTTTTATTTATTACAACTTTTATTTTCATACATTTTTATTACAAATTCTTTTCCAATATTTTTATCACAAATTCTTTTCCAATGTTTTAATACTACAATATAAAAGTATCTACAAGTAACATTTCAAAATAATAATATAAAATCTTTAAAAAATATCTACAAGTAACATTTTAAAATAATAATATAAAATCTTTAAAAAGTATCTACAAGTAATATTTACTTGTGTCTCTTAAACAAACAATTAAATTAAACTTTACATAAGTATATATTTCTTATATAAAGTTATCCGATAAATCAGTATTCTTATGCAGCGTATGTTTAAAATTTATAATCATTTTTATGTAGCACTCTGACTTAACAACCGATCTAATAAGCATGCGTAGTGAGTTAATAACGACGCAAAAATCTTTGAACGATTCAGCAGTTTTAAGAGATACCGTCAGGACTGCTACAAACTCGGAAGATATTTTTAATGATGCAAAGGACTCGGTTGGTTTAAATAATGTTGCAGATTTTAACGGTACGGCAGAGTCTCCAGACACATTTACCAATACTTCAAATAATGAAAATACTTTTACATTGTATAGAGATATATCTAGTATGTTATTAAATGCAGTTGCGAACCGTCAGTTCGACGAAGCGATTTCGATAATTCGCAGTTTTAGAGAAAATTATCAGAATTCATCTAGTTTTGAAGTAAAACTTGAAGAAGAAATTGAAACTATTCTATCGATTTATGCTAAAAACATACTTAAATCTCGTTCGGGTGTCTTTGCGTTACTTGGATCTTACGACCATTTAGTGACGCTGTGCGATAAACTAAATGAACTTTTAGCGGATTTTTTATCTTCTGCGTATGAAAGATCTGATGCTTCAGAGATTCTCAAAAAAGAACAACCAGATGTTTCTTGAGCGCCGTTAATAAAATTTCTTGCTTTTTACTTTTATATAAACGCCTCAATGTAATATAAGCTTTTATTAATGAATATTTAAATATTTTATATTTAACTTCTTGATGTTGTCACTTGGCACTCGAGATATGTTCGCTTTCCGTTTATGATTCTTCTGATGCTCTAATTTCATAAAGATTTATCTTTACCATAAAATCAAATTTATCTCTTATAAATTTGTTCTTTCTTTCTAGAAAGAACAAATTATAAAAAAAAAATTTATAATTTAAATATGCTGAGCAAAAAGTTTATGATGTTTTCTTTTGCGTTTAATTTTTTTTTTCTTACAAATATTAAAATTTTAATGGAATATTGTAGAAATTATTATATTTGAAAATAACGTTTTAAATTATGCAAAAAGTTGTAGGGAATAGGTTAGGGTATAATGAGCATCTTTAGAGAAAATTGTAATATTTTTAAAAATATTTATGCTGAATCCAAAATTTTTGCAGATAACAATTTCTAGGGATCACGATTCTTTATCAACTTATTAAAAGATCAAATTTTAAGCCACTTTATATATAAACAATACTACTTTGTTTTTATGCACATTAAAAAATTAATTCCTTTATTTTTCAATTTAATTAACTCAAACAAAAAAACAAAAATTTTTTCGAAATTAAATTACAGAAAAATATTTAGTATTGTTATAATAATAAATCTATTTACTATGTTTTGCTTTTATTCAAAAAGCAATTAAAAGCACTACAATTTTAAGAATTTTAAACTAGGTAATTTCACTAAAAAACACTGACTCATATTGCATGAAAATGGTTTTATTTAAATGAGATCAAAAACATTCCATTGTTTTCCAAACTAAAATGGAAAGAATTTTTAGCTAACATAAAAATACAAAAAATTTTCAAATTTACGTATCTTAAAAATTTTTCGGTATGCTCATATTATCTAGATCCTCATATTACCCGAATCTACTCTAAATATGTTTTTTTCTAAATTCAAATTTTGAAACTCCTGAAAATAATAAAAACATAAAATTAATAAAATATAGAAAAATTAATATAAACATAAAACATTTTATAGTAAAAACTAATTATGAATTTTATTTTAAAAATATATTGCTAAAATCTGCAAAATTTTGTAATTTAAAAAGTCTCTGTTTTTGGTTTAAAGGGAAAAAACTTTGGTTCAAAGTAAACACACTAAATGTAATAATTTTTTATAACAATCATTTATCAAATACTCTTTTTGAACAATTAGTTATCTGACATTTACATTGGGATGGCGCAAAATATATTTGTATATTTTCGCCTAATATTAGCGATTAAAACTCGCATTTTGAATAAGCTATTTATTTTCAATCGCATTTCGTAAAAAAGCTTTTTTATTTTTATTTTCGCAATAATTAATACAGTGTGAGTTAAAATCTCATGTAACTTCTTTTTTTCACTAGATTAATTTTTTCTAATATGTTATTTTGTAAACATTTTAGGTTTTTTTTTGGTGGCTTATAGCTACAGCTTATTAGTAGGGATTTTTTTTTCTTTCTTTTTGATTAGTTAAATTGTTAAAATCTCATTATTTACATCAGAAACACATTGCGTCAAAAATTATTCAAAAGATCATCTTTTACAAAAAAAACAATTCATCCTACATACTTTTTATCGTTCCGCTCTAAAATAGTTGGATTAAAACTAATTAGAATTAGTAATTGGAGGACTTTTAAAAATAGCAAGTCAGCATCTAATTTCAATCATGACAATTAAGTTAAAAGACATTAGTTTCGCAAACAAAATTTTAGAAGTTTACATAACTTTATTAAACTCTTAGTTTAGATGCAGGGTCGTCCCTAGGGAAAGGGGAGAAAGTCTTAGCGTAGAGAGTGTTTAAACCCCCCTACGAAGATTTTATTTAAAAATTAGTCGTGAAATTTACTTTAATTTTACCATTAAATGTCAGCAAATAGGGATTTTTTTTTTTCACGTTCTCTTTTATTAGTAAGTCGGTAAAAAAAAGATAGGTCACCTTCCTTCCCCTTCCTTTAAAGATCTTTTCAGGACGACCATGTTTATATTGAATACATTTAAATAACCATTTAATTATTCTCAATAATTTTCAGAAAACTTTTAGTTTCGTTTGGATAAAAATAAGTCCATTCAAATTTAAACTTAATCATTTCGTTAAAATAATTTAAATCTGAATTTCATCATTAAAGTTCTAATTATTAATTTGAAAAAAATTAAATAATTTTTTAGAATTATAATATTTTGAATTCAATTTAGTATTTATTAAATCAAAAAAATATATATTTAAAAATCAAAAATTTATGAAAATAGTAATTGTAGACAACCTTTGCAAACTTTCCGATTGATCGTAATACTTTGCCTCTAAAAACAATTCAATGAGCATCTTCAACAATAAAATCATATTTAAAAATTTAGATGTAATAAGTTTTTGTATATTGTTTTCACCTTCTTTCCAGGATTTATTGTATCTTTCTTCTATGCCGATAAATCTTATTTCTCCGACTTGGTAGTCGGAGAAATAAGATTTATCTTTGAGTTCAGCTTTTTTATCTTTGAATTTAAGGAATTGGAAAAAAAGTATTTGAAAATGATGTTTGTATCAAAGTTTAATACAATTATTGTTTTTCTTTTTTTTTTTTGTTACTATCAATTTCTTGACAACATTTTTTTGCTTAATAATTTTAGAGAACTATATTAAGATGCTTTCTTATTTATCATTTACAAATTTAACTAATTTCTTTCAACTGATATTTTTAATTCAGTGATTTCGTTTTTAAAATTTCTTTGGCCAATGCATAATTTGTTTTCTAGTCTTTTGGTTTTGTTGTAAAAAGCTTTATAATTGTATTCTTTAAATTTTTAAACGTGTTTAGATTTTTTACAAAAGTATTATCCTCACAGCAAAGAAAAGTACGTGTCATCGGGCACATTGAACTAAAATTACCATCTGCATTAGGTATTTTATATAAATCTCGCGCATTTGACGAAAAAAAGTTCATATGCTAATATAACATGGGATATATCCAGTGACGGATCAAGGTGGGGGTAGCGGATCAGGGGTATTGCATCCCAGAGTCTGAAAGTCCTAAAAAATCTTAAAAAATGAGAACCTTTTTTTTTTTTTTAGGAGACTCAAATGTGATACAAAATATAAAAAAATTTCAACATGTATTATATATATATATATATATATATATATATATATATATATATATATATATATATACACCTCGCTTAAGCGCGCTTGAACGAGATGCTTTTTCCATATGAACATAAGCTGAAATTCATCCCGCCCATGCGGCGGGATGTTTTTCTCTATATGATCAGCCCCTAAGTATAATAACCTTACACTTTTTACCATTAAACTTAATAAGCCATTTTTTGACCATTCAAATGCTCTAATAAGGTTATCTTAAATAGCTGATAAGGACTTGTTGCTGCAAACTTGATATTATGATTTTAGTATCACCAGCAAATAACTTAGATGCATTAGTTAAGCTTTTAAGATTTTTTTTAACTTTAGTTTTTTTTTAAGCTTTTTGGTAAGTCATTAATAAAAATGACAAAATAATAAAATAAAACCATAAGGAATACTTTTAAAAACATATATCCAATCTGACTCAACTTGTCTAATTAAAAAATGTTGCTTCCTATTTTCTAATAATGATGTAATCCATATGACAAAAAGATTATTGATAACATAATATCTTAATTTAATCAAAAGTCTTTCATGAGGAACTGTATCAAATGCTCTCCGTCAGTTGGGTTTTGAACGTTCAAAAGAACGTCTTTTTTGGACCAAATGCTAACTGGGTATATATACCTTTTATACAGTATAGTTGCTCAGCACATCACATCTTATTGTATTATAAGGCGTCTATCAAATACGTATGCATTTAAACCACTTCAGAATTTAGGACCCGATCTTCCCCTTGTATGCACATGTAAGATATAAATACCACTTTCCACTGCGTGCGTACGCATCAACTATTACAAAAAAAACTACGCATTAATTATTACAAAAAACACTAGTACAAACCTCCCTCCCTCCAAAACGCATAAAATTTCAAAAATATTCAAAACAAAAGAAAAGAAACCTTTAGTTAGTTTAACATCGTCGCTTCAAAGCAAATCTTATATCCATTTTTGACAAAATTGACTTTTTTGGTTTAAAATACTTCTTAGGTGCACAAAAGTCATCTCGTAAAGTAAGGAAACAAAATTCATTCAACTTTGGCAACTATGAGTAAAATTCATATATATTGTCCTAAAAAAAATATTTAAGAGACATCGTTGCTGTAAAACAAAACTATTTTAATTCCATTTTTTGGCAATTAAAATAGTTTTGCTTTACAGCAACGATTTTGAAAACTTTTTTGGTCAATAGTTATAATAAATAACTGAAAACAAGTAGGTTTAATCAAAAAAATAAAATGCAGTGATTAAATTTAAAACTTTGAGCGTCTTTTTCTTAGATCAGTCAAAATGGACTTAAGATGGTCTTGTTTTGCTGCGGCAATTTAGTTCGTAGAATTTTCTCATATTTATATAGTTTTAAGATTATCTCTATGTTGCTTCTTATAAAACTTAAATTTTTATTTGTTATATTATGAAAAATAATATAATATTTTATAAGTATTTTAAAAACAATTTGGTTTAATTAAGAATATCAAACGCAGCAATGAATTAAAAACATTTGCCTTTTTGCACTTTTTCTTAGAACAGCAAAAATGGACGCATTTGTACGTTTTTGGGTAACCCCCCTTCCCCATACTTGCGTACGTACTTATATACTTCTACCACGTAATTTATAACAGGTATTAATTAAAAGTAAACGACGATAAAACCTTATAATAAGATGTTATATATTACGATAAATTATTTAAAAAATCAAAAAAACAGTAATTACTATAAATAAATTCTTTATTCAATCGTTTTGCTTAATTAGGCTCCTTTTCATCTGAATAATTACTATGTAATTTATGGTAAGCTCTCTTATCAAACCTATTCCGACGGTTTCCTTTGTCCGCAACAATGAAAATAATTAATCTTTCAGTTCAAGACAACCTGCCCAAACCCAAACCCTTAATGTATGCACACTCATTGTGCCTATGGCTACATAAATCAGTTAATGTATGTACACTGCGACGCGCATATCCCCTAAATATTCCGGTTTTCATGCTCAACGTCGGAATAGAGGTTTGAAAAGAAAGACAATCGTAATTTATGGGTAGATGATAGAATCAAAATCCTATTCCGACGTTTAAAGGTTGGTGTAAATTGATGACCGGAATACCACAAAATAAGTGTTGGCTGTGTTTGCCTTGATTTTAAACACATTTTTTTAACTTATTGCCTGCCCAAACCAAAAGCCTAAGTTGATTTATGTACACGCCTTGTATGTTATATCTATTTAGTCAGTCGATGTATGGACACTCCCTTCCTGGTCTACATTTTTAAAACAATATACGTGTGCAAAACTTCGGAATAGGTTTTTTATTTTATAAATCTACCTAATTTATGATAGATATTTTAAAGACAAACGAAAACTATCCTTTTAACACAATGTTAATTTTTACGTTTTTTTGTAAAAAAAAAAAAAAATTAAAAATATATAACTAGTTATAATTATTATTATTAATTCTTTATTTAATCGTTTTAATTAGACTTATTATTTATATATGGTCGCAGCAAGTTTATACTTTCTATCCAAAACATTAAAAATAATTTGATCATATTATGAAATAGTATTATTTTCATATTTTTCATGTATTGTACAAGTAATTTAAAAAATAAATACACCACTAAGATCAGAAGAACAGCATCCATCGATTTACTTAATCACGTTCAACGTGTCACGTTGCATTAACAACGATATTTACCATTTAAATAAAAAAACCACTGTAAAAAAAAAAAAAATTCCCAAAACAATTATTTTAAAAATAACAACAACTTATTAGTGCAATCAAAAGCATTCCAAGAATGTGTACCCATTAAGTACCGTAAAAAGTCACTGATATTTCTTGGACAACCCCAGCAATTTCACTGTTGTTTAAATTCTCATTATTGTTGGTGTCGTTAGGAGTATCTGTATTGTCGGTATCGTTGGTAGAGTCTGTATTTCCTGAATCGTTGGTCTCATCATCACTTTTTTTACTATAACTATCAGCATCTTCGACAGCTGATCGTTTAAATCGAGAACCATAATAATCACCGTATGTTTCTTTTCTATCTAGGTAGCGTTGATATGCTGCATCTCTAAAACCACCTGACCAAACAGTCTTTTTTTCATTTGAAATATCTTCTCCTAGGGTTACATCGGCACTTTCTTCTTCAAATTTTTCATCTGTACCTTCCTTTTTTTTTTCATCTAACTCTTTTATGTATTCATCCTCAAGATCTCGCACATTACGCTCATATGAATTGCTAACATTTTTGTCAATAAACAACAATTGCCAAGTTCCTTTTGGATTCTCGCACCAATTGAATAGGGTCATTAAAGTCCATCCTTTAAGTCCTGTAGTAGAATCGTCATAAGGTCGTTCGTGCAACATATGACTGACAGTTCCAGCAGGTGAAATTAGATCAATGCTCAGGTCTCCTCTACGACGATGCTTTAATGTAACGTTAACTACAACATGTTCTAGTTTTGTTATACTGTTTTTACATTTTCCTTCATCGTTTTTGGTTTTGCAGCTTTGACAGCCATCTGTTGTGAAACTTAGTTTAAAGTGATGACCAGAAGGAATGTAGCCATTATCAAAACTTAATTTAAAATGACAGCTTTTTTGAGGTGATACTAGAGTCCAATTTAAAGCTTGTTTCACTAATGCAAAAGCATCAAGAAGTCCAAAACCAAATTTGTGATTGTATGGCTTTCCACAACCATTAACCGCCCAGCCTAAATCCATAGGACTTGTTTTAACAGCAGTTTGGAAAACCAAATGTTGAATGTCGCGCCAGGTTAGTAAAGGGTTTGCTTCAAGCACCAAAGCGAAAATTCCTGCTGCAAGCGGAGCTGCTGAAGATGTTCCAACAAAACTGTCAGTGCATTGATGATGTAAATATGTTGTAATAACTACGGCTTGTGGATCACCGTTACTACCAGAGTGAGCTCCACTGCAATATGTAACAGCAATCATTGCCGCACATTTTTCACCATAATAAGTGGATACACCATGTTCATTGACAGAACCGATACCAAGTGTATAAATACTGTTAACATAGCCATCAGCATTACAGTCATCTTTATTCATACCTCCATTACCAGTTGCCCAGACAAACAAAGACCCTCTACCTAAAAAAAATATTTATATAAAGCACAAAGTTTATGAAACTGAAGACTAACAAGTATTTAACTCAATTAAGTCCTGAATAGAAATCCACACTTAGATTAATTAAATTTGGATTTAATTAATCTAAGTGTGGATTAAAAGATTTTCTAACCAGGAAATTCTTAATCCATCCACCCCTAGTCCAGTTAAATTAGATTACTTTTGGTAAAAAAATTTATAAACCTCAAACTTTTCACAGTGATTCTCCTAAGTACGTAAAAAAATTTATAAAGCTGAAACTTTTCTCAGTGATTCTCTAAGGTATGTATGTAAAAAAATGCCCCATTGATTTGCAACAAGAGTACCCCCTTTCCTGTAACTTATTTTGAAACTTATTTTGAAACAAAATGCTCAAAACTATTTTTCTTCAAACAGACATTTTATAATATATACACAATATATTTTTATATTTTAAAGCGTTTTTTATGCTGAACAACTTTTACATATCACAAAGATATGTAAAAAAGAACTATTATATAAACAACAAAATAAAGATTATTGTAATGAACAACAAATAACGTAATAGCTATTGTAATGAACAACAAATTATGTAATAACATATTGTAATGAATAACAAATAATGTAAAAATGAACAACTATTACATATCACAAAACTCTTAAAATAAAAGGTATGTAAAAATTAAACGCTAATAATAATAGGCTTTTTAATGAATGTTTTAGTAGAAAGGCTCATATTTCACACTTAATACAAATAAGATTAAATCGTTCCATCGCTTGAATCCATTACTTATTTTTTTTTTGGTTCTTGATTTCATTCCTGCTGTTCTCTTGAATTACTGATTGCCTAACCTGGTATATCCATAAATGAACCTGGTACATTCAAACAGGAACCTGGTATATTCATACATGAACCTGGTACACCCATATGAAGTGATTAAAAATCTTTATTCTACATTTCTCATCCATATGAGAAATGTAGAATAAGCAATTTGCATCTAATAGATTTATCAATATTGATGCCAACTCTGAATGGTATTTGTATAATGACACTTTTCAGTCTTGAAGTTTGTATAATACATCAGCTCAGACTTAACCACTTCAGATTGGAAAGAATGAGTAACACAAATGTTTTCAACAATTCAGGAACCTACTTTTAAAATTAAAAACCTTTACTATATTCAAATGACCTTATTTCTTTACTATCTTGACAGCAGCTTTCACCATCTCTTGTTGCTGGCTTTTCTTCTTTAAGTTCCCTCAGTATATAATCTTCCATATTTTAAAGTAAAACAAATTTACTTTTACAGCCAGCACTTTAGACAAAATGGACATGGTCTTCATTCACTACCTTAAGTTTTGATCAAATTTTTTTGAGATGATATCCAACACCATTGTCTTTGATCATCTAATCATTTAACTCTCTAATAGAACATATTTCATTTCCAAAAGCATTTTCAAACCAATTACAAATGTTTTTGAATGTATTGGTCATGATCAGATCTTCTGATCTTCACTTACCACTTTTCTCCATTTAGTTGAGTCTAAAGTTAACCATGCATGATCTACGATACACTACTTGTTTGCAACCAGGTCATTTAATGTTTTTACTTTTGTAAATACTGCTTCACCCCAAATCATTCCTTATGTTTGCACACTCGTTAATGGTAGCATTTGCACTTGGTGGAGTCTTTCCTTATGTTACATAACCAGTTTTAAGCAAAACAAAAAAACAAAAAAAAAAAACTTTTAATAGAAAAGCAGCTTCAATGATGAATGTAACCTTTTAGATTAGATACAGCATTTAGATGCAGATACAACATTTTTTGCTGTTTGAACTTTCAGACAAAGCAAACTCCAAACATTTATATGTTTATACTCACCAGCTAGCACAGAACAATCGTTGGATGTCTTTAGGACATCATACGGACTTGTGATGTCTATAAGACTTTGTATAGCCTGCTGGGTTATGTCAAATAAAGATGCTATTGCAATTTTTACTATGCAAAAATTGCAATGGTTAGAGCCTGAGCACAAGAAAGCTTTACAACTTTGGCCCCACTACCCAAACATAAGAGCAACTTTCCTTTATTTAACTCTCAAGCCCTTAATACAAGGAGGGAGGGGTAAATAAATAGAAGGGGGGGAGGAGATTTAAGGAGAAGGGGGAGGGGAATAAAAGGGAGGGGGAGGGGAATTTTTTATGTTGCAATATAAGCGTTTTTTATCAAAAAATT
The DNA here is from genome assembly GCF_022113875.1 of Hydra vulgaris. NCBI lineage: Eukaryota > Metazoa > Cnidaria > Hydrozoa > Anthoathecata > Hydridae > Hydra > Hydra vulgaris. The sequence continues at coordinate 29,301,475 of NC_061157.1, forward strand.
TTAGTTTATAAATCTAAACTAATATTTTTTACAAGACACGCATAAACCTATTTAATTCTAGCGTGGCTTGTGGTCAAATAAGCATTTTATAAAAAAACAGCTGTTTTTTCATAATTTCAATAGAATTTAATATGCTGATTAGTTAGTGACCCCAGCCCCGGCAAAAAAATGAGACTTTTTGCAAACCTGGCCCCGACAAAATTATAAGATTTAGCAGGGGTTGATAGTATGGGTTGATAGCCGGGGCTAAAAAATTATTTATAATACTAAATATATTATAATTGTATGCTTACATTTATAAAATATTAAATACTGGCATACAGTTATATATTTTTAAACTCTAATTTACTTCCAACAAGATTGCAAGCAACCATGAGTTACTTTAAAATAGAGAAAAAGTTAAAATACTAGGAAATGTATAAATGAAGACTTAAAAAGTTGTAAGTTGTATAAAAAAGGAAAACATGAAGATGGGTAAGAGTTATAAGGTTTTTTTGATGTTTGAGGAAAAAAACTGGATGAATAAAAGTTTTTATAGCATGAAGGGACAGATACAGTAAAAGGATGCAACTTGTTGAATAAATAGCCAAGCAAGAATAAGTTTTGGTTTATTGTTACAGAAATGGTAGCTCGTTTGAGCACTGACCATGATTCTATTTGTAGGAAGAAAAAAAAAATGCAACCTAACAACAATAGGAGAGTGGCTTAAACTTGGCAGATAAACCAGGTCTAATTACACTTACAATGTGCTTTTAAACTTTGTCTGAGAGTAAGAGGGTTGTTATTTGTCAATATAGGAATGCCAACAATATTGCAATAAATTTTTGCAGTAAATAAATGAGTTTTGTTATCTAACAAAAATTGTAGATTTTAAATCCAGATTTTAAATCAAGCCTTAGGCTGTTACAGAAGAGAGATCTTACCCGGCTATATTTTATCAAACTTGGCCCTGATCAAATATTAACCCCGGCCACTAATGCTAATATAAGTTTTATACTTTGGTAAGAAATAAACCAATTTATCATAGGAAAAAGCACATTTTCCACAAATCAAGGTTTACAAAGTCGGCAATTTTTGAAACCTGTTTATACTGAAAGTTTTTTTTATCAATGACTGAAAGAAATATTTCCCCCTTTTGAATAAGGATTTGAGAGTACTTTTTTTTAACTAAGTTTTTATACATTGATAAATTTCAAATTTCATACAATAATCTTTAAGCATTTACAAATTATGACCATATAAAGTTCAAAGATACGTAGATAAAGAGATTAGTAAATACTGTAACTAGATCAACACTTTATTTTTTTCCTTTTTAAATGCATATTACTAATAAATTAAACAAAACTACCTGTATCAAATCAGATAAACACTTATTTCTATAGACTGAATAAAACATTTAGGGTTGAAAAATGCTAAAAAATGGTATATATTAAGTCTATTTTTAAGGAAAAGTAGTTTTGACCATTTTATGCATGCGCCATTTTAAAATAGGACCTGAATATGGGTTCTCCTGTTACAAATCATGGGGATTTTTTAATGTGATAATATACTTTAGCAAATCACTGGGCAAATTTATTTCCTGGACTTCCACTCTTTCAAATTTTACTCCTGGACTTCAAATTTCACTGCTGGGTTTCCACTCATTAAAAAAATTAAAAAAACAAACAAAATTCTTCAATGTTAGTTTTAAAATTTTAATCAACAGGTTTTTAATATATCTGTTAATCAAATTTGCAAAAGAACTTTTTTTTTTCTAGTTTGAGTTTTAGTTCATAGTTTGAGTTTTAGTTCATTAGACTTAAGCTTATTAAAAAAATGAAATTTTTTAAATTTTTTATCTAAACCCTTTGACTATTAGTTTTTGAGATTTTTTTTTTGTTTTACTATCTATTTATCCCTGAGAGTACTTTAAAATGTCATTAATACAGGCCTTGTTTTAAAACGTTAAGCTGCCAGCAATTTATGTATGCATTAAGTAATTTTACGTATGCCTAGAGCCATTAAGCAACATTAAATTTCCATTATCATTTTTTAACTTTTAAATTATTTGGTAAGCGGTAAGATAAAAGAAGTAATTAATTTTATAAAAAATACTTAAACCTTTGAATAATGATTATGTAAAGAATTTTGTTACAAAACTTTGAATGACAATTATGTTGGATATAAGTAAAAGAGCTTAAGATCTCCAACTTCTTTTTTTAAAAATAATTTAGCGTTGCCTAATTTACGGGCGATCCCTTAAAAAAAATATATTTAAGTTTATTAAAATTAAAGTTAATGTTTGGGTTAAATTTGTTTACAAATATTACTAAATATTGTTCAATATTTAAACTTTATTTATTCTTAGAAAAAAAAAAGAAGCTTATTCTTATCGCAATTTTTTTTCGCTTTCTTCCTGAACATTTTTTTTTTACTCAAAATTAAATTCCTTGTAAATGTGTTCTAAGTTAAACTTTTTTTTATAACGCAAGTTAAAGCGCAGAATTAATTTTGGATCCATACAGCGGTAAATAAATGGTATTTGGAAAAAAATACTTTGCTTTCACAACAAAATCGCTAATAAAATAAACTTTTAATAAATAAAGTAAATAATTGATTGTAATTTTTTTATTTGTTTCTCACTACTTTTTTTAAAATGAAAAAATCATTTTCAGTTTCAAAAACCGGAATTAGAAATTAAAGAAATAATAATTTAAAAAAAAAATAACATATTTTATTATATTTAATTCATTTATAGAGATATCAAGAAAAGAAAGAAATTTGTTTAAAAACATTTTTAAAAATGTAATATTAAGTTTAATTATTTAATATTAAAAAAGTGTCATTAGTTTAATGATGTTATTACAGTGTCCTGTAATAGCATCATTAAACCCTTGACATAATTAATCAAGACAATACACAAACAATAAAATTTTTAGAATAACAAATTCATTTTTATAATCAAAATTCATTCAATTCATCTTTTGATTATAAAAACCAAATTATTTAAATTATTATTATTATTATGTTTAACATTAAATTTATTGAAATGAACAACAATGAATCTTTACATTCTAACAAAATTTAATAAACAATTGGACTATCAACATTTTGCATTAATTTGTGGAATCAAATATTTTAATTTGCAGTTGGATAAACTGCATTTTATGTTTGCTGATGAAAATTAAATTCGCAGACCACTTTTTTATGCTCATTAGAAAAATTGTTGAACTTGCAATTAGGCTATACACATTTTTTGTAAGTTAGCATAATGAAATTAAAAATAAAATTGAACCTACTAACATTTTCCATTAATTGGTGTAACTTTATTGGTTTAACTTTATTATTTGCAGTTAGCCAAATCACATTTGTCAGTTGTCAAAATAAAGATACATATATAGTTTTGACATATAAGTGGCAATAAGTGATCAACCAAAATTTTATATGATTTTAAATTTTTATTTAATTTAGAAAAAAGTTATTTTTAAAAATTTCCACAAAATATTTGTGAAAATATAAATGAAATTTTAAGTTAGTAAATAGATGATTATGCTTCATCTGCTTCTTAAAAATATCAAAACTACAAATAATCAAACCATTGCAGTGTGCATAATATTTTGAATCTTAACTGATAACGTTTTGTTTAAAAAAAAAAAAAAAATTGATTTAAATAGTTTAAATAAAAAGTGAACAAGAATAATATTTGGTGAATGTGAGCTTTTAGTCATTTCGATTTTTCTATGGGTAATTTTATTTTTTATTTATGACTGATATATATATATATATATATATATATATATATATATATATATATATATATATGCACAGTTCATAAAAAATGGTACACCACAAGTAATTTTTAGACACACTGTGCTAGTATATTAAAATGAAAATATTTTATAAGGCAATGTCAGCAAAATGTAGCTAAAATACTATTCAAAGGACTTCAGGTCAGCACAAAAGTTTTTTGCTTTCTGTCATGAAAGGGGTAATGATTATTTGATTATAAAAGCATTGCTTTATAAGAACATAGCTTTATACAACAATATTTTAAAGAATGTAGCAATTCAAAGTTATGTAAGTATACAGCAAATTTGTGAATTAGTGATTTTTTTAGTTTTGAAGTTGTTTTTAACGACAACAAAAATCAAAGTTTATTTATTACATTTTTATTGTTTTTTTAGATTAATCATAGAAAGAATGTTGTTTAGAAATACAAATTTAGTTTATGTGCTGTAGGCAAAGATTTTTTTGATAACAAACAGTTTAAAAAAATGACATTTTACATCTGAATATTCTAACCTCAACAGGGAATAAGAATTTAATTCTCCTGCTTGTCCTGTACTTGTTTTCTATTTTTCAATTAAAAAAACACTCTTCAAAATTGTAGTATAGTATGAATTGTAACTTTATGTAAGTAAATGATCTGACCCTTTTTTTCCACAAAGCAGTGGCCTCAGTCCACAGCTATTTAAAATATTTGTTAATAGTTTACCAAATTGTATCGATTGTGAGCAGTCATTTAACCTTTGGACCACATGTTGATAAGTTATTCAAAAAATGTCATGGTACCCAATCTGTGCTTCTCAAATCCGCTCCTTCACTTCCTCTGAAACTTCTATTATTATCATATTTGGCTCTAGTTAGAACTCATCTTGAGTATGGCAGCATATTGCTGACTCTAATAGCAAAGACCCACTTGAAAAAGTTTGATGATGTACAGAAGATTGGTTCTACTCAACAAGACAGTCTTGGTCTGGAGTCAGACGTTACATTTTGCAAGGTCAACTTAGTTGGAAAAATTGCTAACAAGAAATGCCACCCATCTCTTCAAAATCTGTTTGTAATTCTAGAGGACGGGTATTTTTAAACTAGCAAAGTCCAATAAAGCTATTGGTGATAACGGGTTTTTCTGTTTTGCAGCAAACTATCTTAATGAAAGGAAAGGGTTGGAAGGTTTTTCACACAATAACTATCTTAATGAAAGGGGAAAGGGTTGGAAGGTTTTTCACACAATAACTATCATTTCCCCAAATTTTTGAAACTTCTATGTTTTATAGTTAATATATTTTGATTTTACTAACACAATATAGTTGCTCAAGTGTAATTGACTTTAAAGAAGATTAAATAATAATAATAATAATAATAATAATAAAAACATGCAGAGGGAAAAAATAGAAATATAAAAAAAATAATACTAAAAATAGTTGTTTTTCGTATTTATAAACAATGTTACCATGCAATGGTAATTGTTCTCTTAATGACGTATTCATCATCAGAGTTTGCTTTGTGTCACAATTTTTATTTTGAATGGATTTATAATGAAAACCCTAATTTGTATCAACTTTAATATTTTTTAATAAACAAGTTTCTTCTCCACATGTGTTTAACATAACTATAATAAGACTAGACTTTCTGATCTTAAATAATATTTTAAAAACTGTAAATATGTAATACCCCATTCACATTAAAACTACAAATTAACTGCATCCTAATCATGTCTGATTAAAACAACATGACAATGTTGCTTTATTAAATACAGCTTTAAATGCAGCTTTTGTACTTTCTGCGTGGAATTAAAACCAATTCTAAATTTAATGTAAATGAAAAAATATAATGACTTTAAAAAGCTACTTTGAAAACTTGTTTTATTTTTGGTGTGAATGGGTATAAATTAAGGGTTTTAACTAATAAAATAAATTGATATTAGATTTTAAAACTTGATAAAACAATAAACATGCTAAAAATTTGAGTAAAAAAGCACGAGAATATAGAAATTAGAAAAGTAATTTTTATTAATTTTTTAATAAACAGCTTTATAAACTTTTTAACAAATATGCCTTGCTATGCTTGAATAAATTTGAGAAAAAACGAAAATCAATGAATTTTTTGTTTTAAATAAAAGTTGAAACTTAAAAAAACAATTACACTAATTAAGTTATGAACTTATAGATTCAGGTTGGCAGCTGTATGCCAACCTGTATTTTGCAGACTGACCATAATACCTATACCTTACAACTTAATACCTATAGTGCTCCAATGTAAAACCAACCAAGTGAAACACCCACAATGTTAATGTTGGCCAAAAAAAAACTCATACACCAACGTAACACAGGTATACTGACAGCTATTTCACTTTGCTGGCTTAACAAAAACAAATGTGTTGAGCTTTTGAAATAAACAAATTCATTTTTTCTTAAACTTTATTATATAAGGAAGAAAATAAAAAGAAGTACAACTTGAAGTATAAGTTTTATAGAATAAAAACTGTCAAACAGGTGACATCTTATTTTTAAACAGAGTGATGGGTAAAGCAGTTAAAGTGATAGCCAAAAACTGTTGATATAATTCAAAAAATTCTGTATATTTTTACACTTGATAATATATTACAAACTTGATAATATATTACAAATAAAACATTAAAAAAATAAAAAATAAAAAAAAAGTTAAAAACATTATTTTAAATGAGTTTAGTCTAACCTTTTCTTCCATCTTTCGCTCCTTGTGCTAAAGCCAGTCTACCCAATGGCCCAGGTCTTCCAAATGTAACTCCATTATCTTTTGGACCCCAAGAACAACTATAAATATCAATGTGATCTCTATGATATGATAACGCATCAGCTTCAATAAGGTCTGTTGCTTTACCATCTAGCATTCGAATAGCACCTATCTTTGCATTAAAAGCAATTCCAACACCACATATTGAGTTATTAGCTACAGCAGCAACTGTACCAGCACACTTAGTTCCATGAGCATTGTATGGGTCAGTATCGTCTGGGAAAGGATCGTCATCATGTCCATTAATATCTTTGCTAGATTGTTGATCATAGTTATCTTTAAGGTCTGGATGCGTGTGATCCATTCCATCATCTAAAATAGATACTTTAACACCTCGTCCAGTAATTCCTTCTTCCCAAACTTTCAAAACCCTGTCATCAAATGATGATGGACCTGAGGTTTGACCCTTATTATTAATATACCATTGTTTTCCAAACTGAGGATCATCTATGTTAAAAATATTTTTAATTGGCAATCTTTTTTCCCTACTAAGTATTCTTTGCCGTTTAAAATACATGACACGATCCTCATTTTTAATATTGTGTTTATTTTCTAGAATTGTTCTCTTTAAATCATCATCACGAAACTTATCGATTCTATTGTCAGTAGATTCAGAATGTTTTAAATTAGGTTCTTCAAGTAATTCCTCACCTTTCTTAGGTTCACTGTGAGAAAATCTGAAAACTCCACCAGAATTAAAATCTTTATCTTGTAATTCTATCCTTTCCACATGCTGAAAACCGTATTTTTTACCAATTTCTTTAGCTATATTCAAATTATCAGAAGATAGTTGAACAACCCATTCATAAGCATGAGTTTTGGAAGTTTCGTTTTCAAGATCGTCATGTTCTTCATCGATAGGATCACTAAACAAACTAAGTAATTTAATTATTGAACTTTTGAAACCAACATCACGTCGAAGTCTATCGTTAAGTGAACTCGAAACTTCTGCATGCTTGGCAAACGTACGGCTACAGCTTAAATACAACAATACACCAAGAAAAAAAGAACTAAGCGAAATACTCATTTTATGTACGGATTTTTTTTTTATTATTATTATTATTTATTTACTTAAATTTATTAACATTTTCTCTTCCGTTCTCAACTTTAAACGTTAAGACGAGAACATTTATTTTAAAAACTGTTTTTCGGTGTAATTTGGATTATTTATGATTTTCCATATCAGTACTTAACGACAATTCGATTGTTCAAGCAAACAATTGATTTGTTTGTCAAAAAAAGAATAGGAGTTTAAAACGTCACGAATAATTATGCAAACAGTACTTAAACAAAAACTACTAAAACAGCTGCTTTTAAAAAAAAATTAATCTTGTTATAAGGTATTATCGTTCTAAACCTTTTTATAAATAGGGATAAAATATTTTCTAAGAATCCGCGTAAAAAAATAAAGTATATTATGAAGTTTATTGATTTTATTGTAGCGCACTATTTTGAATGGAAAACCTAGTTTTTAGACAATTTTTAAAGAGCTTTGTTTAAAAAATTATTTCTATTTATTTAAGATTAAAAACAGAACATATTCCTGCTTAAGTTAGTAACCCTTCTGACGTAGCAAACTGTATTTTACTACTTTCCTATTTATTTACTAGGACTTTTTTTTTTTTTTAAGGGAATTACACCCCTTTTTGAAAAAAATTTAAAACACAGTTTAATTGAACAACCCATTCAAGATTGTCATGTCCTTCATCGATAGGGTTACTAAACAAACTAAGCCAACACATTTCTCCGCGCAGCGACCTTGTTTGTCAAGGTTCGTGTTTCGAAGATATAGAGTTGAAAGAGCATTGTAACCACAATTTAAGTAGCCTCCTCGACTGTAGTGGCCTTCTCGGCATTGAGAATGTGAAAAGAAAAAAAAAATTACAAGTATTTACAGTAAATGTTGCCAACACAATTAACAATTTTTGTTTATTTTGTTTGTAACAAATTGTTTATTGTGTTTGTAAAAAATTTTTAGTTTTTTAGTATTTATTGATAAATACTAACAAACTAAAAGAAAATTTTAAAAGTGGTGAGGGTTGAGATTAGCGCGTCTACAATAAAAGTCCGAATTATTAACTACCTCAAGCAATAGCTGTAAGCATCAACCGCAAGATTCATCGCAGAAGTTGCACATGACGCATACTATGGGGTTGTCAACGTTGATTCTATACATAATGTACAAAATTGGTTCAGGTCTCTCTGCATTATCATCAAACTTTTACTTTACCTTTCCTTTGATTGAAATTGTTTAGTGCTTTGTTTCAGCCTCATGTTTTTCAGTGAGTCTGGCTATGCATTCTTCTAAAGTAAGACTTTTGTCATATTGGCTTCTTATAGCCTTTTTCTTGCCTCCTCATTTCGCTGATTTTTCCAGAAGTGGTGTTAGTTTCTTTAAAAATGCCCTTTAATGACAGGCCTACCGAAGGTGATGCTTTAAATGTTGTGAGATCAGGTGTTGGTAGGGTCATCATTTCAGGTGAAGTGGAAAATGGTTGCATGTCCTCTTGTGACACAGTTGAGAATTGTTTTTTGGGCACCCACTTCAAAAGTTTCAATTATGTAGCACATTTCCTCAAAATGTGTTGATGGTGAATGATATAAAGCCAGTTTTCAGGAAGGTTGCTTTTATATTTGCAGGACTCATGCAATTCGTAGCAAAAAGCTCTGCAAGCACATCCGGAAACCTTTCTTTAGTTAGAAATGAACCAAAGTTTGATGTGGAATGCATGACCATTGAATATAAAAACTTTAAACCTTTTAGCCAGAATGTTTGTTATAAAATGCTTTGTAGACAAATCAAAAAAGCACTTGCTGTCCATCCAATTTTTTTCTGAAGTATTGAAACTGGATCTGATGAGACCATTTTCATTCCATTTTAAGCAACGGTTTTTAAAAGAAAAAATTAAATTAATCCATCAGCGCGCTGATGGGACAATGCTACCCCCGATTTAATTTTTTCGCGTTGCAGCGCAGCAACACTTAATCACTGCAGTCTGCTTCTTGCTAAATTCTCTAATGACTCTGAGCAAGTTTTTCACCATCTTCACCTTTAAGGTCACTTTTGCCCTGAAAGGGTTTAGCGGAAAGCCTGTCTCATCCTCATTGTAAAAGGCTTCTGGCTTGTTCAGGGGTTGTTTTCTGTGCATATTTTGTAAAGTAACTGGTAGAAATTGGATAAAATTTCATGATTGATTATGGCTTTTAAGTTTTGAATGATCATAATCATACATGTGGTTATTTTAGGGGCTGTCAATGTTAGTCATGGGAGGTCCCAATGATATTTCAATTAGATAGGACATGACTTAATATAGGTAATTGAGGTTAGCTAATTTAAATCTGGGCATATTTGGTCTTCAGGAGTGATGAGAAAACATGATTTGTGAAAAATTAGTTAATAATTTAATTAATTTGTTGTGAATGGGCTACTTAAATCCTCTCCCTTGTGCAGTTGTTACAAAATACTTACTATATAACACACTTTAAAAACAAGTTATAATTATAGTACGTTTGGTACTTTCTTAATCAACTTCCATCTTTTCCTCTTTTTCTAGCTACTCTAATAACCAGTCCCGATTGTACATAAAGAACTTTTCGCTCTTTCTACCAGACTCAATCCAGCCACGGTTCAACCTCTTCAGTCAAATTTTGGAAATTCCTGCCCCAGTCCGGAGTCCTCTAGCTACATGATATTTAACAAAATACCCTTGGTAAACTAGTCAACCTAACCTATGCCGTAAACTTGGAAAATCCGATTCAAAAAAATTATTGTTCTTCATTGTACAAAACATAATGTACAAGAAAAGGGAAAATACACATTTTTGTCCTAAATTTTCTGCGTTTTAGTGTAAAATATTAATATTAGGGTGTATCAAATAATTTTCTGCGTTTTAGTGTAAAATATTAATATTAGGGTGTATCAAATAATTTTTGTCAACAAGTAAAATGCTGTTTTTTAATTTTTTGGGGGGTTATTTAAATTAAAAAACACATTTGACCCATTTAAAGTACAATTCTAAGTGAAAACGGCATTTTAGAAAAGTTATGAGGCGACATTAAAATTAAATGTTCTTTATGATGTAGTTTTCTCACTTTCAACGCAACGAAAAATTAAAAAATTTTTTTTCTCGTAAACAAACTTAATTCTCTTCACTAAATTAAACCTTTCTTTTTGCATAAATAAAAATTCTTAGCTTATATCAATGCAAATAACAACTCTTCTTTTTCATCCATCTTTTTACACATCTTTACCTAAATTTAACACAATACAAACATCCACAATTTACATTATTAAAAAACCGCTTAAAAAAACACAATTTACATTAAAAACCGCTAAAACATAACAAAAATAATTAGTAATAAAAAAAACTATTAAAAGAAAATCACATACTCGTCATAGCTCTCTACAACAAGATTCTTTGAATAACTTATATATATTTGACGTTTTGTCGGCTTTTATATTTTATATATTTGTTTGAGTTGTTTTAATTTTACATCAATTTTATATTATTTTGAAGCATGTTTTTAACTTTTCTAAACTTTATTGTTTTAATTACATATCTATTTCATGGACACTGCCCCTCTCTCCCACTTTTTTTCTAAATGACCTTCTTTTTTTTTGTTTTAGAAATTTCTAATTATAGATGATTTTTTTTAGAAATTGACTATAGTAACCGTCCAACTCAAAACCCGTGTCGTCGGCCCTGAGCTAATAGACATGGAGCAAACTCCAAACGTTTGTATGTTGATACTTATGTCAAATAAAGATGCTTTGCAAAAAAATTGCAATGATTGGAGCCTGAAAACAAAAAATACTCAAAAAATTTTCCCCCCTTGCCCAAACGTGAGAGCAACAAGTTGATAAAATATATGTTGTACTATTCTCAATCAGACTTATATTCATCGATAAAGTTTAAGTTTCATAGAATAATCTCTCAGCGTTCAAAAATTATGACCATATAAAATTTGTAACTTCGTCAAATGGAAAGAGATTCAAACTTGAACAAATGGTCATATTTTTAGAACGCTGAAATATTATACTACAAAATTTATTGATGAATATAATTCTTGTTGTTCACACGTTTGGTGCATGGAGGAGGGACGAAAACTTTAGGGCTTTTTTGTTCCCAGGCTTCAATCACACGAGTAATGTCTAGAGTACAATCCGCTATAATGGAATAATACTTCAGTTTTCTTTGCACGCAATACGGTTTCTGATTTCACTTTCTTACCCATTAGCCTGCGGCGCCCCTTTATATTCGGCGCCTTGAGAAATTTGCCAAACCGTACCCTACCCTAACGCCGCTACTGTTAACAATACTGATCTTGTAAATTCTGAAAACTGTGATAGTAAGGAAAACATGCTAAGGAATACAAAAAAAAACTTTTCAGAAGTAAAATAAACAGAAAAAAAATTACCTTTTAAAATGTTTTGTTCAACAATGGCAACGTTTATTTGTGTGTAATATTTTTTCTTAAGTAAAAAAAAAGCAACTTGGCAGATATAAATGGATGCAAAAGGTAATAAAATAACCAATCAATACTCAGCCATCAGCATTTTTTGATGTCTGAGATAAGTTAAATAAAAAAGTATAAAATATAAAATAGTATTATATAAGTTTGAATGTCTGGAAGTTAAATTCTAGATATCGAACAAGTTTCAAACATTTTTTTTTTAGGTGCCCCAAGAAGACCTAACGGTCTTTTCACAGAGCACCGCGAAAGTACATTTTACCAGGAAGTTCACGCCTCCTTCCTTACCGTGACGCGAAATATGGCCAGAGCTCGTTTCGAACCTGGATCTCCTGCTTTTAAAGCAAGCGCTCTAACCACTGCGCCACGGCCGCATACATTTACACGTTTATACTTATGCCAAATGATTTTGCTTTGCAAAAAGTTACCATATATGTAACCTAGGAACAAAAATACCCTAAAGTTTTGCCAACAACTGCCCCAAACGCGAGAGCAACAAGTTGATAAGTTATTTTTTTACTATTCTCAACTGAATTTATATTCATCAATAAATTTTAAATTTTATACAATAATTTATTAGAGTTCAAAAACTATGATTTTATAAAATTTAAACACCCTTCAATTTTAGGGGTTAATTTATTTTTCAAACCTTTATATATAGCTTTATTCGCAACGTACGGCTATATCGCCGAACAAAAAAGTAGTACAAAACTACATACAGTCATGTGCATGAAAATAGCAGTGGGAGAAAATTATTTATAAAATACATTTAATTTTTTTACTGATGGTTAATTTTGTATATTTTATTCTCTAAATATTTTCTGTTAGGGTTTTTAAATATAAAGAGGTTGGCAATATTGCTGTTTATACATACATGTATCAGAATTTAAATTAAATTATAAAATTTTGCTTTATTAACTGTGCGTTATAATAGCAGTGAATATACACTTTATTTTCTATTAGTGCCTTAAAAGTTGTTTTTACCATCAATTTTTTTTATACATTAAGATAAGTGTTTGTTCATTAAAATTAAACGATATTTTATTAAGTTTCACAATTTTATTACAGTTATAATGGGTAGAGCAAAACATTGTTCCAATGAGAAGCGTCAAATAATTTTAAATATGTTAAAAGATGGTAAAACTTACAAATTCATCCAAGATGCTTTACAATGTTCTGCAAAAATGATTTTCAATGCCAAAAAATGGACACAAAAAGCGGAATTGCGTGGGGGAAAATTTAAAACGTCATTGAAAACGAACCGTAAAATTATTAGATGTGCGAAGATAAACCCTTTTATGAGTTCCACAGCCATAAAAACGGAATTAAATTTACCAATATCGTCCTCGACAGTGAGAAGACGTTTGATAAAAGCCAATTTAAAAGCTAGAAGGCCCAGAAAAACTCCACTTCTAAATAAGAGACAGATTAAAAATCGAATCGCATTTGCTAAAGAGCATCAAGAATGGCCATCATCGAAATGGCGTAATATTCTTTGGAGTTATGAGACTAAAATTGTTTTATTTAATCCAGGTATTCACGAAAAGTTTGTACGAAGACCCCCACGAACAGAATATAATATAAAGTATACCACCAAGACAATAAAACATGGTGGCTGCCAGGTGATGGCATGGGGTTGTTTTTCTTGGTTTGGATTGGGCCCTATTTTTTGGATCAAAGACATCATGGATGCAACTGCTTATGTTAAAATACTGCAAGAAGTCATGTTACCATATGCAAAAGAAGAAATGCCTTTGAAGTAAATTTTTATGCAGGATAATGATCCTAAACACACCTCTCGTAAAGCTAAAAATTGGTTTGTAGAGAATAAGGTTGAGGTAATGAACTGGCCAGCACAATCCCCAGACCTGAACCCGATAGAAAACCTGTGGGGGGATGTTAAAAGAGCAGTATCTTTGTCTAGACCAGCCAATAAAGAGGAACTCTGGAGAGCAGTTGAAGCAGCTTGGAGAGCTATTCCCTTAGAAAGATGTCGTCATCTAATCGAGTCAATGCCACGAAGATGTAAAGCAGTATTGAAAAATAAGAGTCATGGAACTAAGTATTAGATGTATTTTCAAAAGATGAATAAATAGTTTTTCATCAATGTTATATTTTATTTACTTTTTTAATGGTAAATCTGCATTCATTAAATGTGATAAAAGTACCTTTTTAAAAAAATGGTAGTATGATATTGTCCATTTAAGTTTAAAAGCTTTTTTTAGACTAAATAGTGTCAGATAACACTTAATTATGAAAAATTAACAATTACGGTCCGAAATTATGCATATCATTAAATATAATAAGGTTTTTTTATAATTTTTTGTGCCACTGCTATTTTCATGCACATGACTGTATGTCAAAACCTCTATATCAAATTAAACACAGAAAAAACCAAGTTTATTATCTCCGGTAAAAATTTAGTTACAAAAAACATAATACAAATTAACGGTTTTTCCCTTAAACTCAATAATAAACTGAAACACCTTGGATTCCTATGGAAAAATCAGGGCCATGGACAAAATACAGCTACAATCCAATCAGCAAATGTAAACGAAAGAATTATTCAATTTCAATCAATCTCCAGAGCTCTTATAAAATCTGGAATTTGTTTTTGTCAACCATTAACTATAGTGTATTTGTTCAAATCTCTGGCTATACCAAATCTATCAAACAGATTAGAAGTTTGTGATTATAACAATACTTTTCTTATTAAATTATACGCTGTTGGATGATCAGCATTAAAATTTCCCTTTAATATTTCAAAACACAGCGAAATCTGCATTTCTACTATAAAGTTGATGACGTATTTACCAACCTCGTTCGAAACAACTTGAATCTGTTTATCAGATTATTGAGCTATCCGACTTTTTTCCTTGGTTTTAACTCAAATATCTGATGTAAATAAGGATAAATGCTTTTTCAACGAAGTAATAAAAACTTGCAACCGCCTCACAGTGGTCAACTGAGCTATGAAATGGCGAAAAAATTATTTCTAGGAACTTTTTCAGTCATTTGGTTAAAAATAGTTAAAATTAGAAAAAAAATTTTTTTTAACACAAAATAAAAATAAATAAAAAATAGCAGTAATATGACAAAAAATATTAAAAGTTTCATCAAAGACATATGTTTACTATAGCTTAGTCAACTTGAAAGTACTTTTAAATAATAAAATTAAATAACTACACTAAAAACTGAATGTCATTTACAAATTTCTTCAAAAACTATAGTCAGTAAGACTCAAAGGTCATTTTCAGAATCCTCAACTACGCCATCAAGGCTTTGTTGACAATCTCTTCAGACTGATTTAGTAGTTTGAGGACCATAAACCCCAATTTTGCACACCGCAGCCCAAATCCCTATATACCCCATTTCGCCTATTTTCTAGAAATACAAACTCGCGGACGCAAAGGACGCTCAACGTCGGAATAGGGGTTTGACAAGAGAGCCTACCCACCTTCTTAGATGTTTTGAGGATCGGCAAACGGCAATATATCCTATTGAAAAGTATGCATTTTTTTTTCGACATAAACAACATCTCAAAAATGTATTTACTGCATTTTCCGTAACAAAAAAAGTCATAAATATACACAAATAAATATAAATATTTAATAATAATAATAATAATAATAATAATAATAATAATAATAATAATAATAATAATAATAATAATAATAATAATAATAATAATAATAATAGTAATAATAACAATACTAACGTATGAGTGTATTACATTTTTATTAACACAAAATGTTATCTGTTTAAAAATAAGTTCAATAAAATGATAAAAATGATTATGCAGAATAAAATTGATATAAAATCTTTTTGATTTTTTATAATCTGTGACTATACGATATAATATTTATTATTTATTTATAGAGTAACAAAATAATAATTGCATAAAAATACACGATACTATACAATATAGTAATAAATTACTATTATATAATAGTGTATTGACAGTATTCGTTAAATGTAAGGCTGTCAATGATAATAAAAAAGTGTTTTTTTTTTAGTTATTTAAATGATCATTTATATAACTAAAAAAAAAATTATTTGTCAAGGTTCATTTGAACATATACAATATGTTCTGCAAAGCTTGTTTATTAAGCGCATTTTTCCACAACATCACTACTCTGTTTTATAAACAATACTCTAAAGTTAGTAAATAATAATATTGTATTAGGTAGTAGGCTATTCAGTTAGTTGCTGCATTAATACTTGTTAGTTTTTGGCCCTTACTTGCCAGGAGATTGAACTTATTTTGGTGTTACTAAACCGTGACCAAAATAGAAATAAAAAAATGACCATGGCCCATGATCTTTTTTTGGTCATTTCAAAAAAATCTATGGTATGAATTATATACTTTATAAAAAAAAACAATACAATATAAAATAAATCCTTTTTTTCAGTTTTAAAACATATAGTTAAAATATAAAAGTTGATTTTGTTCTAAATCTAATGTTAAAAGTCCATTTGAGCTAACTCAATATAGTTTTTCTATCAAGGTTTTATACATTATGATAATAACTAAATTTATGATAATAAACGATAATAGTAGTTTATGATGATTTAGTTTATGTTTATCAGTTTTTTTAAATATTATTAATACTAAATTGTCTGTAGGTTAATGAAAAATTGATACAACTTATGTCTATTTTGGTTGTGCCTGAACCTTTTGGCTACCATGAATCTGCAGCTGATAGTTAAAGTACATAAATCATTTATATTTGAGTTATATTTAAGAAGCAAAACAATCATTTAGAGGCAAGTATGTATTCAATTAAAAAAATTAATAAAGTAGTGCAGTGCTAATAAATTGAGTTAATTTAAAAATATTTAATCAAATTATTTTTTAGCTCTTAAAACAATGATTGAGTTACAAATGATAGAGGAAAATTCTAGAAATCAAAAAATGTTTTCATGCATTTTTTGTTGTGAGTTCAAAGAATTCTCTAAAGTCAGTATGGATGTAGATGGAAATACTCAAATTAATGAATTTTACAAAATGGTTGCTTTTAAACACAAACTTGAAAATGGAACATTTCAAATTTCTTACTTGACAGAAAATATAGAGAAAATCTTGATTGAGGATTGCACAGATACTATAAGCTATTTTCTAAGCGATAATAACAAAGCATATGAATTCTTTATAAAAAGCAAAGATGGGTCGTATCCTTTAAAAACAAAAAAAACAACAGATGCAGTTGAAAAAGTATGTATAAAAAATATGTCATCATTTATAGTATATTATTAATTATATTGTTATAATACTTATATAAAATCACAATAAGCTAAACAGGTATTTTTTATCAAGTCATCGTCACATTTTTTTCAAGTTATTGTCACATTACTACATTTAAACCATATTTTAAATGGCACGGTTTATCAATCAGTTTATTTTTAGTTAGGAAAAAGGTAAAAAAAAATTTATTAATTGAAGAAGTTGTTAAAGATCCTAAAGATAAAAAAGATTTAGATTTTTGTCTTCAAATATATTTTAATTGCTATATTAAAGTAAAGAGAAAAAAATATTAGGTAAAATATATAAAGCTTTAAAAATAACAGTACCAGCCTTCGAATTAAGGTTGACAAACTAATGCTAAAAAAAAATATTAGGTAAAATATGTCTAGCATTAAAAATTACAGTACCAGCCTTCGAAACAAACTAATGCTAAAAAAAATATTAGGTAAAATTTATAAAGTTTTAAAAATTACAGTACCAGCCTTTGAATTAAGGTTGACAAATTAATGATAAACTAAATGTGTCTGAGATGTGATTTTTTGCCTACCTTTTTTTTATGTTGTTATTATAAAATTTTTGTGTTAAAAATTTTGTGCAAACCTGATGGCATTCAAATAGTTTTAGGTTAGCAATAAATTGTGAATTTTTTCAGCAATTTTTAGAAATTAGTTGTGATTTTTTTTTTTCTTATTCTGAGTGCTGCATTACAAATCTTAATGTTGACAACAGAGAGTGAAACTTGAAAATACTGACTGATGCTTTAGTGCTTTCTATTTAGGCAAAAAAAAAAAAAAAAACAACAACAATAAAAAAATCTAAAGATTATATCGTTGGTATACAAGGGAAATGCACTTAATTATGACACTAAAGTCCCAAAACATCTTTTTGAGATCAATAAATAAGTAAACAAATAAGTTTTTGCATAATAAGATATATATGTAATAATAAGATTTTGTGCAATAGTTGAAATAACTCATTAATAATTGATTAAATTTGTGTGGTATTTCAAACAATGGTATAAATAACTCCATACTGCCAAAAATGGACTTTTTGGCAGTATGAGTGCATTTTCCTTGTATACAATATAAAAGATAAATTAGTAAGCATGTTTTTTTGATTAGCTAAAAAACTAAAACTTAAAATATGTTCATACGAAATTTTTTAAAAGTATTGCTGCTTAAATGCAGCAATAATTTTTTTGAATGAAAAACCTCAAATTGATAATAGGAAAAAACCTGGAAAAATATTTTTTTTACCTGAAAAACTTAGAGATTCAGCAAAAGTTTTATGGAGGAATTCTAATATATAAGTCTAATTTAAAAAAAAACTGTTTGATATTTATATTTGTTATCTTTTTTATTAAGACAAATACCTGTCTATTAAGTTTACTTTTATCAATTTTTTTCTAATATATATATATATATATATATATATATATATATATATATATATATATATATATATATATATATATATATGTATTTATATATATATATATATGTATATATATATATATATATATATTTATATATATATATATATATATATATATATATATATATATATATATATATATATATATATATATATATATATATATATATATATATACACACATATATATATACATATATATATTTTTTAATTTTGTTATTTAGGTGCGCCAAGAAGGCCTAACGGTCTTGTCACCGCAGAAGTGCATTTAACCAGGAAGTTCACGCCTCCTTCCTTACTGTGGCGCGAAAATATTTCCATAGCTCGTTTTGAATCTGGATCTCCTGCTTATAAAGCAAGCGCTGTAACCAGGGTTGGCAAAAAAACCCAACCCAAAAAAACCCACCTTAAAAAAAACCCAATAAAACCCAAAAAAAACCAAAATATATTTGGGTTTTTTTAAAAATGTCCTATTTTACAACTGATAACTTTGATTTTAACACTTATAAATGCTTTATTATCAGCAAGTGCAACCTTTATACTGTAATTACTCTTGTTAAACACTGTATTTATATACATAATGGTATTTAGAATATACCCAAAACCGATCAATCTGTTTTTGTAGCAAGTTGGTTATTTATTATTATTTTTAAACATTTAGCAAGTTATTATAAATATTATTAAAATATGTATTAAAACATTAAATTAGTTAAATACTTATAAAGGAAATAAAAATCATTCTATTAACTAAATTTCAAGACATTACTAGTTATTTAGTATCTTTATTCTCCTCTCGAATGTCTATATTCCTTTATATTGGTATTTGCTCTTTTATTTTTTAAAGCTTATGTTGTAAACTGCAAATTTCAGTAGAAAGCCACAAGTAAAATACTATATATAAAAATTATTAAACTTTATTTACAGTTTAGAAATGGAAAGTTGTCAGGCAAAAAAAAAAATGCTACAGTTTACCAGATTTGTCCTTAAGTACATACAACTTTAAAACTTAAAAAAAATTAAGTTATGTGCAAGCAAGTTTGCAACATGTTTGCTCATTCAATGAGAGAACATTTTGAAAACTTGTATGCATTTCACAAAGACAAGATTTGTTTGGTAAAAATGACACTCGTGCTCATCTGTCTTTTGATAGGTTTTGAATATTTTGCATCAGCTACAAGTTTACAACATGTACCACCAACAAGGGTGACTATGAACAGCGGGTTGAAAATTAACATCAGTATCAAGTTGTTAAAAGGTGAAGAAACACACACAATAGAGCTGTATAATGTGTTACTTTGATTCAGTTTGCAATTTGCATTGCATTTGCCAGTCCAGTTGATCAGGTGGATAACTTTTTCAGGAAGCTGGGCAGTATAATGTTCTGATAAAAAAAAATGTAGTGATTAGGCTAGCAGTTTTCTTCTATGATACAAAAATGTTTAAAAAGTGTTCATAGTCTTGATTCATAATAACTTATAAGGTTGCAACATCATGTTGCAAACTTGTTGATTACATGTTGTAAACTTGTGCAAAATAGTTTTTGAAATGATATGTTGAACATGTTAAAAAAAAACTAGTTTGCAACATTTATATTGTCTTACCAACTTTGAGTAACTCAATTGTCATAATAATTTTTATACTAATTTTTTTTAGTCAAAAATATTCTGAACATATTTTTAATATAGTGCAATTAATTAACATCATTTATAGTTGATGGAGTCCCTTTTTGCACTATAGGTAAAATGTGCTAGTAGACTAGTAGTAAAACATTTGGCTCGCAACCAGAAGGTTGGGGTTCAAATTACCTCTGCTGAAATTACTGTGCTCAATCTATTTCTCCGCACAGCGCCTTTGTTTAAAAATTTTAGTTGTTAATGTTGTTTGTTAGTAAAAATGGTAATGTTAAGGTTTGAGACAAAATATTTTTAAAAAATGAGTTGCTCCCTTGACTGAAGTGGTCATTGGAGCAATAGGAAGGTGAATTTATGAAATTAAAAAAAAAATTATTGTACTCATACAATTATAAAAATTTGGTATTTTGATCGGTTTTTAAAAAAACCCAAAAAACCCATAAAACCCAAAAAAACCCAATAAAACCCAAAAAAAACCATTTGGGTTGGGTTTTTTTAAAAAACCCTGGGTTTTTTCCAACCCTTGCTGTAACCACTGCGCCACGGCCGTTCGTAAATATATATATATATATATATCAGGCCTTCTTGTAAGAGGCGTGCGATCGGACGCTTTATATGAGCATGCATATAGTTATTTGTTTTAACAATTTGACCACGGTTCTTTGCAAGTTTCGATAATTAGTGCATTTAAAAAATGCGCTAAAAGAAAACAAAGCAAAGGTAAATGCAATTTTTAATTTAATTGATTCCATAATTACAATTAAACTGCCACAAAATTTCTCGAGTGCTTTAAACTTTTAATGTAATTGTTAAAAGCAGAAAAGAAACCAAGCTTAAACATTATGATCGCTTTCTTCAATAAAAGAAAGCAATCAAATTGTTCAAGGACGGTTTCTTTTGAAGTTTTTGCAAAAGCATCTATTTTAAGTAAATTTATGATATTTTTGTGAGCGCATGCAAAAACCATGCTAAAACATAATTACTTTTTTCTATTTATTTTACTTAAAAGTGATGCTATTAAAAAAAGTAATTATAAAAATCCTTATCAAACGGTAACTTTTGCATAAGCAAAATTGAAGAAACGTGATGTTTGTTTTTCTGTCTGTCTTAAAGAAATGCGCGCACATTTGTTGATTTGTTGCACCCTGTATCCTATCGACTTTTTAATAAAATTTTAATAAATTTCATGACCCTTTCCCTCACTATGGATTTGCCCTTGTATTAGCCTATTTATTCATGGGAAAGAATGATAAAGATTATTAGAGCTGTGATTTTTTTCACTTTTGCTGCCAATTAAGTTTAAATTAATTAATACGTGTTTTGATTTTTCTTCTGGTTTTTCCTTTATTTATTTTATCATTCTTTAAATATTTTACTTTTTTAGGTTAATTTTTGTTATATATATTGTTTTAAGGATTTTATTCTCTTTTCAGTTTATGGATTGTTTATTTTAATTTGCTTTGTTTTTTTTTAGCACAATTTTTAAATGCACTAATTATCAAAACTTGCAATGAGCCGTGGTCAAGTTGTAAAAACAAAGAACTATATGCTTTTCATATAAGGCATGCGATCGCACGACTCTTACGAGAAGGCCTGTATATATATATATATATATATATATATATATATATATATATATATATATATATATATATATATATATATATATATATATATATATATATATATATATATATATATATATATATATATATATATATATTAAACTAGTTCATTCCAAACAAGGTTGCAAGCAACCAGTATTAATTTAGGAGTTACTAGAATAGTGTTAAAGAGTAAGGAATTATTTGGCAGAAGAACATTTGAAAAGTTGTAGGTTGTATAAGTCCAAAGGGTTGAAGTACAAGAAAAAAAACTAGACAAATAAAAGTTTTTAAAGTATGCAGGGACAGATACAGTAAAAAAAGAGACTTTGCTGAATGACAGGTCAAGTGAGAATGAGTTTTAGTAAATGGAACTAGAGATGATAGCTCCTTTGAGCAGCAACCATGATAGAATTTGCAGAAAAAAGAATAAGATGCAATCTTACAACAATATCAAAGTGGCTAAACTTGGCAGATAAAGCCAACTATGTTTACAATGCGTTTTTGGATCTTGTCTAGAAGAAAAAGTGCATAATTATAAGAACCAGCCCAAATATGACAACAGTATTCCATCAAAGACGGAAAAAAGATTTATAGAGGTAGAGAATGACAAGAATGGTAAAGATAAGCAACCTTAGAAGGCAACTAATTAATTGCAAGTAATTGTTTATATGTTTTCTATACTAAGTCAGTGTGGTCGATAATCCAAGAAGACTTAAAGTAGAGGATTCCGTGAGAGTGATGCCATTCATCAATATAGTAATGTCTACGAAAATGCAATAGTTATTGGCTGCCTGTACTAAGCATTTGATAAGAGAAGGCTTTTTGTCAAGACAGAAGTATAAAGTTGAGTTATCAAAAAATAGAGCCATTTTAGATTTAGAAGATTGTCAGGAAGATTATGTAGATAAAATCATGGATAGAACCTTGAGGTACCATAGAAGTTATTTGAAATAAAGACAAGTGTTGGTCTTCGAAGATAGTTTGAATACTGAGGTTAGAAAGTAATGATTTGATAATCTTAAATTTTTTTTCAGAGAAACCATATGAAGCAATCTTGTGGAGAAGTCCAGCATGCCAAACATTATAAAAAGTTTTTAATATCTCATGAGTAATAGCCTTGCCACCTCCATCTAATACATGATAGAATCTTTAAGTTACAGCAGTTAGCAAGTCAGCCATAGAACACAAAGATCAAAATCTGTATTGGATGTCATTAAATAGTTATTAGACTCAAGATAGAATGTTAGAAGTTTGACAACAATTGACAGGCGATTTAAAATATTGCAAATTATATGAATCAGGAAAGCAAGCGAATTCCAAAGAACTGATGTTCAAGGAAAAAAACTGGACAAACAAGAGTTTTTTGAGCACTTAGAACAGTCACAGAAAAAGGATGAGACTTAATTGAAGGATAAGTAACATGAAAATGAATTTTAGTAGATGGCAAAAGGACACTAGCTCTTTAGAGCAGTGCCTATTACAGTATTTGTTGAAAAAAGAAAGAGAAGCAACATTGCGACAATGTGATAAAAGAGATTGGCTGTAAGAGAACAAAGGGTTTTAAGTCTAAAAGCAATTGCTTCAAATCAGAACATTTTTTTAAAATAAATGTAAATAAGGTTTCCTTTTTTTGTTTATTTGTATTTGTTTGTTAGTTTAAAAAATGACTATTTATTGTTTTTGTTGTTTATAAGAAAATATTTTAATTGTTTTAAGTATATCTAGTTATATGGATCCATACACCAATTCAATTATTTATCTTACCTTTAAAAATTTAGGTTAATGATAACAAGATATCCAAGTTACTGAGCTTGTCACTTACTTAACTTTGCCACTGCTTTATTTTTTTCTCAATATTTTAATTCATAATTTTTTTTTTTATTAACCAATTTATACTTTTTTAAAAAAGTGATAAAAATATATTTTTTTAATTAACTAATTTATACTTTTTTAAAGTGATTAAAAATTTTTTTTAGTAATCATATAACAATTTTTTCAAATA
This sequence comes from Hydra vulgaris, assembly GCF_022113875.1. Lineage (NCBI taxonomy): Eukaryota > Metazoa > Cnidaria > Hydrozoa > Anthoathecata > Hydridae > Hydra > Hydra vulgaris. The sequence continues at coordinate 29,325,403 of NC_061157.1, forward strand.
ATAACATAAACAACTATGATATTATAGAATGGAAAAGCAAAGAGTGATCAGTTTGGCTCTTTATACAATTCTTCTAACTCTTTAAAATCAGATACAGGTAAATCTTTTGTTTCACAACTTTGCTATTTTTTTAAAAACAAACATTTAAAAAATTGTTATCTTGATTATTGACTGGTTTTTGAGGGATGCATACTGAAAATATTTTAGATCGATAAGAATTTGGCTTTTTATTTATTAATGATATAAGAAATCTTTGATAAAAAATTTGTTAAATTTTCTATCAAAGATTTTTATATTATTAATAATTTATAAGCTTTTCTCTAAAAACATTGAATTAAGCCCTGAAACTTAAGTTACAGGTTTATTTGAAACAGCAGTTTCTAACTTTGTCTAAAAACAAACAAGACTAGAACATTTGCAAGCACTGTTGACGTTGTTGAATACAAATGTGTTATTTATAAAATACAGAATGCAAAATATATAACGTGTTTTTCAGGTGACATTTTTTTAGATGTTATTTCATTTAATTTCTTTGCTATTTTATTATTTCATTTAGTTTCTATGCTAATGTTTATCAAACTAAGGTTAAGGAACATTGTTAAGAAGATTGTAAAATTATTCTGACTTTTAAGAGTATTTTCTTTTTAGGATTTGTTGGTCTCATTAATCAAGCGATGACATGTTACTTAAATAGTCTTTTGCAGACCCTTTTTATGACTCCGGAGTTTCGAAATGCTTTATATAAGTAAGTTTTTAATTTACATCAATTATCAAACCAAGAGCAATTAAATCAATATGTATTTATTACTTAAGTAATAAAATTTATTAAATTTTTTTTTAATTTATAAGGAACTAAAAAATATTTTTATTATAGATGCAATTATGAAGGTCTTATTGCTAATTCAGTTGCAAACATTCCATTTCAACTCCAAAAACTCTTTCTTCAATTAGAGGTTTTATTTTATTAAAAAAATTTTTTTTTAATTAATTTTAATCTAAATTGTGTCTTTAGAAAACAATTTTTCTAATAGTATCTGAGGGCGGCGATTTTTTTCCAACATTGCTTCTGTTTTTATTGTGAAACTTTAGTACTAAAAATTTTGTAGCAACCTTATGCTGTCCTTATTTTTTTAATTCTAAGGAATATATATATATATATATATATATATATATATATATATATATATATATATATATATATATATATATATATATATATATATATATATATATATATATATATATACATATATATATATATATATATATATATATATATATATATATATATATATATATATATATATTTATATATAAATATATATTTATATATATATATTTATACATTTAGAAAAATATTTTATCAAACCTAATTGAAAATTGTTTTCTAATTAATAACAAACGGCATAGCATTTTTACCAGGAATACAGTAATAGTGTACAATGTATAATGGAATAGTGTACATACAACTATATACACACACACATATTATATATATATATATATATATATATATATATATATATATATATATATATATATATATATATATATATATATATATATATATATATATATATATATATATATATATATATATATATATATATAAAATATATAATATATATATTAAAAAATTTTGCCAGCTAAAATGATGATAAATCAGGCCAAAAAACATGTCTATTATAATGTGATTTAGTAAGAGACGTAAAAGACGTTTTTATAAAGACTCTTTAACTTTAATTTTATTAAAGTGTGTGGAGCCACAGAAATATAGGCTGATTTTTTGTCATACCTGCAAATAGCTTGTCAAATCAAGGGTTTTTTTAGCAAACTTATTATGTTTTGTGTATTTAAATTTCTTATCTGCTTTTCTTCTATATTTGGCATTATAAAAGACAGTGCCAGGTATTTGCTGATGATCCTAATTCATATAACCTTCATCATCTTCAATAATTCAGAAATTTTCAGAATATAATTGTCATACAATTTTCTTCAGCATATTCTTGCATATTTTTTTTAATTTCAAAGCAGTTTTTTGATTTGAAAGCTTAAAAAACATGTTTATTTTGAGCTTTTACAACAAAACTATGAGAAAATCTTCATATTTTTGCAGGTTTTTTTTAGTGAGAAGCTTTAGGATTATTCATAAAACTGTTATCTAACTAGTTTTATATTTTAAAAAACCTTATTTCCATTACCAGATTTGCTATTGATCAATTTTGTTTGGGAAAAATGTTAAATAACATGACCAATGGTGTAGGGATGTATTTGCAACTTTTTTGCTACTGAATTGTAGCTTCTATTCAGATTTTATTTAGATATTCAGATTTTCCATAATATTTGTGCAAAATATTTTTTCTAGTGTCTTCTTTTGTCATTAAAAACTTATTTTAAGTTAAATGGAAAAACTAAATTATTTTTTTGAAATTGTTACATTTTATTAACAAAATGAAAACACAATTAAAAGTATATTAATACAACCACTAAAAAAAACAATGTATTTACTCATTCCATTTATTTCTTGTACACGCTTTGTTCTTAATAGAAATTTATTTCATAATAATGTATCAGATTTTATTATAGACAAGTCACAAAAGAGCTGTAGAAACTACTGAGTTGACCAAAAGTTTTGGGTGGGACAGTAATGAAGGTATATCTTTTGTCGTGAAGTAAAGAGAAAGTATATTAAAAATAGTAAATAAAGATTAAATTGATAAGAGTGTAAATAAATAAAATTCATTTAATTATTTAAAGTTTAAGTCTTATATTTTAATTATTTAAAGTTTTACGTTTTAGATATTTAAAGTTGTTTTCATTTGTTCTTTAAATAATAATTAACTAGCTGTAATAACCCGATCTTTTCTATTCTTAATCCTTACTTCAATATTTTTTATTAAAAGGTAGAAAAACAACTATATACATAAAGAAAATCTATACTTATTGTTTACTTTTTAAAACTATAAAAAAAAAAAATTTCTATAATAATTAAGTTTAAAAAACTTTAAATGTTTTGGTAGATGTTGCTATTTATCAAAGGATAGGATATTTGTACCAGTCTAAATAATATTTAGAATACCTGCTTGAAATGTGTTAATTATCATCGGTTAAAAAAGTTTTAAAAAACTGACTTTAATATGTGAAATAACGGACTTATGATGACTGGTATAATACTGATCCTAGTAAGTCTATTCCACACTGACCATAATTTCGCTTTATTTTAATAATTTTTAAAAAAGAGCAAAATATAAAAATCTTTGTTTTGAGTTTAATGTTCAATACTTTATAACTTAACTTATTAAACATTAATCGCTCAAAACAACTTCTGAGTTGTTTTGAGCAATTAATGTTCAATACTTTATAACTTCTGTAAATTTCTATAATAATAATTAAAAAAAAAAGAAAACGGGGATAGACTTTATTACTTATTAGGACTTATTAGCTTATTAGGACACTTTCCCCGTTAATTTTAAAGAAAAATCCTTTTTCTATAAGAAAGAAAGTTGTCTCTTTAATGCACAGACATTAATAACTTAAGTATCTCTATCATGTCATATATGCAACAAATTTTTAACATTGTTTTCATGTTTTTAGAAATTTTTAAAAGCTTTTTATTATTTTTAGAAATGTTAAAAAAATTTTTTAAAAATTCTCTTCTCTCCATTTGTTATAGTATATAATCAGGCTTGGTCGGGAAGCGGGAGCGATCGCTCTCGAATACTGACCACGGAAATTATATTTAGTTGCGTAAAACTGGCCAGGTTTTTTAGTCGTTTTGAGAACATTTAAGTTTATTTATGAAACAAATAATTTTTGTTTTACGGACATACATGGAAACATAAAAAACTTGAATGTTCCCAAAACATCATTGTGCGCAAGAATAAAAAGAATATTTGCGAGCACTAAAAACCTGCCAAATTAACGAACAAACTAATTCTATTAGTTCAAAAAATACGCTGATTAAGCGAAATAAAGTTCTAAAGTATTCTGTTGAAATGTTTTAGAATTTGTATTATTCACGATTTGTAACGTTTTGAGATTTCTAGAATTGTTTTATATATATTATTTGTTTATATATTATTTATTATATTATTTATTATATAATATATATTATTTGTTTACAAAAATAAATGTTTTAAATTTATATTAATTAAATTGTTAAAATTTTAAAAGTTTATTATAAATTATAGATTTTATTAGTATATTCTTATTTTTTATTTAAAAAGTATGTAATCTTTATGTAAATCTCACTAAACATTATCAGCGATATCGTGAAGCAGTTTCGCTTCCTGGTCATTAAGTATTTTTAACCTTTTTAGTTGATATCTATCTTGATTCCTATAGTAATTCAATGATTTAATTATTTCATTTGTTTATCTTACTAAGAAGAATCGCTTCAAATATGTTAAACTTTTCAAACTACGCAAAACATAAAATAGGTATTGAAAAAATTAACTTTTTTATTTATTAAACAATTTAGCTCAAGTAAAACTAAAACTTGCAAACTTAGTTATATAAAGGATATTTGTTTCTCTTTTATCGTAATCGTAAGTTGTTAATTTTATAAAAAAATTATAAAAGAGCGATGTTTCGAAAATATTTGTTCTAAATGTAATTTATTTAGCTTTAAGTTTTTTCGCGTTAGAAGATATTTTATTTGCCTATTTTTTTTTTTTTTTTTGTAATTGTCTCTCATCGGTCCAATTAATCTTTGTCGTTTTTTTTTTTTTTTTGCTTTTTAAAATATTCTCAAAACGACTAAAAAATCTGGCCAGCTTTTCGCAAATAAATATTATTTACGTGGTCAGCAATCAAGAGCGATTGCTCCCGCTTCCCGACCAAGCCTGTATAATATCTTTAGACATGTTATGCATATAATATCTATAGGCCTTAAAAATGTTTTACTTTGTCTTCTAGAATTGAAAAAGGTTTAAAAAAAAATTAGGCTTGTAAACGAAAAGATTTGAAACCACACAAAGCACTTCAACCACTTTGGGATAAATGCTATAAATCAAAACTAAGGAGATATTGCCGCCTAGAAATTTTTAAATAAAAGTAAATTTGTAAAGTTTGATATAATTTTTAATAATCTACATAACTTGAAGTTTACATGTTACAGGGTGTCTGCCAATAATTTAAGGTGGATTTCCCTGATTTTTTCCTGATCCAATTGTTTTCCCTGATTTAATTTAAAGTTACTAAAACTCAATTTCAGAAAAACCAGACTTCGATTCTTCTGAAAAAAACCTCTTTTATTGCAAAAAAAAAATTATACCACATTTGAAGTATTAAGATAAGTTTTTAAAACTATTTGCTAAATAAAATTTTATATTACATGTACAATATAAAACTTACTTAAATTACGTAGGTCTGATGAAGAGCCATTTTCACTTATTTCTTCCTGATTTTTCCAAAATTTAACCCAAGTTCTCTGATTATTCCCTGATTTTTTTGCAGATTTTCAAATTCCCTGATTTTTCTGTGATCTGGCAGACACCCTGTGTTAGGTATTTGCATAGACTTTTGTTCACATAGATAAAATACCAAATAATATCATGGTTGTTGCTCAAAGGAGCCATTATCTCTAGTTCAATCAACTAAAGCTCATTCTTGCTTGACTTAGCATTCTGTCATTCAGCAAAGTCTCATTCATTTACTGTATCTGTCCCTACATGGTCTAAAAACTTTTATTTTTCTAGTGTTTTCCCCCACACTTTAAAACCCTTTAAAACTCTTTCATCATCTGACTCATACAACTTACAACTTTTCAAGTCTTCTGTCAACTGTTTCTTTGCTCTATAACTCTATTCTTTTTTTCTTTAGTAACTCACAACAGTGGTTGCTTGCAGCCTTGTTTTTCGTACCGGCCTACTAGAAGTAAGATGGGGTAAATTTATAAAATTAACTAAAGCCATGTGTTAAATAATATCCAAATAAATCTTTCCAATATATCATCGCTATGTAATAAGAATAAAAATAAAAAGAATAGAAGTCAATATATCTATATAAAAATTGAAATTCACAATGTTGATTAATTAAGAAATATCAATGAATAACATCAAAGCCCTTTTAGATGCACAAAAAAATGAAATCCTAAAAGCAATAAACACAAGTCTTTCTAAAATAACTAACAATATAGCTGAACTAAAAATAACATATACTAATATCAAATCAACAGTACAAAAAAATACTGATGATATTAATGAGCTGCTTGATCTGACCTCAGTTAATAAAACATTTTCGGAAGACATTATTAAGCTTATTATTTTTTTAAGACATTATTAAGCTATTATTATTTTGTCAATATAAGCTTAGTGCTGCATTAGACAAACAGAAATTTAAGGAAGACACTGATTTTTAAAAACATGCCTGTTGACACAAACAAATCAAAGGAATCCTGGTCTGATACCAAACTAATTATTGCAGATTCCATCGCAAAAGCAGCTAACATAGACCCAAAAAATGCCCATGAAGATGATTGAATGCTGTCATCGAGGAAAAGTTTCAAAAAACATGAGATGACTATAATATGTGAAATAACAACTTTAAAAGCAGCTAACATAGACCCAAAAAATGCCCATGACATGATTGATAGCTGTCATTGAGGAAAAGTTCACGAAAACAGCACCAAGTTAAGCCACATTTTTCCTAAATTTCATAAATGGGCTGATAGTGAACATAAAAAAATATCTTTTTCAAGTCTAAAAACAATGTTTGGGTTGAACAAATGTATTCGCCATCACTAACTCAATGCCGCAATGAGGCCATGAAAGAACATTGTTGTCTTATAGAAAATAAGTCAATAGTAAGTGGGTACCTTGAATATCCAGCCCTACTTAAAGTTAAGAAGAAGAAAGAAGATTTCAGGTATGTTTTACTCAAATCTTTTTGAGTCAGCATAAATCGCTTATGGCTTTGGAGTTCGAGCAATGGTATCCTTAGATTTGCACATTTTTTTTTTGTTTTGTTATTATTTTGATTTGCGGCATTATATTTGAATTTTATTCAAGCTTTATATTATATAAAAGTTTAGCTATATAATAATAGTTGCACTTTTTGTTATGTTTATTTTTATTTCTACTTTTTACTTTGTTTTTTTTTTTTTTTTATTCCTTGAAATATTTTTTTTTTCTTTTTTATTTAAAAAAAAAAAAAGTAACAATAAAGAAAGCTTGACGCATTTATAAATAGCTTGAAAACCGCAAGTTTTATAATTTTTATTGTTTGTTTTTATAATTTTTGCGTTTTCTGTATTGTTCAGTACTTTTTTATATTTTTCTTTTTATTTAATTTTTTCTGTATTTTATTTAATTTTTTCTTTATTTTATTTATTTATTTTTTTTATTTTATTTAATTTTTTCTTTATTTTATTTTATTTTTTCTTTATTTTATTTAATTTTTTCTTTATTTTATTTAATTTTTTTTTAATTTTATTTAATTTTTTCTTTATTTTATTTAATTCTTGATTTGTTTCGAATAATAGCTACTAATATTTCTCTTAAGTTAAATACTATAAAACACAGCAAGGCATATTAATTGTTTTACTGTTAATATTTAGCACATTTATATATACATATATATATATATATATATATATATATATATATATATATATATATATATATATATATATATATATATATATATATATATATATATATATATATATATATATATATATATATATATATATATATATATATATATATACTGTTTTTGTTTATTATTATTATTTTTTTTTTAATTTTTTACCTTTTTGATTATCATTTTTACTTTAATCTGTTTCTTGATTTTTAATAGGTTTTAGTTACTTACATATAAATGTTCTTACTTATTATATATTAATAACAGGCTGGCCTATAAATAGAAATCTCCACATCTATAAATCAAAAGAATTAGAATCTATATTTGTTGAAAATATCAATCCAAAAAAATAAAGTATTATCATTGGTTGTGTTTTTAGGCATCCTAAAATGTCTTTAGACAATTTCCTATCCTTCTATCTTAATCTGTTCTCAAAAACTTAACATAAGAAAAAAAAGCTGTATTTATTTTAGGCATTTTCAACATTTGTTAAATTGTTACACAGATTCATATACTAGAGACTTTTTTAGACTCACTTACCTCAAATTACTTTCTACCTCAGATTGTCCACCCTACTGGTATCTATAAAACATCAAAAAAATTAATTGACAACATATTTTCAAATACTAAATCAAATAAATATAAAGCAGGGAATCTAACCACTACAATATCAGATCATCTTCCCCAATTTTAGTTTAAAAATTAGTTTAAAAAGATAACCAAAAGTATACCCTGATAATTGTACTCAGTCTCTTGAGAATACTATTTCCAACATTAATCTACTGCTTGATATCCATGCACCTTTTAAAAAACTTAACAAACAAAATATTAAATTCAAGACTAAACCATGGATATTAGATGAACTTAAGCACTCTATACAACACAAAACAATCTCTTTAAAAGATATGTTAGGTCTAAAAATCAAACAAATAAAACTATATTTCATGAGTATAAATTATTTTGTAACAACCTTCAATATAAACTCAAAAAAAGGAAAAAATATATATTTCATAATAACCTGCAATCTAAACTCAAAGAAAGCAAAAAAAAACTAAAAAAAAACATTGATATAATTCTTGAAAGGCTATTGTTTAATTGCTTAAACAAATTCTTAAATAAAAATAAACTGTTTTTTGAATTAAAATTTGGTCTTTGAACAAACTACTCTACATCACTCGCTTTACTAAGGCTAACAGAAAAAATTAAAGATTCTCTGGATAAAGGAATGTTTGGATGTGGTATTTTTATTGACTTTCAAAAAGCATTTGACACTGTAGATGTTGACATTCTACTTTATAAGCTATCCTACCATGGTATTCGAGGAGTTTCAAACTCCTTGTTCAAATCTTTCCTTACTAATAGAACTCAATTAGTATCCATTAGTGGGTGAGCTCAAACCTGAACAATATCAAAGTAGGTGTTCCTCAGGGATCTGTCCTTGGCCCTTTGCTGTTTCTTATTTATAAAAATGACATGTCTAAAGCTTTAGAGTTTTGTCCAGCACTGGACAAATACTGCAGATGACACGAACCTTCTCTATTTTAATAAGTCTATAAAAAAAGTTAACTTGTTCTGTCAATCAGTTATTGAATTTCTACCAAAAAATTTACATACATCTTTTAACGTATTACAAATGTTAAAAGTGCATGATATAAAATTGTTTTTTTGTTCATAGCTGTTTAAACAAAAAGGTACCTCCTATATTTAATAAATGGTTTACTCTACACAGAGCAATTAATTGTCAACTTACAAGAAGTTCTTGTATTGGTGCACTCAGTGTGCAAACATATAATACAAAATCCAACGGTAAACATTCCTTTAAATACTCTGCATTAATGGACTGGAATTAAATTCAAAATAAATTAAAATCAATCCCTTTTAACAAAATTTAAAAAAATGTCATCAAAACCAAATTAAAATACTACTTGTTACATCAAGATAAATAAAACAACAGTTTTATCACTGTTGATAAAAGATATATCACTTTAGAAGATTTATAAGATATAAATATGAATGTTGACTAATAGCAATCTTATTTGTGTGTATTGTTTATTTTATTTGCATTGTTTTTGTTTTGTTTTGTTCATGGTCACTCTCCTCGACTTAGTCTAGCTATAAGAGAGTGAACCATCTAGAATGTAGACTGTACATATATTTTTTGTAACTTATAACATTCTTGTTTAAAACATCTATATTTCTGGTAATATATTGTTTTTTATTGTTTGTTGTTATTGTTGTTGTTGAAAGTGAATCAAAATTTAAAAAAAAGGTATCTAATTAAAGAGACCAAGTCATTTTTTAAAGTAACCTTTTTTTTTGTAAAAAAGATAAAAACAAACAGCTTGGAAGATGATAATAATACGTTCAATACTTTTTGAAAAAAAAATTTAAAGTCTAGGTATGAGCACTGTAATCTAAAAGTCATAACTAATGGTTAATAGATTAAAAAATATAATAACTTTTTTTACATGTAATAAACACCATTATATTTTAAGGTATAGATATATCTTTTGTTAGAAATAGATATGTGTTTTTTTTTAATTATAGTTATCTCATATATCATGTCATAAGCAAATGGTTATCCTATTCACTTTATTTAAACAAATGGGGAATGCAACACGCTTTAATGTTATATATGTTAAAAAAATGTTTTTTTTATATGGATATTTATACATAGGTATATATATACATTTAGCCTGAATATTTAGTATATATATTTAGCCTGGCAACAGCATGATGTTCAAGAGCTTTGTAGGGTGCTATTTGATGCATTAGAAGAGAGTTTAAAAGGTACTGAGCAGGTTGGTGCTTTATTAATCTAGTTACTAGCCTTTATTTTTCAGCTAACATTTTAATTTTAGCAGTTCATGATTAATAATTTAATTTGTGATAAACTTGTATTAAATTTTTTTTTTTTTGCATTTGCAAGTTTTTTATAATTGAATGTTATTTTTGTTTTCCTTAAATCTGCTGCTATTGCTCAAAAATTTTTCCAAGTCATTTTAGCTTCATAAAATTTTACTATCTATTTAAAGTTATAAGTTACAATCACCAAAACTTTTTGCAAAACATTCTCATTTGACATAAGTAAGAACATAGAAAAGTTTGGAGTTTACAAAATAAGTGTAAGTGTCAAAACTCAAACATCTAAAAATCCAGTGTACACCGCTGATATATATATATATATATATATATATATATATATATATATATATATATATATATATATATATATATATATATATATATATATATATATATATATATATGTATATATATATATATATATGTATATATATATATATATATATATATATATATATATGTATATATATATATATATATGTATATATATATATATATACATACATATATATATATATATATATATATATATATATATATATATATATATATATATATATATGTATATATATATATATATATATATATATATATATATATATATATACATACATACATACATATATATATATATATATATATATATATATATACATACATACATACATATATATATATATATATATATATATATATATATATATATATATATATATATATATATATATATATATATATATATATATATATATATATATATATATATATATATATATATACATACATATCTTGATAAGATTTATTACATAGCGTATTTATTGCATAACAAGGTAAATTCATTTGAAATTTTAATTACTTCATTCAAAAATTAATAACTTTTTTTTCTAGTTATACTCTTACTTATCAAATCAAGTTTTTTGGTGCGAATATTTAAATGTTATTATGTTTTAAAAACTTTTATTTGTTTTATTATTTAAGGCATTTTTAATACAATTTTACTGTTATTTGAAACGAAAAAGTTTAAAGCTTATATAGTTTAATCCCTTTGAAAATTATGTTATGAAAACTTAAGGAGGAGAAACTCAAATTAATGTATTTTATTTAAAAATGCTAAGTGTTTCATATTTTAATCCAATCAAAATGTGTTTCATCAACGTGAATTCGAAATAAGCATTCTGGTTGGCTTAAAATACATTTATAAAAGTCGTTTTTCAAAAGTTGGTTTTTCTAAGCGAAATTAATATCGTAACAAATGCTAATATAAAATTGTTTTAGATTCAATTTGGGCTGAAATTTGGGGGCCCATACCCAGTATACCGGTATCGAAATCGGCCTGGATACGTCGCTGATATATATATATATACATATAAACATATGTATGTTTATATGTATACATCATATGCTATAGTAGATATATATATCTACTATAGCAAGCTGGGCCAGGAAGGTGTGTGATTTTAAGTCTTTATATGACCACGCAAATAATATTTTGTTTTGATGATTTAACCACAGTTTTTAACAAATGCGCTGAAAAAATTGGTTTTTAACTGCGTTGAAAATAAATAATTTTGACACGTTTATCTTTACTAACGTTTTTATATTAGCAAAACGCTTTTGAATAAAGAGCTGATAAACTTATTAAAGTTTGGAATGATTTTAATTAAAGTATGATTGAAAGTTGTAAATTTTTTGTTTGTATTGTTTAATTATATAAGATTTTTTTATAAGTAAAAGTAAAAAAAGTAAAAATTAAAAAAATTAAATAATATTTTATAAGCAACAACTTTAAACAGCAAAGGTCTTGTTAATAAATATTATATAAGAATTATTAAAGCCATTTGAATTAAATAACTTTGATCTATACTTATGTTTTTATATTATTGAAACGCATTTAAATTAATGTAAATAATACCAAACATAATTAACTTATCTTGTTTTAGTTCTTAAGGTTTGTTACTGTTTCAAATGTTTTAGTATTTTCCTTATTGAAATCTTTAAATTTGTTTTCAGAAAGATCTGATCAAAGAGCTTTATCAAGGAGAACTTGAAGATTATGTTAAATGCCAAAAGGTTTCTATAATTTCTCATAAAAATTCTTTTACATTTTTATTACTGTCACACAGACTTTTTAATATTAGCATGCTTTCTGTGTAGTGTGATCATAAAAATTTACGCAAAGATTTTTATTTGGATATTTCAGTTGATATGAAACCTTTTGGTTCTGATAAATCTTATGAGTCCCTGGTAAGTTTTCAGTTTTTTTAAAAAAGAAACGAATTATAAATATATTTATATAAAATATTTAAACTAAATATTATTTCTTACTTACAGTTATACTTTTATAGGAAGAAGCGTTAAAAGCATTTGTGAAGCCAGAAGTTTTAAATGGCAACAATCAGGTTTATTGATGTGTAATATGCAATCTTTACATTGTATGAAATGCCATCATTACACTTGTATAATATGCAACCATTACACTTGTATAATATGCAATCATTACACTTGTAAAATATACAATCATTTTGCCTGTATGATATGCAATCATTACACTTGAATAATATGAAATCACTTTTTAATTTATTCTTTTTATTTATCTGCTTGTAATTTTATTTATTATTTTATATAACAATTGTTTTTTTTTTTAATGGTTATATGAATTTATTTTTACTAAAGAAGTTATATAAAATTTTTTTTTTTATATACATTGAATGTAAAATACATTTGTTTTAGTATTGCTGTGAAAACTATAATATGTATAACACTTATATGTATAATATAAAGTATTATTTTTTTAGTATTATTGTGAACACTGTAAATCGAAGCAGGACGCACATAAAGTAGATTTTTAAGTTTGTTTTTATACTTTTTAATTTTGCCAGGGTTAAATTAATTTTTTATTTATAGATATTTTTTTAGGGCTTAAAGTTTGTGAGCTTTCCGTATCTTTTAACAATTCAACTAAAGAGATTCACTTTTAATTTCAAAACTCTTCAAAGAATGAAGATACATGACAGGCATAACTTATATTTATTTTGTGTAATAATTTATTTTTTAAATATAAATTAAAAAATAATTTACATTTATTTATATAAAAAAAGGATAAGTTGAACAGATAGTAAAAAGTAGAATTTGTTTCTCATAATGGGATATAATATAGATGGTTTTAATGTAAATTTTATTATGTATATAATTGTTTGAAAATTATTATTGTTTCTTCTTTTATATAACCCTGTATCTGCCTTTGAATGTAATATTAAAAATCATAATAATTAAATTTATACGAAACTAGTAAAAAGTGTTTTAAAAATTCGTTTAGTTAACTTATGTCAAATTTTCTGAATATCAATCATTAACATTACAGAAGTATAAAAGTAACCAATGATATGCAGCAAATTATAGTATAAAAATAAAGTTGTTAAACCAAGTTTTTCTATACAATCACAAACACAAGTTGTTAATTGAATTCATAAATGACATTAAATATTATGAAAATCAATTTTAAAATTAATCATTAATAGTATTACTTGCTTATTAACACAAATATTTTGTAATTTTATGATCACAATTTCTTTTTAAATTAATTATATAAATAATATATATATATATATATAAATATATATAAATATATATATATAAATATATATATATATATATATATATATATATATATATATATATATATATATATATATATATATATATATATATATAAAATATATATAAGTGAAATATTGTAAATTTTGATTGGGCAAATTTACTTTATGTAATGTTATGAAACTCACATTCCATTAACTTTATGTAATTTAGTTTCGCCATATATTATTTAGTTATTATATTAATTTCAAAAAGTTAAAAAAAAAATCTTTTACGGTAAAAGTTAACTAATGTTTTTACCCTGAAGCTGCTTTAGTTCAAAATTTTTGTTAGAGTAAAACAATTATAAGCTATTATGATTTGTGCATTATTAAATCTTACATCTTACATGGTATTTTTTTTTTAGAATGACATTTCCGTTTCAATTAGATTTGAGTGAACTTTTAAAATCGACTGAGGTAAAATTTTGTTGTTAATGTATCATTTGTTGTTGGGTAAAAATATTGTTTACTTACCACCAACTGAATAATGACAATCAAGAAAAAAAAGTTCTTGTTCAATTAGGGGGTGAGAAAGACCTACTTTTTTCTTGATATTTTAAACAACATAAAATTTATATGTTTTCTAAAGACTTTTTAGTCCAAACACTATTAGTATTATTTAACCATCACTGCCATTCTAGACATTTAAAACTGTAGAAGTTTTGTACAGTTGGATTTTAATCAGTCACCTGCAGGAGGACTGAGAGTAAAAATTTAGCTAACCTCAGTTTCCTGGCAATATTTTGAGTTGTCCATCATCATTTTTTTAAATAAATTTCTACATATTTCTTGTACAGTTAAGTCATTTTTGAATAAAGTGCTAACTGGGTTAACTAGAAAATATTTTTGCAATAAAGTGCTATGGATTACCTAGAAAATATTTTTGCAAACCAGAATAATTATTAAAAAATATTGATAATATTTGCTCTTCTAATTCTAGGAAAAGCATAATTTGGCATAAATGACTTTAGTTTTCTCCCTTGCTTAAGCGCTTCTTTTTTAAATATAAAAGTTTTTTTTCACAATAAAGTCTTTAAAATAAATGAAGTTCACAAGAATACTTTTGGTTTTAAGGCAATAAAACGAAAAACAAAATTCAAAAATGGTTTTTATCATTATTATTATAGTTCTATCATTATCATCTTTGCTATTTTTGCTCTTTGAAAAAGTTTTAACTCGTTTAGGTTTTTTAACGCTAAATTAAGAGCACAAAATTTAAAATAATTTGTTTTGTTTACTAAATTTTTGTGAATGATTAAAATGCAAAATTACCATATGCTAATGTTGCAGCTCTTTATTTTGCTAGTCAGTTTTTTACTCCGGATTCTATTCTTTATCTCTATAAATCTCTAATCTGTCCTTGTATTGAATACTGTTGCCATATCAGGGGCGGACCTTTGGATAATGTCCTTTCTCCGCTAGGCAAGGTGCAAAAATGCATTGTAAACATAATTGGAGCTGCACTTGCAGCCAATCTTCGACCATTGTCACATTGTCATAATTTTGCTTCTCTTTCTCTTTTCTATAAATATTATAATGGGCGTTGCTCTAAAGAGCTAGTGACTCTTGTGCTATCTACTAAAATTTATTCTTGTGTTACTCGTCATTCAATTAAGTCTCATCTTTTTACTGTTCCTAAGTGCTCAAAAAATTCTTATTCCTCTAGTTTTTTTCCTCAAACATCAGTTCTTTGGAATTTGCTCCCTTTGTGTTGTTTCCTGATTTATATAATTTGCAATCTTTTAAGTTGTCTCTTAATCATTATCTTGCTTTATAAATTTTATCTTTTTTCTTCCAGTAACTTCTAACTCTAATAGTGCTTACTTGCAGCCTTATTGGAAGTGAAGATGTTAAAAAAATAAAAAATAAAGTTTATTGTTTACTAGAATTGTTAACTGGAAGATTTCGTACAATTTTGGAAAAATAAAATTTAGAGTCAGGATATTTTTTTTTTCATGCCAAATATTACAAAACATATAAATTGTTGATGTTCATTTTTCAAATGCTATATAAGAAATTTAGCCTTTCGCAAGTTAAATTACAGAATAAAACTATTTTGCTACATACGAATGTAGCGCTTACAAAAGTTGCACTTGCAAAACAAGCTTTTTCGCTAAACAACGTTTTGAAGTCTATAAAGAAAGTTTGTTCGCCAAACATATATTTTTAAAAAATAAAATCTTTATATATCAAAATGTTTATAATAAAGTTTTATTTTCAGTATTGCAACATATTAACTTTTTAAGAATTTATTTTTTAAAATAATAATAAAAAACAAAAAATTCTTTCTAAACTAAAATTTTTAAACTCTTTTGCAACTTGTTAAACAGGTTATAACGGAAAAAAACTTACAAAACACCACACAATAATTATATTTAATTACATTTCATGAATGAAATATGTATAATTAAGTAAGTAACAAAAATACTAATTATATGATATTGATAAGTTTCAGAGCTGTAGCTTTTCTGAAAGTTAGAGATAAATTAATTGCAAGATTCAGTGAGAACTGAAAACTATCAAACATCATGTGAAGTTAAATTAAACTTTGTAATAAAACCAAATATTTTACTGGATTTTTATATATGATAATATAAGCCAAGCTAAGCTAAGCCAAAGGCTTAAATATAAATAAATATATATAAACACAAGCATAGGGACATGGGGCAGACTGACTCAAAATTTCAATTTTTTATATTTAAATTTTAGTTGCATTGGGCCCATATATATTCTTTATATATATATATATATATATATATATATATATATATATATATATATATATATATATATATATATATATATATATATATATATATATTATTATATATACATACATATATATATATATATATATATATATATATATATATATATATATATATATATATATATATATATATATATATATATTCTTTATATATATATATATATTATTTATATATATATTTATACTTAGAGCATATATAATATATATTATTTATATATTATATATGCTCTAAGAAGTCCTAATGGTCTTATCACAGAGCACTGTCACATAAAGAATAGCATTTAATAGATTGGCTCTCTATTTTCAACCTTACCTTAAAGCGTTTTTGTGTCAAGCCGGGATTTATACTCAAGGCTTTGCAGTCGACTAAATATATATATATATATATATATATATATATATATATATATATATATATGTATGTATGTATGTATGTATGTATGTATGTATGTATGTATGTATGTATGTATGTATGTATGTATGTATGTATGTATGTATGTATGTATGTATGTATGTATGTATGTATGTATGTATGTATGTATGTATGTATACCAAATGTATATGTATAAATTATTAAATAAATATTTAACAATATTTTTATTTAAATAATAAATAATAACATTTTTTTTTGTTTAACAGTTTAATTTCAAGTCTTTTCCGTAAGTGCACATTACAAAATGCTTCTTCCATAAAACACTGTTTTGCAAGAATACTTTTGAAATGATTAATTCTGCAAGTTTCTTTTCATAAAGCGTTATTACGGATTATTTTTTTTTCGTATACTGTATGTTTTTTTCTTCTTTTTTTTTTTTGATGAATTTATGCATGTGTTACTTCCACAGCAATTTGAAATACGCAAGATAAAAATGCGAAATTAAAAAGTTTTGTTTTTTGGTGAATAACCTTATTGTTGCCGTATATTGTTGAACAGTATTTAATAATGAATTTAAAGTATATATAGTATAAAAGTTGTAACTGTGTAAATATACTAAATATATTAAATATTTGAATTTATTAAATAATGAAATCTCTCATTAAAATCTTTTTTTTTTAAATCTATTGAAGTATGAAAGTATATTAAATATTTGAGTTTTTTAAATATTGAAATCTCAATATAAAACCTTTTTTTATTTAAAAGTCTATTGAAGTATGACTATGAAAAAAATAATGCTGAAAAAACTCAAAGTGAGAGAGCGGAAAAACAAATTTACAAAAATTGAATTAATTTGTTCTTTTAAAGTAACTTTTAGCTGAAAAAGTCATAAACTTTTAATGACTTTTAAATAAATATTTTTATTTTATATAATAAATAGATAGTGAAAGAGCAACAAAGCAATTTTATATGATTTAAATTTGTTTCTTCTTTAAAAGTAAATTTTAACCAACAACTTAAACCATTCATTATTAAATGTAAATCATTAAAGTTTTTGTATATTATTTACAGAAAGTATATGACATTAAATTTTATTTGTATCATTTATAATGTAAAATGCAATGTCGTGACCCATGTTCATCAAAGTATTTTATTTAATTATTTTTCTTTAACTAAATATAATAATTAAACATAAACTAATATTTTAATTTTTAAACAATTGAATGCATGAACAGTTTTATTTTGCTCTAATAAAAAATAGAAAAAGCATTAAACAAAATTTAACGCTGAGACTTGCAAAATGTTAGCGCTACGTGTTAAATGTTATTATTATTATGTTACATAAAAGTCATCAAAAATATGTAACTGAAAAAAATCATCTTTTTTAGAACGCAAAACAATTTTGGTTGTAAAAATTTTTCTTATTGATTTGTTGAATTAAGAAAAAAAAAATTAAGAAAAAAAAATTAGTTGGAACTCAATTGCATCAAAATTTTCTGTAGCCCTTCAAAAGATACAAGGGCTGGGATTTTCCAATGGGTAACTGTGACTCTACACCACTGAGTAGTAAGCAACCAGGGCTGATATTTTACCGGGGCCAGGGCTAGGGCTGAGTTTGATAAACCATACGTGGGGCTGGGGTTATGGCCAGGGCTGCCTAAATCTTGACAAACCCTATAAATGGCTTGGCTCTAAAGCCACTGACCCTGCTGGCACTAAAGCTTATATCTTCTGCATTTCTCAATTTCTTACTCGTTAGTTAACTTAGTGACTCGTTTCCCTGACAACCCAATCACTTACCTTCATTCCTTGGTTTGTGTTTTGTCTCTGATACTAGCTTGTGTTCAGTTTCTCCTATTTCTCCCTTAGGTCGTTCTGACCATGCAATGATCTCTATAAATCTTTCATCTCTTGCTTCTTTTTTAAGATTCACCCTATCATGACATTACTTACTACTACCCTAAAGCTAACTGGGATTTATTTTCATGATTTGCTTTTTGATGGTCCTTGGGCTGATGCATGTCTGAAAATGATGGTCTTTTCTGTCTCAGCTGATAAATGTGTCTCCTACATAACCTCCTGGATTCAGGCAGGAATTTAAGCTTTTATTCCTATTTGTTGGCTCTAAGTCAAGCTTCATTCTGCTCCATGGTTCTTGTGCAGCTGCTATATCTAATCTTAATTGTTTTTTTTATCTTTTTCAAAAGAACAACTCGCTTGAGAACAAATGGCTATATACTATTGCAAGAAATCAATGTAAAAAGGTGTTGTCTAATGTAAGCTCAATTATTTTTAGTTCACTAAATCTCTCATCTTATCTCAGAAGTTAGGTTCTAGAGACTTTTGGAAAATCTGCAAAAGCATCATTTACAAGGGTAGGTCTAACATTCCATCTCTCATTCATGGATAAGATCGTATTACCTCTCCCAAGGATAATGCAGATCTATTTGCAAAGAACTTTTCTTTTAATTCAACTCTTGAAGCTTATAGCCATTCTTATGGCCTTCTATTCCAATTAAACAAGTTAAACCATAGTTAGACATTCAAATCACTCCAGTTTCTATTGTTAAAGTCTAAAAAGTTTTATGGCACATAAGATAGAAGTGTTGAGGCTAGGGCTATTGCTCTTGACATATCTAAAGCTTTCAAGAAGTTTAACAGGCTGATCTTCTCCATAAGCTTGCTTCATATGGTGCATCTGGGAAAATTTTTAAGATTATAAAATTATTTCTGTCTAACCACTTTATCAAAGACATCCTCAAAGACCAACACTTTTTTTTATATCCAGTAACTTCTGGGGTACCTCAAGGTTCTTCCTCAAGGTTCATCCTTGGTCCTGTTTTGTTTCTTATCTACATTAATGACCTACCCGACAACCTTACAACTAAAGAAGCTCTCTTTCTCTCTCTCTCTCTCCCTATATATATATATATATATATATATATATTATATATATATATATATATATATATATATATATATATATATATATATATATATATATATATATATATATATATATATATATATATATATATATATATATATATATATATATATATATATTAATATATATTAATATATATTAATTTATATTAATTTATATTAATATATATTAATATATATATATATATATATATATATATATATATATATATATATATATATATATATATATATATATATATATATATATATTAATATATAAATATATATATATTATATATATATTTATAAATATATATATATACAGATATATATATATATATATATATATATATATATATATATATATATATATATATACATACACACAGTGTGGAAAATAACTGCTAGTCAACGATTGCCCAAATGTACTTAATTCCTTTTTTAACTTTACTTAATCACTTTTTTGATTTTATTTTCTTTAAATCTTTTTATTTATTTTCTCATAGGTTTCTGCTGCAAATGTAATAAATGGATGCTAAAACTAAAATTTTCTATAAAAGTAACATGTAATTTTTATAGCGGTGTTTCATATAACGATCGTCTTTTTAGAATTAAGTATCAATTTTAAAAAGTATCTGCGCACAAGAGTTACTAACTTTAATAATATCAATATTAGCAGTTTTTAAAACAATTTAAATGAGCAGGAAATAAAAATTATTTTATATCTCTGCTCATTAAAATCAGAGGTATAAAATTATTATTTAAAGTTTTTGTATGTAACAAAAAAAATTTCCTCTTTTAACAGTATTTTTTTAATTTTATTTAATCTTTTCATTTATTTTTTTCTTAGTTTTTTCCTGACAATGTGAAGTCATTGCTATGAATTTATTTTTAAATAAATTCAAAATTTTTAACAACGCAATTGCATTTTTCTTTAAATTATTGATTTGTTATAGAAAACATCAATCTTCAACCCATCTTAATGGAGTCAAATAAAAAGAGGCAAACAACACTTTTGTTTTTCAGTAGCACTTTTTAAATATTGCTTCATCATTTATAAAGTTTGTTTTGACATTAAAAAAAAAAAATCAATATTAAATTACTTGAATATTATCAAACTTCTCTTTAATTGTTAGAAAACCTGTGCTCATTAGACTTATTATAATCTATTGACATTAGCACGTTATTTAAACGTTAGTTATTTGCGAGTTAAATTTTAAAAATGCATTATTCTTTTTAAATATTATCATTTTAAAAAGAATGAGTTTGTCAATTTTCAAGAATTAAGTGGTAACTTTGATTGGTTAAATCCTAAGACCTTAGCAGTTGTTCTCGAATACAGGATACGAAAAATTAGAGAATCCCTGGAGATTAATAAAGCATAAGTTTGATATGAGATAGGTATTGGGGAAGGTGTTTTAAATCGAGATGATGGGGATAAGATTAAAACAAAAACTTGGGGACCCATTTTGACAAAAATTTAACTGACGTCATTATTATATTATTTAGTTGGTTTTTATATTTGACGCTTTTTTATGTCTTCTTTTTAAACGGTTTGCTTTATGTTATTTTGTAATGTTTTATTATTACCTGATGACGCTGACCACAATAGGTCAGCAAAATATCGTTAATATATTTTTACATCAAAATATATTTAAAAATAGTTATATGTTGCCTTTTTATTAAAATCAATTTACATATTATATATATATATATATATATATATATATATATATATATATATATATATATATATATATATATATATATATATATATATATATATATATATATATATATATATATATATGCAGCCGCATGCCTTGTTCATCCACGCTTAAAATAATTTTTTTAGACAACTTGACCACATTTTTATATAGTAATTGTTTTAGGAATTCGCATCAAAATAAAGCTATAATAAACTAGAAAATAAAACAGCAATACTCGAAAAAAAGAACCAAAGACTATTCAAATTGAAAATCTAAATAAAATAAGCTAAAAAAATGGAATATTAAAAAAATAAAAATGTTTTCAAAAAAATAGTATGCCTAAATATTTTACTTTTTCTGTTTTCTTATTTTTAGAGCGTTTGTTATTTTCCATTACTAAAATTGATTTAAGTTGATGAAAAAAGTAGATTAGAATATAACGAAAATAAAAATATTTTTTGAAATGCAATTTTTTCGCAACTTTTTTCATTTAGTATATAAAGGACTTTTTTCAGTCAGTATATAAAGGAAATACTTCATAATTTGGGCTAGAAACATGGACAATTTTTAAATTTGTTTTTCAAATGTCTTTGCTAAACTTTACTGTTTTTATCAATTCACAGGAAAGAGAGAAAACTAATTGCTATTTATTTGTAAATTTTTTTTTATTTAAAAAAATAAAACGATGTTCCAAAATCTTGTGGGCTAGTGCATTTTTAGTTTGCTAAACTTTTTAACAAAATTTTTAGCAGCCTATTTAAAACTTTTGTTTAAGTTTTTAAATACATTTTTTTAAACAGAGCAATGGTTCATATTATATGTTCATACTCTCTAGTAATTTATATTAACATTGGAAATTAAGCAATATAAAAGAAACATTTTCAGACATGCATCAAATGTGGTAAATACATTTATTAAAGAAACTATGTTATTCTTTTATTTAACTTATTCTGTTATTACAAAATTTATAATCAAATAATATTTTTTACAAATAAATAACCATTTATTTTCTTATTTTCCTATTATATAAGTATTGAGAAAAAACATCAAGTATAGCAAAAATACATTTTTAAAAGCAAAAAGATATATAATGAATAAACAAATAAACATAATAAACGAATAAATATAAGAAAAAAATTAACAAAATTTCTTATAGTTTTAGCATACATAGCAAATTAGTATCTTTATTATATGGGCTGATAAAAATCGTAAATAAACTGCATATCAAAACTTTCAATTGTTGTAAAATCCTTATAAAATAATTTTTTTTATAATATTAACTCTAAAAAAAATACAAAAGTTGCATAAAAATTTTATAAAAAAAAAAAAGTTTTTTATTTAATTTTTTTAATTATTAAATATTATAGTTTATTTAATTAACTTGATATTTCGTTACAATTTTTTTTCTTTTTTTTAGGATTGTTTTTTTTTTTTGTAGTAGATAAGTTTAGATTTTTGCAGCGAATTATTGAAAAGCTTTATAAGTTAAAAGATGCAAACTGCTGTGGTCAGTTTGTCTAAAAAAATTACTTTAAATGTGGATGAGCAAGGCGTGCGACCGGACGCGCTTCCAGGGAAGGCTTGTTATGTAATATGTATATATATGTATATATATATATATATATATATATATATATATATATATATATATATATATATATATATATATATATATATATATATATATATATATATATAAATAAATATATATATATATATATATATATATATATAAATATATATAAATATATATATATATATATTTATATACATATATTTATATATATTTATATATATATATATATATATATATATATTTATATATATACATATATATACATATATATATATATATATATATATATATATATATATATATATATATATATATATATATATATATATATATATGTATATATATATATATATATATATATATATATATATATATATATATATATATATATATATATATATATATATATATATATATATATATATATATATATATATATATATATATATATATATAATACGGTTGTTCAGTATGCTAATTTGTTTTCAGAACAGCTAACTAAAGTTTTTCCTATTCAACTATCATGTTGTAGTTCAAAAATATTTTTTACCAAATTTTATTATTTGCCCTAAAGGTCCGTCAAAGCCCCCAAACATTTGACAGGTCCCTAATATTATTAAAAAAAAAATATTTAAAAATATGTCATCCTGGTACTCAAAAGAAGCAAAATCATTTAAAAATTACAAAAACAAAAGAGGTTTTTTATAAAAATAACAATTTTAGGTTTTTTTGAATAAAAACTATGGTTTTTAAATGAAAAATGAAAAAAAGGTAATATTTACAACATTTTGAATAATAAGTTTTTTTAAGTTGTTTTTTATATAAAATAAATCTAATTTTTAAAATTTTTATAAAATTTTGTTTCTTTTGAGTACTAAGTTGACATATATATATATATATATATATATATATATATATATATATATATATATATATATATATATATATATATATATATATATATATATATATATATATATATATATATATATATACATATACATATTCATATACATATATATATATATATATATATATATATATATATATATATATATATATATATATATATATATATATATATATATATATATATATATATATATATATATACATATATATATATATATAAATATATATATATATTTATATATATATATATATATATATAAATATATATATATATACATACATATATATATATATATATATGTATGTATATATATATATATTTATATATATATAAATATATATATATGTATATATATATATATATATATATATATATATATATATATATATATATATATATATATATATATATATATATATATATTTATTATAAAAAACTAAAAACACAGTAAACTGAAGCATAAAACATTATTTTATAAAGTTAGCTACAAATTAATAAAATAAATAGTTGATTAGGGAAAAAACACAGTATTTCTGTTTTTTCAATTCCACAGTCGATTGAATCACTTATTTTCTTATGATATTGTTGTATATTACATATAAAATTTTTTAAACATCTTTAACAAGGCTGCAAGCAACCACCATTAGAGTTGAAAGTTACGGAAAGAGAAAAGATGAAGTTTATAAAGCAAGGTAACGATTAACAAACGACTTTAAAAATTGTAAGTTATACAAATCAGAAAAGCAAGATGAAAGGATCGAATTCCAAAGAACTGATGTTCAAAGAAAAAAACTAGGCAAATAAAAATTTTTGGAGCACTTAGGAATAGTCACAGTAAAATAATGAGATTTTATTGAATGGCGAGTTACACAAGAATAAATTTTATCTGATACCAAAAGAGTCACTTGCTCATTAGAGCAGCGCCTATTATAGTACTTATAGAAAAGAGAAAGAGAAGCAACGTTATAGCGATATTCAAAAATCTGCTCCAAATATGGCAACAGTGTTCCATACATACTGTCCATCAAGAATAACTTTTGTACTACAATTATTAAGGAAGGACTTAATAATCTTAAAGATGTTACCTGATACACCATTAGGAGAGATGCCGCTTTCCAGCAGGCTGGAAAACAAGACTATTTAAACAAAACTATTTAACACGATAAGCACTTGTTAAATAGTTTTGAAAGTATAGATGACAGCTCCAAAAAACACTTGTTGTTCTGACCACAGGCTGTAGAAGAGTCCGAGCAGTAAATCACTTTAGGATCATCCCATGTAAATCTGGGACCTTCATTTCAGTCACCTCTTGGATTTTCTTTAAATTTTACCCAGTGGTACATTATAATGAAACATGAAAAAATGCAAAATTTGAGCACCCAAATCCAAATGGTTCAAAAGTTATGACGTTTTGAAATTCAGCCTAAAACTTTCCTTTTTTTGCCAAGTACGCCGTTATGGATTTTGTAGTTGTACTTTTTAATGAATAATTTAAAATCTAGTGGAAGAATGTGGCTAAAAATGTGTACCTGACTATTTTTGAGGGTGCTGAATGTAAAGCAAATAGTGAAATTTAAATTTTATGGTTATTTTTTGATTTTAAAATGGTCAGTCCAACTTTTTGTTCTGTTACCATGGGTTGCGCTTTCATCAACTCCCGGAGTTGCCCAAGTCTTGTGGATTCAATTTTTTTTTCGAACAAAGTAGGTGATACTAGGCTACTGTTATAAAAAAGATGGTTTTGGTTTCTTCAAGAATTATTAAGATATGTCATTTTGAAATTTAGACAAAAAAAAATCATTTTTTAGCCTCTATTCTCCATTATAGACTTAATAGCGATACTTTTTGTGTGAATAATTGAAGTTCTTGTGGAGAAATATGACTGAAAATTGGCACCTGGCCAATTTTAAAGGTATTGAATACAAAGATAAAGATAAATGAACCCTATTCCTAGTATTTGAGAATAATTTTTCAATTTTAAAATATCAACAGTTAAATTTTTTTATTTCTTAACAATGGTTTATCTTTCCTTATTTCTGGAGTTGCCTTTCTCTTATTGTGAAATAAGAGGTCTTAAAAAAGTTTAGGTTTTTAAAACATAAGAAAAAAATTATAATGCTTTGCATAACTTGCATATTTATAATCAATATTTTCAAAAGTATACATGGAAGTATAATTTACTATACAACACATTGAAAATATAATTTCTTTATTTATTAATTATAATAATTTAACGTAACATTATTACTTTATGTCTAAAAATAGGGTATTGTTGCGTTAAAAAATAAGAAACAGTAAAAAATCTGCTTTATTGGAAAAAGCTCAAAAATAAAAAAGAAAAGGAATAAACCAAATATGACTAAAATTGAAGTTTATATAATTTAAATAATGTAAGTAAAATATTCATCAACTTTCATTGACAAGATAAAAGATGTTCAAATAGAGTTTCATCTTCTTTTGTGATATGGTATTGACGCCCAGAAGATGTTGACGGTGTTTTAACAAGAGAAATGACATTAATTTTTGGCACCCAACAATTATCATCCCGCTTTGGCCAGTAGTACGGCCGACTTGGATAATTTAGATGCATAAACTTTACCATAAAATGGTCATTCTCTTTATCAACTTCAGAAACCATTCCAAGCCAGTAAAAATTGTTGTATTTGCAAAATAGGTATTGTGACATTATAACATTCTCAATTTTATTAATTTCGTATTTTTGTTTATTGAGGAAGTCAAATGTTAGAGCAAAATCATCATCATCGGATACTCTTTTCATTTTTATAATTGAATGACAAGAAGGTATAAATTGATGGAAACTTTTTGTCCCAGGAATAGTGGTTGCAATTAATAGTCTATCAGCAAGTTTGATTCTTACTACCTCCATTTCTTCAGCAGTGACATATACAAACGTAATCCCACTAATTGACTTTTGGCAGTATTCAAACATTGCTTGAGAAGATAGTATTTGACCTGTTGTT
>NC_061157.1:29353736-29416236 GCF_022113875.1 Hydra vulgaris
TAAAAGATGTTCAAATAGAGTTTCATCTTCTTTTGTGATATGGTATTGACGCCCAGAAGATGTTGACGGTGTTTTAACAAGAGAAATGACATTAATTTTTGGCACCCAACAATTATCATCCCGCTTTGGCCAGTAGTACGGCCGACTTGGATAATTTAGATGCATAAACTTTACCATAAATGGTCATTCTCTTTATCAACTTCAGAAACCATTCCAAGCCAGTAAAAATTGTTGTATTTGCAAAATAGGTATTGTGACATTATAACATTCTCAATTTATTAATTTCGTATTTTTGTTTATTGAGGAAGTCAAATGTTAGAGCAAAATCATCATCATCGGATACTCTTTTCATTTTTATAATTGAATGACAAGAAGGTATAAATTGATGGAAACTTTTTGTCCCAGGAATAGTGGTTGCAATTAATAGTCTATCAGCAAGTTTGATTCTTACTACCTCCATTTCTTCAGCAGTGACATATACAAACGTAATCCCACTAATTGACTTTTGGCAGTATTCAAACATTGCTTGAGAAGATAGTATTTGACCTGTTGTTAGACTCTGCAAGCTAGCAGTTGAAACAAGCCTTTTAACAATGCCACCTATTCCATCACATGGAGATTTGCCATGGCTTGTTGCAAAGAAATTCCAGATGCACTTAACAGAAAAATCTTGAGCATGGTGGCATAAATTGTAAAAATGTTTGCAGTTTTTATACTGCCCTGCATAGCCATCAGAAAAATAATAAATTTTTGTAATTGCAGGACAAATATGAGTTTTTATATGATTAATGGTTTTATGCATAACTTCATTGATAAATCCAACATCATGACTCAAATCATCTGAAATTACACAAAAAGAAGATATTTCCAATTTCACTTTCTTGTAGTAGATGACAACTGGATGAAGAGAACATTGACTCTTGCTCCAATGGTAGCTCTGTATCTCGTCTTGTACTACAAAAGTGTAATTCTCTGCAAAATCTCCCAGTATAATAGCCTCATCAATACTAATTGTTTCTTTGAGATGCTTTAGATAGCTAGATTGTGATTTTGCTATAAATGAATGAGAAGTAATTTTATCAAGTTTCTCACACAGGAGCTCTATGAATTCATTTAATGGAAGCTGTATTGTTAATAGTTCAGTTCTATTTGTCATTGTCCATTGTTTGAAATCCACTGACTGTTCATTTTCGCCACTGTCATATTGCTCTTTTGGATCATCATTTTGTGTGAGATACTGGTGGAAATAAATTTGGGCAGCTTGTATACCAGGACAACTATTGCATTGGTGAATCATGCAAACTTTTGATTTTCTGCTGCAGACAATCTTTTTAATGATTTTATGGCAAGATGTTTCAAGGCCTACAGCACTCAACATTAATTTAACATTTTGGTGTATTGTACATGCACAAACAGAATGTGTACCTTTTGGACCAGCAAGGATGCACCATTTAGGCCTAAGACTGCAAAATTTAGAAAATCCAATTTTATGGTCTGGGTACTTAATCTTATATGCCACATAGAGCTCCTTTAGATTACACATAATCAATTTTTTTGACATGTATTTTTTTTTTCCCAACACTTACACAGTTTTTTTTACCTGGCATTTGCCTTGAATACTCATCGTCACAGTAAAAAAGCTTTACAAGTTCTATGACATCTTTACTAATTCGATGCCGTTCAACTTAATTGGGGTATGCAATGATGCTTTTTTGGTCACGTAAAAGCTTTGCATTTTGAATTTTGTGTTTGGAAACTGAAAACTCTTTTGCTGCTTTTCTGATAGACCAAGATTTCGGTGTCAATGTCAAAATTTGAAGTTGCTCCCTTCTGTTAGAAACTGTAAGTTTTTTTTCCATGGATTCAACAAGGAAGTCTAGATCGCTTTGGTTTCAATTTCCTTTAGAATTTCATAGTTGTTAAGTGGATCAAGATCAGATTCGGTGACATCCAGAGCAGTTGTAAGTTTCTTAATAACTGCTTCTTCAACTTGCTTTATCTTTCTCTTTCCAAGTGAAGGCTTGTTAAAGGTTTTTGGTAAATGAACTTTTAGCGGAGACACTTCAAGTTCACACAAAGTACTGTTGAGCAATGATCTTGTTGATTCCAGTATATTTTCTTTTTCCATATTATCTTGAGTTAATTTTATCTCCAACTCGTTCTTTTCTGATTCTTCACTTGATGCTAATTTACTACTGTGATCAAAAAGTAAGGTGATTTTTTTTATAAAATGAAAAATCTTTATTTATTCTTCCAAATCTGTATCGTCCCCCTCAAAATAATCTCCCCCGGCCCCAATGCACTTTTGCCAACGTTTTTTCCAGTCTTCGAAGCATGCCGAAAAGTCCTCGGTAGGGATAGCCTTCAATGCGCTTGCCGATTCACGTTGGATCTCTTCAATGGACTCAAAACGATTTCCCCGGAGTGGTCTCTTGAGCTTTGGGAACAGCAAGAAGTCACACGGTGCTAAGTCGGGCGAATACAGTGGTTGTGGAGCAACATGGGTAGAGTTTTTGGCGAAAAACTCACGAAGAACCAGTGCTGTGTGCGAAGACGCATTATCGTGGTGCAAAATCCAAGAGTTATTGGCCCATAATTCCGGTCTCTTTTTGCGAATAGTCTCTTCGCGCAAACGTCGCATAACGCTTAAATAATATTCCTTGTTGACAGTTTGGCCAGTTGGAAGGAATTCGTAGTGCACGACACCACAATAATCAAAGAAAACAGTCAACATGACCTTGATTTTTGAGCGACTTTGACGTGGTTGCTTCGGTCTTGGCTTGCCTTTTTTACGGTATTCACTCGATTGGTCGGTTGTTTTAGGGTTGTATGCGTAGACCCAAGTCTCATCGCCAGTAATAATTTGTTTGTAGACGTCTTGATAGTCAGAAAGCATTGCTTCACACGCTTTAATGCGATGCTCTTTTTCAAAGAAATTGAGAAATTTCGGCACCAAACGTGATTTGAGTCTTCTGAGGCCCAAATGATCCTTCAAAATCGCTTGCACCGACCCAAATGATATTCCAACCATGTCAACAAGGTCTCGAATGGTTAACCGACAATTTGTAAGCACCAATTCTTTGATTTTGTTGATATGGCGATCATCAATCGAAGTCGATGGTCGTCCGGAGCGTTCCAAGTCATCAACACGTTCTCGGCCTTCTTTGAAGTCTTTGTACCATTGTAAACATTTTTTTGAGACATAGTCTCTTCACGAAGGCCTTTTGCAACATTCGATACATTTCAGCAGCAGAAATATCATTCCGCAAACAAAATTTAATAGCACTTCTTTGCTCAACAAAATTAGACATCGTAAAAATCGCCGAATGCACTTTTGGTACTTCAGAAACAAGCGTAAACAAAAAAAAATAATTATGAGTTTGACATGTAATTTGGCGCAAATGTTAATGACATTCCTACCAACTTAAAAATAAAAAAGATTGGACGATTCGAATAAGGCGGGAAGTTTAAATTAAAAATTCACCTTACTTTTTGATCACAGTAGTATGTCTACATTGTGGACAAAGTTTTTCACCTGGCACTATGAATTTGTCTTTACTGCATAAGCACTTTGCTGAATCCAAGTTAATTTCACGAAGACTGCCTAAAAAAAGGGAAGAACTCTTTTAATATGTATAAAAATTGTAATAAAACTATTTTAAATTTAAATTTGTATGGCATTTAACAGTGCACTTTTAGAAGTCAGCTAAAAGTAAGGCTAAATATTGCTAAAATAAATTGGCTGCAAAGAATTTCATTATTGTAACTCACAATATTTTCACAAAATAAAAGTTGTGATTACTATAAATACCTTTTATAACTTTGTTATGAGTATTAAATGGAGTGCAGCACCGTGTTAATTTAATTGCATAATGTTTCAAATAAACATGTTTATGATGTAGACAAGTTGTTGGTTTTACATTGATTATTGAGAGCCCAGTCCTCCACATTTATATTTCTCTTTCATATTCAGGAATATCTTCAAAAGATTTGATTCCAAGCAATGATGTATATGTTGCAAAATGACATTCACTTTCTAGCTTGATTCCAATGGAGCACTGTTGGCTGTTTGCCATGACTAAGAAACTGAATTACTAAATTCTCTAATTTTTAATCTAAAATTAATAAAATTTTAAGTTTATGGTTACTGGTGTTTCAAAACTATATTTATACAACATCTGACATCACAAATCTATATTTATACATCACAGCAGGCATTGCAAAACTATTTTTTTAAATGACAATTCACTTCACAAAACATTATTTATATATAAAAACCTACCTCAATAAACTCTTTTTACACATCACAACTGAACCCATGAGAGTCTTGTGATCAGGAAACTTGTGAAAACTTTACCTCTTTTTATTGTAATGTGCTTTTTTACATTAAAAAAAAAAAAAAAAAAAACAGTCATCTAACATTTTAAATTAGGTTTTTTTTTTTCTACTTTGGATTCAGCATCTTCAAAAATGGTCAGGTACCAATTTTCAGTCAGTTTCTTCAACTAAAACTTAAATTATTTACACCTAAACTATAGCTAAAAAATCTATGAAAGAGAATTTGAGTCCAAATAAGGAATTTTTTTTGTATAAATTTCAAAATGATATATCTTTATAATGCTTTAAGAAACCAAAACTATCTTTTTTATAAAGATAGCCTAGTTTTAGCCCACCTACTTCATTTGAAAAAAAAATTGAATCCATGAGACTTGGGCATTTCTGTGAGTTGATGAAAGCGCAACCCATGGTAACAGAACAAAAAATTGGACTGACCATTTTAAAATCAAAAAATAACCATCATAAAATTTAAATTTCACTATTTGCTTTTCATTTTTGAATTCAGCACCCTCAAAAATGGTCAGGTAATCATTTTTAGCCTCATTCTTCAACTAGATCTTAAATTATACATTAAAAAGTACGACTACAAAATCCATAATGGGGACTTGGCAAAAAAAGGAATGTTTTAGGCTGAATTTCAAAATGTCATAACTTTTGAACCTTTTGATTTTAGGAGCTCAAATTTTATAATTTTTCATGTTACATTGATAGGTACCACTGGGTAAAATTTGAAAGAACTCTGAGAGGGTGACTGAAAAATTTAGATTTTTTGTCCCAGTTTTACATGGAATTACCCTTTATGTACAGAAGCTGTAATGATACGAATGTAAAGCAATGGATCAACCTGTTTGTTGGCTATATCAGTAGGATGTGATTAGTGGAATCAAGAAATGATATCGATAAAAAGTTCTTAGCAAACAATACAGCTTTGTCTTAAGGTGAGGTAACAAAATCTGAACCATGCAAGAAAGGAGAAATAACAGATTTGCTCTTGTTATACATATATTATTATCTAAGTCAGGTAGAGCTATGCTCGGTGTATATATCTTATAGGTGTAATAATCAACCTTTGGAATTAGGAAAAATAAGGATGGCAATAAAATGTCAATCTCAAACTGTTAGAGGTTGGCAAAAAAATTTGACACAAAGGGGTTACCATAAACATAAAAACGAAGTCGACATTTTTTTGCAATTAGGTTGGCATTCCCGAATGCCGACCCTTATTTTGAGGGCTGAATAATCTAAGTCTGGGTGTATATATCCTATGGTGTATATATCCTACGGTATATATCCTGGGTTTATATACCCTATGCGTGTAATAATATAAGTCAGCCTTTACTCATCCAGGAGCCCCAAGGCAGGGGGTGTGTTAAGTCAGGTGTGTTAAGTGTGTTAAGTTGGCATCTTCTAGCCTTTGCCTAAAAATAGTGTATCCCACAATGTAGCAGAATTTGAAACAGGTTGTACTGTGTTACATGTTACCAGTAGCAGCATAATCTGATCTGATATATTGTAAATAAACATATAAATATAAATAAGTAGTAACAAAAATTATTTTAAATTATTAATAAAAAAGTTATTATTTATTAAAGTACTATTTACTAAAATAACTATATTTGTGTTAAATTGTTACGAAAGTGTATGTTTCCCACAGAAGTTTATGGTTCACCCAGTCTGTAAAAAAATCTGTTTTAAAATAAGCATAAGGACAATATATTTTTTTGTACTATATTAAAATTTAAAAATATTGAACACTTACTTACATGCAACAATTAAAAATTAAGATTTAAATTAACTTCTAAAATTGGCCAGAATATCTGAGTATCAGCAACCAAAATCAGCAAATTGTGTTTCAGCATATGGTCCAACTGAAAACATTAGAGGTCATAAAGCACATTTTATTATAATTGAACTTATAAAATCAACAAGCCAAAAACAAAAGGAAAACTTTCTGGAAAACTGAGTTGCAAAACGGTATAATAAACTATTAGAAATAATCATTTCAAAAATTGTAAAAATCCTCAAGAACAAACCTAATAAACATATTGATATTATGAATCTAAAATTTTCTAATCAGTGTGGAATCATAATAGATTCATTATAGTGTTAAATCTCAAGGAGCATAAATAAATAAATAATAGATAAGTATTCTCTAGACACAATATTAACAAATTAGAATATTAAAATTTTTTGAAAATTTTGATTGTAGTTTTACTATAATTTTAAACTTTCATCGTAGTTTTACATTTGCATAGTGATGTCATATATTAACATTGTGATGTTTTTATATATTTATATTGTGATATCATTATTATATAATTTTTGTTCTTCTAGGAAGATAATTTTGATTTAAAAAAAAAAGAAGAAATCAATGATCTTTCAATGAAAAGTTCTCTTAAAGAAAATGAAACATTAAATGGGTGTCAGGCAAAAGAAAATGAAAGAGTTAATGGATTTCAGGCAGAAGTAAATGAGAAAAGTTTTAATCATCTTAACAATGAAATTTCAGATAGCCAATTTTTATGCGAAAAAGAGAGATTAAATCATATTCAAATAGAGGATACTTGCTCAAAAAATGAGGTGAAATTTTTTATTTTACTTTAAAAAAATAAATCAAAGTTGGGCAGCATGGGTAGGAGTTAGCTACTTTTTAATTAAAGTAAGTCACTTTTTTAAAAACAATTATATATATATATATATATATATATATATATATATATATATATATATATATATATATATATATATATATATATATATATATATATATATATATATATATATATATATATATATATATATATATATATATATATATATATATATATATATATATTAGGGTGGGTCATAAAATTTTTTTTTAGAGTTGCTAACCTGGCTATGGTCTAGAAAGTTGTTTTTTTATGTACTAATTTAGGAAAGTATTTTCTTTTATGGATTAAACAATGTCTTCCATCCGCAACTATAATTACAAAAATTAGCAGGCCCTATTATTATTCCAAAAAAAAGTTTTTCAAAATTTTATGATGTAGGTACTCAAATAAAGCGAAATTTTATAAAAATTTCAAAAATAATAATTTTTTCATATAAAAATTATTATTTTACATTTTTTTTTGCATAATAACTATAGTTTTTTAACTAAAAGTGAAAAAGGTGCATTTTTACATGTTTTTTAATAACAATTTTTTTCAGCAATATGATTTTTATATAACGATTATTATTTTTAAACTATTTTTATCTAAAATATTAGGGTACCGGTAATTTTCCCAATAAAGTTGCGCCCTAAATCTATCACAATCATTCTCATATTTGATAGTATCAATATTAATTACCATTAGCAGTGTTTAGAGCCTGTAACAAGAAAAAAAATTTTTATGACCCACCCTAATATATATATATATATATATATATATATATATATATATATATATATATATATATATATATATATATATATATATATATATATATATATATATATATATATATATATATACATATATACATATATACATATATATATATATATATATATATATATATATATACATACATATATATATATATATATATATATATATATATATATATATATATATATATATATATATATATATATATATATATATATATATATATATATATATATATATATATATATATATATATATATATATATATATATATATATATATATATATATATATATATATATATATATATATATATATATATGTATGTATATATATATATATATATATATATATATATATATATATATATATGTATATATGTATATATGTATATATATATATATATATATATATATATATATATATATATATATATATATATATATATATATATATATATTTATATATATATATATATATTTAATTTACATTAACGATCTTCCAGATATTCTAACATCTAAGGTGGCATTGTTCGCTGATGATACTACCATTTATTCCTGTCACGATAAGAAGCCAACTCCCTCTGATTGCTTGAAGGGGGCATCTGAGCTTGAAAAGGATCTCACTTTTGCTACAGCATGGGGCTCACAGTGGCTGGTGAACTTTAATTCAGATAAAACTCAATTTTTTTTGGGCAATCGTTATCGCAATAGTTTAGACCTTCCTATATTTATGAACGGTAACAGTAACTTCTAGGATTAACTCTTCTTTTGATCTTTCTTGGAAACCTTTTATCAAATCCGTTGCAAAATTAGCATCTGCTAAAGTTGCTTCTCTTTATCGAGCTTGTCACTTTCTTACTCTGGATTCTATTCTCTATCTCTATAAGTCTCAAATCCGGCCTTGTATGGAATACCGTTGCCATATCTGGGGCAGATCTTCTAATGATGCCCTTTCTCTTTTAGACAAGGTGCAAAAACGCATTGTAAACATAGTTGGACCTGCTCTTGCAGCCAACCTTCAACCTCTGTCACATCGTCGTAATGTTGCTTCTCTTTCTCTTTTCTACAAATACTATAATGGGCACTGCTCAAAAGAGCTAGCGTCTCTTGTGCCATCTACTAAAATTCATTCTCATGTTACTTGTCATTCAATTAAGTCTCATCCTTTTTCTGGTACTGTTCCTAAGTGCTCCATAAACTCTTATTCGTCAAGTTTTTTTCCTTGAACATCAGTTCTTTGGAATTTGCTTCCTTCATCTTGCTTTCCTGATTCATATAATTTGCAATCTTTTAAGTCGTCTGTCAATCGTTATCTTGCTCTGTGGTTTAATGTTTTGTTTTTTTTGATGCTATTAAGAAAGTTGCAAATTTCTTAATAGTCTTATAGTTTTATCAGTATCTTTATAATTCTTCACCAATCTACTAATAGTAGAGTTTTGTTGTTTAAAATGCTTACCAATGTTTCTGTAAGACTCTCCTTGATTAAAAGTTTTAACAAATAGCTTTTTTTAAATATTTAATGCAGCCATTTTTATCTGTTACATTTTAAATATTGGTGTATATGTAAAGATACCTAAATATATGTAATCTAGAAGACTCATTAAAAATGGAATGCTTTCATCATGACTACCAAAAATTTATGGAGATAAAGTTGATTATTAAGAACAACTTTAAAACTGCAGATTAAAAAAAATGGTTCAATAAATTTAAAAACTTTTCCAGATACACTATACGAACCGAACTTGTGGTTCAGACCAGCTTGCAAGTCTTTATTGAAAGCTTTTGATGTTAAAACCAATAGACTTTTCTGCCATTAACAAATCAGCAGTAATACAAGAAAATCGAAATCTCTATTGATTGACAGTATGTTTTTAGACTCAAAATAAGAAGTTTATAAAATGAAGGATTAAATAGATTTCTAATAATAGTAAGATTACAATAGTTAAAGAGGGCAGAGTCATCTCCAAAGCAATCTCGTTTTAAAAAATGAGTGAAACAGATTCCATTTTTCAGTAGATGGGAAAACAAGATTCAGTTAAGCACTTGTTAAATAGTTTGTAAAGTAATGAAGAAAGTTCTGGAAAGTTGTAAGACTGTGACACCACAAGCAGTTGGAAAGTTTATGTTAGAAATAACATTAGCTACTGAAGCAGAAGTGATTCACATATCTAACAGTAGATCAATCTCTGTCTTTGGGATGGCAGGAAGAATTTTTAGATTTCAGACATGAATAAAAGAAAAAGTTCTTTAAAAATATTTCTGCTTTATCCTGGAGAGAGGTAATATAATCAAAAGTCTCTAAAACCCAATTTCTGATATAAAATGATTTGAAGAATAATGCAACTTTTGTTCTCCAAAAAGTTGTTTTTGTGGAAAACGATGAAAGAAATGATTACAATTAAAAGAAGAATGAGTAGGAGTGAAGGTAATTGATTTGAATTGTCTGGAAAAGGAGTTACAAATTTAACTGAGAAAGAGATTTAAAAAGATTATTTAATTAGAATGATGGAGATCTTAAGTATTAATTAATAAGAATGATGGAGATCTAAAGCATTAATTAATAAGAATGATGGAGATCTAAAGCATTAATTAATAAGAATGATGGAGACCTAAAGTATCAATTAATAAGAATGATGGATATCTAAAGCATTAATTAATAAGAATGATGGAGATCTAAAAAGTTTATAATAATAATGGAGGTCTAAAAATTTAATTAATAAAAATAATGGAGACCTAAAAAATTTATACGAATAATAGAGATCTCAAAATTTAAATAATAAAATAACAGAGATCTAAATATTTAAATAATAAGAATAACAAAGATCTAAAAGTTTAATTAATAAGAATAACAGAGATCTAAAATCACCATTCATTTTAGAGTTAAATTATACATATGAAATCTTTTATCTGCTGGTTTAAAACACAGTAATAATTATAAAAAATACATATTAGAGAACTCCAAACCACTTTAGTTGTAAATATACACTTGGAACATGTTTTTTATCTAATAGAAAGTATATACAAACAATATTTTTATATAGGTTTTAATAATGACACTTTAATTTCCTCCATACATATATTTTTGAATAAACCAAATAAATATTTTTGGTCATTTTTAGTTGCTAAATGTTTTGTTAACTTATTATTACATTGTTATAACATTGTTTTCAGTATGTAAATTTAAACTATAAAAAGTTTTATTTTATTTTGGTTTGACTAATTTTTTACTAACGATTTGCTTTAAAAGTATTTCATTCCTACATAAGTTATTAATTATGGAACAAAACATTAGTCTTCTTTATAGGTCTAAGATTCACATAACACTCTTTCTTTTGGCTTACTCCTACCCATTCTTGTTTTTTATTTATTTACATGAACTACTGTTGAAAATCATAATTTTTCTCTTTAAATATTTTTACAGTTGACATAT
Organism: Hydra vulgaris; assembly: GCF_022113875.1. Classification (NCBI taxonomy): domain Eukaryota; kingdom Metazoa; phylum Cnidaria; class Hydrozoa; order Anthoathecata; family Hydridae; genus Hydra; species Hydra vulgaris. Next base: position 29,364,920 of record NC_061157.1, read on the forward strand.
GAGCTGTTTTCAGTTTTGATACATTCGGGAAGTACACTTGGTGGTCATTACTATGCATACATTAAGTATGTTTATTTTTAATATACATAATAAAAATTCTAGCTATTTGATGTAAAATTTAAAAATTAATAATAATTATATATATATATATATATATATATATATATATATATATATATATATATATTTATTTATTTATTTATTTAATATATATATATATATATATATATATATATATATATATATATATATATATATATATATATATATATATATATAAAATAAAATAAAAATTTTATATAACTTTAAAAATTTTATAAAACTGAAACTTTGCCTAGTGATTCCCTAAGGTATATGGATCACATGAAAAAATGCCCCATGATTTGCAAAAGGAAAACCCCCTCTTTCGGACACTGTTCCAAAATCTTCAAACATAAACTTATTATATATCATTTTAAAGAATATATAATTTATTCTTTAATTATTAAAAATATTATTTGAATAATAATATTCAAATAATAAATAATAATAAGTAATAAAAAATGGTCTGAAAATCTAGCCTATAAAAATAACGAAATGTTTGAAAACATTTAAAGATGATTTTAATAAGACATTGCATTTTAATTGATCTTTTGAAACTTTTCAGTCTTAAACTTTTAATTTAGACTTTAGAAACGTGTTTTTTTTTTTATGTGCTACAAATAGTTGTGTGTAAAATTTGCAAATAGTTTAGATCTAATCACCATATTTACTAATTTTTTTAAAGTAAGTATCCTGCAAGTTATATACCATTATTGCTCATGTGCTTAAAAACTTATTTCCAATGCTAAGAATTCTAAGAATTATTAAAATTTCTTGTAACAAAAATCTCCACTCTCTGTCAACTGATATGGTATCGTTTACTTATAAAGATAGTGTAACCTGTGAGCTTGCTGAAAAAGTTGGTAAAGTTATTCAGAAGCAAAAATTAAAAGAAAAAATCAAAACATAGTATTGGACACTTTCCTGCATGCAAAGGTAAAAAGTAACAAAGAACCAATAGGAGAACCAAGCATAATGTTCAACAGGCTATTAACTGTTGCAACAAGTAAAGAAGATTTAGAATCTATATTTGAATATGAATTGACTTATGAGCCTATGTCACTTTTTAAACATACACAATGAGAAAGCTAGATAAAATAATTCTTCTAAAAGTAATTATGTGCGACGAAGATGCTATTAAAAATAAAGAGTTCAGAACTCCAGACCACTATGTTTTAGATAGCGTTGCATTGCTACACAGAGTTAGATGGTTTAAAGGAATGAAATTCAATGCTGTAGCAGATATTTATTCAAATTTTTTAAAAGAAAGTTTCCATGGATGCATTACAGTTATTTTTGACAGCTATCGAGATGAAGGCACAAAGAGTCACGAGCATCTACGCAGAAATTCTATTCCACAAAGCTGCAATGTAGTACTTAGTACTTAATCAACCAAGATAATTTTGTGCCATTTACTCAAGATTGCTTTCTAAGTATTATTGAAAACACAGCCACTTCCATAAATTTTTTTCACAACATTTAAAACCATTGGGTATTTGACTGTAAGCTGCCCTGATGATGTTGATAGCATCGTTGTTAAAACCGCTCTTGAAATTGCAAACACAAGCTTGCAGCATGTAACTGTTGTGGCTGATGACACAGATATTGCAGTGATGCTTATTCATCATTGGAAAAACAACATGTCTGACATTTACTTTTTGAAAAATAAATGGGATAAAGCTTGGAGTATCAGGGAGCTTGCTCAAAAAACAAAACCATGAAACAACACCTGCTCTTTGTCCATGCATGGTCAGGGTGTGACATTGTTTCTTCTGTATTTGGAAAAAGTAAAAATATGGAAATAGGTAATACAGTGCTTGCAATTTTGTGGGGAATGTCTTGAAACAGAATGTAAGAATAACAAGGTAAATTATAACAATGAAACTGAGATGAAAAGACTTGTTCTCGCATCATTTATCTTTATTGTCACATCAATATTTTCACAAAATATCATTTGTAGGGCAATGACAAAGAGGAAAACAGTGTAGACAATTAAGTCAATGTAGACATAAATATATTTAATTGTTTACCTTATTTTTAAATCCAGAAGTATGTTTTTAAAAATAACAATTTAATTTTGTTTTTATTAAAAGTGACAAATGACCTTTTTAATGAAGGTTTCTAATAAAACATTCAATCAAAAAAATATACTTAGTGTTATTATTTATAGAATTTATTTGTTAAATAACTAGCTATCCTTTCATTTTAAGGCTTTTAAGTGTCATTTAATAAGTTGTTCAGCATAAAAAACATTTTAAAATGGTATATCATTAGTCTATATTTAAATTTTTTACTTTTTTACGCATGCGTCATTATGAAATAGGGTCCGAAAAAGGGGGTTCTCCTGTTGGGATTCATGGGGCATTTTTTTTACCTGATCTAAGTACCCTATAGAATCACTGAGCAAAGTTTCAGCTTTATAAATTTTTTTTTCTGAAAATAATTTAATTCAACTGGAGTAATATGGTATGCGTGTAAATATTTTAAATATATATTTAGGTCTTTTAAAAACAAAAAATGGTATTGTTTTAATGATCAATATGTATCTGAGGTATGATTTAAAAATATATATTTTTTTCTAGTTGTCTCTAATTAATGCAATTTACCTTTGTGTTTATATTTGTTATGCATTTATTCAACAATCTATTACACATAATAGTATTTTAGTTCCTATATTTTTTTTAGATTTCTGAGAGTGAAATTGAAAAGTCCTATGGCGGAGATAACAAGCACGGAGGATATTATTCAAGGTATTTTTTTCCCAATATCTAGTAGGGTGGAGTAAAAATTACTTTTTTTGAAAATTTTCCTATTACACCCCAAAGTTTGTTATCTATTATAAAATAACACTGGATTTAAAATTTGAACATATATATAAAAGTTGTAACTTATATAATAAGTTTCAAAATCGTTATGAAGTTTTGCTGCTTTTGAGTACCAGGCTGACATACTATTGAAGAAACTTTTTTTTTGTTAATATTAGGGACCTGTTAAATATTTAAGAAACAGTTAGGACTACAAAAATAATTTTTATTCGAAAATATTTTAAATCAAGTGTATTTTAATATATAATAGACAGGAGGGATTTTCAAAAGTAATTTTTACCCCATCCTAATTACTAGTAACTACTAGGTATTGACATTATCAAAAAAAAAAAATTTTGAGATAATTTTTTTTTAATATTTTTAGTTCATCGAATGCTTATATGTTGATGTACAGAAAGATTGATAAGAAAAATAAAACTTTTATGAAAAAGCAAGACTGGCCAGTTTATTTGCGTAAATTATGTTCCTCTCTTCATTCAGATATCAACAAAGTTGATGCCGAAAAATTTTTTTGCAAGGTTTTTAAAATTACTCCTGCTGTTATGAAGTTTTATTCATTTTATTTTATTTAATTTGTAGATGACAATTTTTTTCTAGATTAATATTTCTGAATATTCTGAAACTTGTAGAGATATTAGTAGGCTAAGATAGCAGTTTTACCCTGAGACAAAGTAAATATAAAAGCTTATATTTATTAATATCTTTAATAATTGTAATTTTATCTATAACTATTATAGTCAGCATAAATTTTCAATTACCCAAATCAGGCTTTTTTATCAATTTCAATTTGCACGTTTTGTTTAAAAAAATAATTATGGTTAATACTGTTTCCAAACGCAGTCTGAGAAATCTGGGCCAGCATTTGTCAACGCTGACGCAAAAGTCAATCTGTCTTAACTTTACTTACAACTGCTTTTGTTTATAAAAATAATTATGGTTAATACTGTCTCCAAACGCAGTCTGAGAAATCTGGGCCAGCATTTGTTAATGCTGGTGCAAAAACCAATTTATCTTAACTTTACTTACAACTGCTGACCTGATTCTCTAAAAATGTTTGCAAGTGTTAGCATTCATTATTACCATATATAAAATATATAAGTTGCTCAATACGAGTTCATAATTTATTTATTGTAATTGTTTGTTTTTTCAAGTTAAATTTTTTTTTTGTTAAATTCATTTTCAAATTTCTCAAATTCATTTATAAGAAGATTAGCGAGGTCATTGGTTCATTCAAAATTTAGTAACGTTTATTTACAAGATGTTTTATACAAAAATTGTTATTAAGAAAACTTTTAACAAGTTGATCTGTTTAACAGGTTTTAAAGAAGCCTCACAGAAAAGTAATTCAAAAACAGTGGTTTAAATCCTGCAGCTTTCAAACAAATGATTAAAAATACATATGGTTAGTACTCTACTAAGCTTTTTAAACAATTCGACACTAACAAGTCTTGTTAAAAATAGATTCAGGAAGACTACTAAATTTTTGTCAAATTCTCTCTTTGTGTCTTAAAGCTACCTGATTGTGTTTTTATTTCTATGTAATAATTTCTATTAAAGTCTAAACAATTTTTTTTAATTAGATTCATAAAAATAGTAAAATTTTAAATATTTGCTCATTATAAAATATTTATATACATGAAATAGACAAAAGCATTAGCTTTAAGTTAACATCATAAACAGTATAATTAGTTATGTTGAATGCTTTTTTTTTTTAAATAAAAAATGCATTATGCATTAGTTTAATGTGAGTTTTGAAATCTTAAAATTCTCTATATTCAATTTGTTTCTATGAACCTGAACTTTTTCACTAAACAATTTCAATTATAATAATTTAATGCAAAATGATTTTAATTGAAAAATTAACTTAACAAAAATGTTATTACGTAAATATATTACTGAATGTTTATTTTGTTTTACTTTTTTTTTAAATATTAAATAATTAAATATAAAATTCCAATTTTTTAACATAAAATAATTTCTTTCTTTTCCTAACATTTATATAAATAAATTAAGATATGTTTAATTTTTTTAAAGTTTTTTATTATTTTCTTAAATTTGTAATTGCAGCTTTGCAAATAATAATAGTTTTTTTATTTTTAAAAAGTTAGTAACAAACAAAAAGTATTACTTATTACAAAAAATAAAAGCTCTAGTTAATTACCTTCGCAGCAATCTTGTTTTGACAAATAAAGGTTAATTAAGGTTTCCAAGTTCCATCCATTAAAAAATATATATTGTTGCACTTTCACTTGCTATTAAAAAAATGAAAAAAGTTTAACATATGTTTTGTGCACACCTGAGATGCAGTCTCAGGGCACGTTTACGCTCAGAGCACGTTTACACTCAAGGCATGTTTATTTTTTAGTAAAAAATGATGAAAAGAAGGAAGAAAAATCAGAAATGGCAAAAAAAAAAAAAAAAAGGAATTTTATTACATTTGTAAATAGCTTCTATATTAAATGTAATTTCATTTAAATTTTTATTTGTTTTTCATGACATTAATTACTTCTTTTTTATTACCACCTTAATGATGTCATTGAACTTATTTAAATATTAAAAAAATAATAAAAAGTTGCCTAACTGAAATCTCTTAAAGTGTTTGAAAAATTGCTTGATTTGTTCAAAATTTGTGAGCTGCTTAACCCTTTAAAACAAGACCTTTAAATGCATGCTAACAAAATTATTAATTACATAGTATTACTAGTAATTTTATTCAGATATAAATAATAAACAAATTTAATATCAAGACATTCTTTTTTTTACAGATCAAGCTTTATGGTTTTCATCCTATAAATGGTAACAAAGTAGAAGCTTTACTTGAAGTTTTTAAAGATGAAACACTTAAAAATGTTACTGAAAAAGCTTGGAAGGTAATGTACATTTTGATGGGCTATTATTAAGTTGTTTCATACCATATAAACTTTTATGAAACTGAGAATGGAAATGATTTAGTAAAATAGACAAAAGCTTTTTAGCTCTTTAAAATTAAAGTCTTTAACTTACTAAAAAAATTTTTTGCTGCTTTCTTGATTATTACAAAAATGGTGTTTTAAGCTGTGATTGTTAAGGCTAATTATTTCATAAACCTTGTTTAAGCTGTATTCTTATTTGTTGATTGTTGCATAAACCTTTTTTTAAGCTGCGTTTTTATTTGTAGATTGTTACATAAACCATCTTTAAGCTGTGTTTTTAAATGGTAATTGTTACATAAACTGCGTTTAAGCTGTGTTTTTAATTGTTAATTGTTACATAAACCTTGTTTTAAGCTGCATTTTTTTTTTGTTAATTGTTACATAAGCGCTGCTTTAAGCTGTGTTTATATTTGTTGATAATAAGTTGTGTTAACTTAATGTTGTTTTAAACTTATAAATTGGAAATTTTTTGCTTTAACTGTAGATCTTAAATTTCCATGAGTATTTGCCATTATGCCAATGTCGTCTAATAAAGTACGATGATAACTTCAATTCAATAGTAATGTCATTTGATGAGCAGGTACATTTGTTGTTGTTGTTTAAATTTACATGTGGAATGTGGCTGTTTTAAAACTTACATTTGGCTGTTTGTTTTTTATATGAAAATTTATACACACATTCTTTAGATTTTTACAGAGAAAGTAGTAAGAGTATTTCACATAAAGTAATATGTAATGCCATTACAGATAAATAATTTTTTATGAACATTAAATGTCTATTGGAATTCTTAAGTGTAAAAAACATTTTTTCGTTTAAAAGAACATAAAAACAAGTTTGGTATGTTTTCTTTTAATCAAACAGTCATGAATATCTACATACCAAAAAAACTTGTATTTAATAACCTTCACTTTGATAATTGAAATATTTGTTTTGTCCTAAAGATTATTCACTTAAATATCTCAAAATATAAAATATATAAAATATAAAAAATATGTTTATCAAAATTATTTCTAACATACGTCACAAATTTAAAAATAAAAATTATGGTTAAAAATTTTATAAAAGGTTTTCACAGTTTTATTTTTTTGTTGAAAAAAGATTTGTTTTTAAAAAAATGTTTAAAAAATTTTTTTAAACAGTTTTTCGCTGAATTAAGAAAAATTTTGAATATTTTGAGTTAATGCCTTTTTTTTATTTATTCATAAAGTTGTACACATAAAAATAATACATCAATTTCACTCTAACTTGAAGTTTTAAAGATTTTAAAGTTGTAAATTAAACCATTAAAGGTGTGATTATTAGTTTTAAAATTTAATTTATAGCTTTTATAGTTTTTTTTTAGTCAGCAAGGAATTTTAATTGTTTTACAATTTCAATGATTTTCAAAATTTTTTGATTTTCCTTTTAAAAGCTTTTTAATAGTTCTAAATAATTTCAATATTTTTTAATAGTTCTTGTAAATAACATCATTACATCAACAATATATTCTTTGTAAATAACATCAGTACATCAACAATAGATTTTGATGTATTGGAAATGTAAAATTGTACAAACATTAATTTAAAATTGAGTAAATTGAAAAAATATTGCTTATATATTAGACACAACATGTAATTAAACCTAATGTGTTGTGGCACCTTTAAAAAGTAAATGAAACCAATGATTTTTTTTAGTTACTTTCATACTATGTTACTATTCATTCATAATCATCTATTTTTCATGCAAGAAACAGGGGAATTATGTCAAGTGATAAAATCAAATATTATATAAAAACCAAACAACTAAACTTTTAATAGTCAAGCTAACTTAGTTTAATGTAAAGTTTATGAAAGTAATGTTTTATTTCCGATTGTGTATTTCCAATACCTAAACAAAAAAACTAAGATTGTCTAAATAAATATTTGCATGTCTACTAGATTATTTTGACTAATTTTTATTTATTTAATTTTTTACATTTTGTTTATTTAGGTTGTATTAAAATAATAGACAAATTTTTCTTTTGAAAATTTTTGATTATTTTGATATTTTCTTCATTAAAATACCTTTAAAATAAATGTTAACTACTTCATTAAAATACTTTTAAAAAAAATGTTAACTTCATTAAAATACTAGATAAAATTGTCTATAGAATTATTTAAATATTACTAAACAAAAAAGTTTTCAGCAAAGCGAAATGTAAAATTGCTTTTTGCATACGTAAAATGCTCTACACCAATGCTTTGTCACAAGGCCTGAATTAAAAAAAGGGATTTTTTACTTTTGTGTCATTTTAAATTACATATTATTATAACATATATATATATATATATATATATATATATATATATATATATATATATATATATATATATATATATATATGCAAATAGTATTGCGTACTAAGGTAAGAAATCTGACCTCATACTGAAATAGCCTGCTGCTGGGGGCTTCAGTACATACATCGACTGACAAATAGCCTGACTTGCAGTGTAGTGCTACATCGACTGAGGGTTTGGGATGGGAAAGCGATCCTTTTATTCATCATTCTTCGTTTTTTCTTCTTTTTCGAAAAAAAACAGTATAGCTCAAGGTAAGCAGAAAAAGTGAGCAAATGCTTATCAAAATATGCTTTAGTAAGTGTGTATATATATATATATATATATATATATATATATATATATATATATATATATATATATATATATATATATATATATATATATATACATATATATATATATATATATATATATATATATATATATATATATATATATATATATATATATATATATATATATATATATATATATATATATATATATATATATATATATATATATATATATATATTTGCAACATGTTGACACCCTAAATGTTGAAAAAAAAAAGTTTTTTTAAAGTATCTTATGTTAGATCTCAAAAGAAGCAAAATTATATAAAAATTAAAAAAAGCAATTATCATTTTATAAAAAAATAGTTTTTTTACTTACTGTTTACTTACAGGATAATTAATTTAAATAAGTTTACTTATTTTAAGTTAAATAAATAAGTTACTATAACTCTAACTAGTTTAAATATTATTATTAAAAGTAATAATTTTAAAAGTAGTAAATTAAAAAATAAGAAATACTAAAGTTTATTAAGAAAATAATGTTAAATGTCTCATTGAAGTTTAGTAATATTAAGTTTTTCACTGTGATTTGATATTCCACATTTCAGGCAATCAAAGTTAATTCCAAATGATAGTTTTTCCAGCTGTCCTGTTGAGCTTTCTGTGACAGAGAATTGTGGCAACTTAAATACCACCTCTGATTTGTTCAACTAATACCCAGTTTTGTCTTCTATTATTAATCTTTGCAAGACTGTATCCTATTTAAATACTGATTTTTTAAAAATGTGTCTTCTAGTACCTCTGTTACAATGTGTTTCACAGCATGTTTGCTTTGAACTTGTGCCAATATAAAAAGTTCAGACTAAATTTTTTCAAAGTTGGATCTTCCAATTTTGAAATCCAATTTTGTCAACTTTTCAAGTTGACTTCTAACTTGATTACACTCTTTGTAAGAAAGTTCATCTACATTTTCCTCTAATTCTGAATCTAGTTCCAAGTCTAAGCAAAACCTTTTCTTCAAAACAGATGCCAATACTTTTTTTATCAATTTTGTCTTTTTTTTTTCTTAGCTTTTTCTTTTTCAAATTGAAGTTTTATGGGACTGGAAGTTAGAATACATGAATTCTTTTATAGATCAACCCTTCCTAATTTGTTTGGGTAGAGTAGAATTATTTTAAGAGACATAATGTTAGTGCCTGTCTGGTTTGCAAAAAAAGCAGGTCTGCAGTATTAGTTGAATATTGAAAACTTTTTAATATTCGTACTATGGTTTTCAAGTTGATTTTTAGACATAAGTAGCAGTCAATCTGTTACAGAGGATGGCAGGAATGTTTCCATTCAGTGGATTAAGTCCATTCACTTGAAAACTGTGTGTAATGTTACTTAGTGCAAATGCGAAGAGAAGTTTGTCCAACAAATTTTTGATATTGGTTTTTAAATATTTGCTAATAGCGTACCTTGAAGATAGCAAATATTGTGTACCTTGGTGGTACCACCAGCAAGAATGCTTAATTTTGTAATTATTTGGAGTTTGAATTTGTTTGAAATTATTTCTTTAATAAATTTATAACAGAATTTATGAAACATTTTGTATAACACTTGTTCAAGTAAGAAAAACCCATCCATTTTTCTACTTGACCACAATGAGAGCAATATATCAATATCAGCAAACCAGCTGGCAAAATATAATGGGATTACAATGGTAACATTTCATCTACACAAAAGTCACAAAATGAAGCCCTTAAACAAAAACGTATTTGTTCCATTTAGGACTTAATACAACAATAAAATGAAGGATTGGACGTTGAAAACAGACAATGCTGGGAAACTAGCAAAAATTAATGTCATAATTTTTTAAGCAATCCATTTTCTTTCATATTTTGATTATTGTGTTTTAAAATCAATATCAAAGTCAAAGAAAAAAATGTATTATACACAACTTAACCAAACAACCAAAACTTTCAGAAGAAAAAAATTTAAGTTAGGAACAATATTTATATTGTTATAAAGTTTTCCTTAGGAAAAAGTAAAAATACAAAAAACATCTGCTGAATGTTTGCTATAAGTAGGGTCATATTTAAACTCTCAGTGGCTCAAAGCCGAATAATTTTTGGAGCCTTTAAATATATTTTGCAAAAGTATTTTGAATGAAAAACTGTTATATATTTTATGTAGTTTATAACTGTTTTTTATTTGCTCTTGTATCTACAATTCTTTTGTGTTAATAATGTATATATATATTACATTCGTTCTATCATTCCTTTGTGTGCATTTAATCTCCAAGCTAATTGTCGTGATGATTGTGCGAATAGAACTTAAAATGTTAATCAATTTCCAAGCTGTTGTGCAATATTACAAGCATTAAAGTTTTTGTAACAATTATCTAAAATAGTCCTTATAGGTAAATCCAGTCTTTCTTGTAGTTAAAAACTGGTTTTTGTACTATAAAAAACAGTTTTTTAAATTTATTGTAAAAAAGCGGTTTTTTAAAACCAGTTTTGATAAACTGTCAAAATCTAGAAAAATTCCTGAATAACTTACTTTTTGATATGGTAAATAAACTTTTATTTTTATTTCAACAACTATGCGATAAAAGTGGTTTAACAACTTTCTATGAGCCTCTAGTGGTCAATCCAACTAATTTTTTATTTTAAGTTCATCATTCAAGATGGCAGCACAATTGATGGGACTCTAAGGTACACCTGATTCTGAGATACACCACTCTTTCCAAATTATTATTTTTTAATTTTTTTTTTTTATAAAATAACTATTATTTTTAAAATTTTTATATAATTTTGCTTCTTTTGAGACCCAATATGACATACTTTGAAAAAAAAAATTTTTTTTGGCATTTAAAGTCAAGTTGTAAAATTCAGACTTAAGATAGGCCCCCTAAACCTAATTACAATTTGATAAAGTTTAACAGAGTTGCTTGTGAGAAAATATAAAAAGTTCTATATATACATACATGTAAATATATATATACACACAGATATATATATATATATATATATATATATATATATATATATATATATATATATATATATATATATATATATATATATATATATATATATATATATATATATATATATATATATATGTATATGTATATGTATATGTATATGTATATATATATATATATATATATATATATATTTATATATATATAAATATATATATATATATATATATATATATATATATATATATAAATATATATATATATATATATATATATATATATATATATATATATATATATATATATATATATGTATATTTATATAATTATTAATTTATGTATATAAATATCTAACAGTTATTAGTTGCCTCACACCAAGACTGTAATTACAGATATTTACCATTTTAGTTTAATATAATTAATTAACTATATTTGTTTACCTAGTTTTTATAATTACAAAATAAAATTTTAAAGTTTATGATTAATTTTTTAAAAATTTTAAGAATACTCTTTCAATGTCTAGAGTTGCACAATAATTTCAATGTCTAGAGTTGCACAATAATTTCAATGTCTAGAGTTGCACAATAGTTTCAATGTCTAGAGTTGCACAATAGTTTCAATGTCTAGAGTTGCACAATAATTTCAATGTCTAGAGTTGCACAATAATTTCAATGTCTAGAGTTGCACAATAATTTCAATGTCTAGAGTTGCACAATAATTTCAATGTCTAGAGTTGCACAATAATTTCAATGTCTAGAGTTGCACAATAATTTCAATGTCTAGAGTTGCACAATAATTTTAATGTCTAGAGTTGCACAATAATTTCAATGTCTAGAGTTGCACAATAATTTCAATGTCTAGAGTTGCACAATAATTTCAATGTCTAGAGTTGCACAATAATTTCAATGTCTAGAGTTGCACAATAATTTCAATGTCTAGAGTTGCACAATAATCTCAATGTCTAGAGTTGCACAATAATTTCAATGTCTAGAGTTGCACAATAATTTCAATGTCTAGAGTTGCACAATAATTTCAATGTCTAGAGTTGCACAATAATTTCAATGTCTAGAGTTGCACAATAATTTCAATGTCTAGAGTTGCACAATAATTTCAATGTCTAGAGTTGCACAATAATTTTAATGTCTAGAGTTGCACAATAATTTCAATGTCTAGAGTTGCACAATGATTTCAATGTCTAGAGTTGCACAATAATTTCAATGTCTAGAGTTGCACAATAATTTCAATGTCTAGAGTTGCACAATAATTTTAATGTCTAGAGTTGCACAATAATTTCAATGTCTAGAGTTGCACAATAATTTCAATGTCTAGAGTTGCACAATAATTTCAATGTCTAGAGTTGCACAATAATTTTGTGTATTTTTGTTTTTATTTTTTTTCTGATGATCAGTTTTATAGAGTTTTGTTATTAAAAAGAATTAATAATTAAAAAGTAAAATTTAATTTAAGTGTTATGATTATTTTCGCTTCCTTAGATATTTTTCTGGTACACTTTTAATCAGTATTTAATTCAGCCTGAAAAAAGTAGAAAATAAAGTTTATTGATAAATTCTTTCACAGATTAAACATTTTATTTTAAAATAATTTTTTTAAAGTTATAGCTTTTTTATAAATTTACTTATAAATTTTTTTTCCCAAAAGAAAGAGTGATTTTCATAAATAAATGAGGGGGTTGTAAATTTGACTTATACTTTTGATAATATTTTAGTTAAGTTTTTAATCAAGATTTTAAAAAGATTTTTTTTAAAGCATTTCGACCAATCAAAATCTTTTATTTGTATTTGACTAAAAAATTTAAAATATTATAATCTTTTAGGAAACATCCATGGTCAAGTTATTAGGTGGTTTTAGCAAAATCTTCTCCTTTGATTTACTTCTAGAGTGGAGAAAAGAAAGCGAACAATTTCAAGTTTATGAACCAGGAGGTTATAAACAATAAAATATTAGTTGAGAAACTTATTTAAAACTTTGTTTAAATTTATTAATTTATTAAATAATTTTTGTGATTTAGGGGTTACTTTGAAAGTTTATGTTGATGACAAATTAGGAGATTTTTTTGAAGAACCATTTTTATTGTACGTGTCATCCAACTCTACCATAGGGGAGCTCAAAAATATAATATCGTTACGGAGAGGTTGTGAGTTTTCTAAGCTTGTTGTGTATAAAGAACATCGTGGTTTCTTATTGCTTGATAATCCTGAAAAAACATTAAAAATGGAAAGTTTTTATAAATATGATATGGTATGTTTATGTATAATATTAATTAAAACAATGTTTGTATAACTATATGGGTGGTGGTGGTGGTGGTGGTGGTGGTGGTGGTGGTGGTGGTGGTGGTGGTGGTGGGTGGGGGTGGTGGTGGGTGGGGGTGGTGGTGGGTGGTTTGTCTGAAAAAAACTAAGAAAATCTGATCTATTTTCAACAAACAGAAAAGTATCCTATAATCAGTGTTTTATGGGGTTTTTCTAGAAAATATTGAAGATAATAAAAAAAGACCAAACAGAACTCCCATGCAGAAATTTTTGGCTAAAAGTTCTATGAAAAATTGATAATGATATTAAGCATTAACACAAAGCAAGAGATCTGAAACCTAATGATATTAGGCATTAACTAAAAATTTCTAAAAATGATTTATAAGTGTATTCACTGTGTGCCATAAAGACCGCCAGGTTGAACTTCTCCCCACCTTTAATTTTTTATATAAAGATAAATGCTGCTAAAATATGTTATTTTTGTGTATTGAATAAATCTAAAGTAGATCAGAAGTACTAAAAAAACTTAATTTTTTAACCCTATTTACCCCCTTAAAGCGATAAAGTTACCCCCTAAAAAGATAACTCCTTCTAATATCATTTTAAAAATCAATTTATTATCCTCTTTAAAGTATTATAAGTAATAAAGTAAATACTTTAAACTTAAAATGATTTCAACTTTTAATACATCAGAGTCCCTAATAGTAATAATACAAAGGAAAAATAACAAGGAAAAAATAATAAATGCAATAAAAATATTAACACAACTACTTATATATTGAAATATTTACATCTTATCTATGCAAAAAGTGACAGTGGCAGATTTTAATTGTTTGCCATAATCTATATGCCAAATCATTAGTTTATATCGAGACCAACTTGGTTTAAAGGCGCTGTGAACAGCCTCTCCAGTCTGTTCAGCATATGATCCAAAAGAACAAGAATTAAATTATACTAATGGTAACATATGATAAACCACTATATGTACTTTCCAAGTAACATTCAGCTCTGCATTTAAATGTATTTTTGCATACTGTTGTAAGTCAAAAAATGATACTTTGAACTCTTCAATAACTGAAGAAACATTACTGCCTAATTCTTATCCAAATGTGCACTCTTTAACTTTTGAAAACTTTTTGAGGCAACGAACAATAGGTATTAAATTAGTTTGAGATGCTAAAATATCTCTTTCTAAAATATCTACTTTTTCTAAAAGTTTTGTTGCCATCAAAGCCTATCCCATGATAATCTTGAAGTAAAATATAATGCTCTTTGAGCCAATTTGTAAACAGAGGCCAATGGTCTAAAAGTAGTCTACTAAGTAGTGTCACAATCCCAATAAGAAAGTGTAATTCTGGTGGTGGAACTAAGGGATTAATTTCAACTTCAGAATTTTTATCAAAATAAACAAGACAAGGACTAATCACATTTTTAAAATTTTTCGTAGAGTAGATAAACCGAAAATACTGTTAGCACATTTTAAATCAAATGCAAGGTGATACGTAACATCTTCTAGATTTAATCTACTCAAGATTTTCAGCAGATTTCCATGGTCTTCAGAAATATCTTCAACAATAGAAAGTATAAAACACTTCTTATCTCCACTGTCCATGTGTCTCTCATTTTTATTGGTCTTGTCAAAGACATTTACAATTACTTTAAGAAATCTTTGACCTCCATCAATGGATACACGTACCATACAGGAAAGAGGATCGAAACCTCTTGCCATTAAAATATTAAGAAAAAAAAAAGAAATGTTATGAATAAATACTATATCTCTTGTTACAGTTTCATCGTTCCAAATAAAGTCATCTTTTTCTATTTTATATCTAGACAATTTTTTGTTGCAATGATGTCATCATGCTAACTATATTGTTCTCAACAACAGTAGACGACCCTAGATTCTTACGCAGACTTTATATCATTTTTTTGTTTGTTTGATTTTTTGTTAATTCCAGTATAGAAGTTAACTCCATAACTGTTTGGAATGATATCTGATTGAAAAAATTTCTGGAAGATATATTATCTTTAGTTCCAACCGTTAAAGTTAATGGATTCCCACCTTAAAAATAAAGTATAACTAAATTAAATATATTTTTTTACCATAACTAAAGTTAAAACACAAGTATTTCAAAAAAGTTAGCAATCAAATAATTTTTAAATTATATGCCTCATATCTATTTTTATATGCCTTTAGGTTTTATAATATATAATATAGATTATATGAACATTTAAATCTTTTAATAACAATTTTATAATGAAAATAAAAACTTAGCTACCTGTAGATATTTTTATAGGTTGGTCTCTCTCTATGCCTTCTCGCTTCATCTTTTTTTTACTTATGTCTGAAGCAACTTGCTCACATGATGTGGAATCAAGGTTTTCTGACAAATTAATTAGGTTTAAAACAGCCTGACCAAAACTACAATTGCTATGACCTCCTGAAGAATAAAGTTAAATATAAAATTTATATAAACTTATTAAACTTAAAAATGTTTATTCTATTGAAGTTATATAAATTATAATTAAAAAAAACTAATTATGTATAATTCTATATATTGTTTACAATTTACATAATTATAATTAAATATGTATGTATACATAAATATTTGACAACTTTTTATTTACTTATCAAATAATTTAATATTTTTTTGTAAACCTCTTGCAAGGAGAGAAAAGCAGCAACTACATATATTTTCCTTTGGAGATTCTACAGCTAGTGTTTTACCACAAGATGGTTGAACAATACCATTAAGTTCAGTACTGCGTCTAATTCTTGGCCTGTCAACCTAATTTAGAAACATACATTATAAAAAATTATTTTTTATTTATGTATTAATCATTTAAATTCAATAAACTCTGTACTTTAGATACTTTACTCATCCAGTTTGATAGATAAGTACTTAATCCCTTCTCCAGCAAAAATATGTTTCTTCTACAATTTGAACATATTACGTCAGGGCAAAAAATGAAATCTTTATTGCACTCAGGCCAAATATACTCTTTGATTTTATTTGCTATAGATGGTTTTACTTTTGATAACGATTTTGAATATTCACCTTTTTTTCTCCAAACAAACTGCACAAACAAACTGCTTCAAATCTGCTATTTTTAGCGCTCTGTGGATTTTTCTCCAACTATTTTTCTTATCAGTTGAAAATTATTTTTAAAAAAGAAGCTGAAAATGTTGGATTACATTGTTATAATTGCTGAATTTTTAGTCCTTTTTTCTTTTTTTAAACTTAAAGTACTTACTCTTCTGATCAAGTTCAGATTTGGTTTTCACTTGAAAAACACTTATACAAACTTAGGTTACTTAAAAAAAAAAAAAAAAAAAAAATCTTATTTAGTGAGATTTTAAACCTGACAGTCTTTATGGCTAACTGTGTGTTATTTAATGACCTTAACAACCTTTTCAAAAATTTGGTGAAAATTTGATTTTGAACATTTTTTGGTCTTCTGAAGTTTCAATTGTGTATTTCTCAAAATCATGTTTTGGTGACATAATAAAAGATAATACTGGACAGATGATATGTAAAATCCTAGCTGTTAATTACTTTTTTTATATAAATATTCCTAAATAGGTTAAACTTGTTAATAGTCATATTGACACAAACAAATTTTTTAGCAAAGTTATCAATAATCTTTAAATCAGGAAAAATAATAGGTCCCCAGTTCATAACTTACAGTTGCACAATGAGAAGATCTTCAGTATTAATTGCCATGCTACAAACACAATGAAAAAACTTTTGGGATCCTAAATTCTAAAGTTTTCTGTGTAGCCATTGCGTTGAATTGTTTTAGTTGCATTTTAAAATGACGATGATGATGATTATGATGCTGCTGCTGCTGCTGATGATGATGATGATGATGATGATGATGATGATGATGATGATGATGATGATGATGATGATGATGATGATAATGATGATAATGATGATGATATTTTTTTTAGATTTTTGTTACTGACACTTTTACTGAAGATTATAAAACTTCATCCTTTTATAAAAAGTTAGAGGAGTTTACAGATACAATAAAACTTTTTATAGTTCAAACTAAAAAAGGTTTTTTTTATTATTTGCTTTAATTATTTTATTGCCTAATATTTTTTTTATTGTTGAGCAGAAGTTCTACTTTTAATAGGAAAGCTGTATAATAAAGCTATGTTTAGCTGTATGAAAGCTGTATAAACAATTTTTCTTCTTTCAGAAAATTCAGAAGAGCTTACACTTAATATTAATAAAAAAAAGACATTTGGTTATTTAAAGAAAAAAATAGAAGATTTGATTAATGTTGAACAACATTTGTTTCGGGTACTTATTTATGTTACTTATGTACTGCTATATAATACAATATACTCAGATATCATTATATATTTAATTTTATGTATAAATGTTTTTGTCCTTTTTACTTTTATCAGAAGGATTTCAAAACAAAAATTTATCATTGCAAACATGAAGATTTGTGTTTAATGATATGGCCTAACATTAAGGCCTTAATAATCTTAGATGACTCATTTTTATATTTTATTGTAAGGTAACGCAGAATTACTTTGACATGCAGCTAACATTAAAAATTGTTTGATTACATGTTTTTACCCTTCACTATTGTTTAAATTATTTTATCAGATGCTACAGCAAGATGTTCAATGATTTTAACAGCAATCAGATGTTGAATTAACAAATATAGCTATGCATAGTTGCAAACAGATGTTGAATTAACAAATATAGCTATGCATAGTTGCAAACAGATGTTGAATTAACAAATATAGCTATGCATAGTTGCAAACAGATGTTGAATTAACAAATATAGCTATACATAGTTGCAAACAGATATTACTGAACAAATGTAACTATTTTTAGTTGAATAATAAAATTATATAAAAAAACAATATGGTGGGCATAAATTAAATTAATATCTTGTTTTTTTGTTGCTGAAGAAGTTTAGTTAAAAGATAAGTTAAACCAAATAAAATTAAAATTAAATTAAATTAAAATAGACTATAATAAATTGAAATAAATTATAATATTAATTTTACTACTGTTTTCTAAATACATTTAAGAATATTTTATAATTTTTTTTTTTTACCTATATGTTCAGTTTTAGGGGAACATTGACAGTTATGCAGTAGTTACCCCATGGGTTAAGAATCAAGCTACAATTAGTGGAATGTTTTACTTCTGATGAAACTTTCACAATAAAATGAAATGGAATCTAATGGAGCAAACCCAAAAGTTTAAATGTCAACAGATTTAAAAACTGACACTTGTAAAAATTTAAAATCCACACTTAATGATGTTATACAATTCTAGTAAGAAAAAGACATAAAGATGCATTAAAAATCTCATTGTTTCATAAATTGAACTAAACACCAAAAAATTCTCAAAGAAATCCAGCAAAAAAGTGGCAACACTAAAAGACTTCATTGAAATAAGATATTCAGTCAAGAATGGTAGTAAAGGTTAATTATAAGCTTAATAGTTTAGCAATTCTTAGACATTATTAATAGTTTAGCAATTCTTAGACATTAAATTAAAAAGTTATCATAAACAAACTTTTTTATTTTTTATGTAGACTGAAGCCAACTGATATTTTTCAAAAAAATGTGTAACAAAAAAATAAAAACAAAAAGGAATGCTTTATTTAAAATCTAAATAAAATGATTTAAAAAAAGCCAGCAAAACAAACATTAATTTAAATTCTAAATAAAATAATTTTACATTTAAGTGTTATCATGACTTTTCATTAAAGTATTTGATGAACAGAAATCATTTGTTGCAATTTAAAACAATGTTTGTATATTTTTGGCTAGCATTTTTTAAAGCCCATTTTAAAGTAAAGTGAGAGCAAAAAGGCTTGAATGCAAAATCACTGGCCAGACGGAGAAGACTATAATATATATTTAAAATATTTTTTTTTGTTTTGTTTGTCAAAACTACAATGATAATTTCACCTCTCACAAAGTAAATTAGCATTTACATGACAAAATATACCTCAAATGTCAATGCTACCCGTATATAGGGTAACATTAACAGTTGCATACCAAATCAATCCAATTATCTATTAATAATATTAAATAACTAATTAAAATATTTATTAGTTTACAGCACCTTTATCACTGCTAAACATGTCAAAATATTTTATATTAAAATTATTTTGTCATATCATAAAAAAAGAAGATTTTTTTTAGACTTTGAAAAAATATTTTTTAGGACTGTATTAGTGACAAGATTTGCTAATCAAAAATTTGCAATTGATTTATTCTTTTTACTCTAATACTCATTTCTAAAGTTACTTTTGTTTACATAGTAACTTTGTTTCTAGAGTTACTATGTGTTACATGATTGGTAAGGGTAGTTACTTTTGTTTACAATGTGTTACATGATTGGTAAGGGTAGGAACCTTTGTTTACTTTGTGTTACATGATTGGTAAGGGTAAGAACCTTTGTTTACTATGTGTTACATGATTGGTAAGGGTAGGAACTTTTGTTTAGTATGTGTTAGATGGTTGGTAAGGGTAGGAACTTTGGTTTACTACATGTTAAATGGTTGTAGTGATAGAAAAGTTATTTATCTTGACATATTTATTGTTTTTTTATAGGGTTACCAAAGAGATGAAACAAAGCTTTAACAAAACGTGTTAATTTTAATATTAGAATAAAACAATTCTATTTCACAACAAAATTTGTTTAAAATAATAAGTCTTTTATATACATTGATACTTAAACATCCTCATTCATTTTAACTTAAATCTTTGTGAAAAGGGGGTTTAACTTTCACAGTTTTAACAATCTACTACAAATAAAAAGGTAGTAAATTTAAATGTTTAAATTAAAAATGTAGTAAATTTTTAATGTTTCAAATAAAATGGTAGTAAATTTTATGTTTGTGAAAGGGTGCTAAGACTTTCTAGTTTATTTAAAAAAGGTTTTTACAGATGCAACACCCCAAGGTATGCGAAAGGCATTTTAACAGTCTAATAATTTAACAAGTCTAATAATTGTAAATTTGTAACACTTTAATATTTGTAAAATGATTTTAAATTTTACTGTTTCTTTAATTTATTAGATTTATCGTATTTCATTTGATCAAGAGTATGAATGCATTAGGCTTGAAGATACTCTAAGCACCATGAATAATGGTGCTAAGGTATGTCATTTATGTTATATAGATATAAATTGAAATTTGACTTGCACATTAGAATAAATGTTAGTGCTAAGTAGCTACAAATATTTTCTTGAACTATCTATTTTTTTTTAAGAGTATTAATAATAATTTTTTTAAAAGTTATATGACTGCAGATTAGGTTTGAGTGGTAGATTGCAGACTAGGTTTCAGTGGTAGACAGACCAAAATATCAGCTAAATCAGTTGATATTTACCAAAGTTTTATGTCATTTTAAATTATTTATCAATTCATAAATGTATTTTGATGGTTTTTTTAAAACTAAATTTCAATGTGACACTATCTACAAGTAACTAGTTTAATCTTTTGTTACAGGAAAAATTAATTTTTTTAAGAACTTATTACTAAGTGAGTTCATAAAAAATATTTCAGGAACTTATTACTAAGTAAGTGAGTTCATACAAAGTTTAATTTTATTTGATAAAGTTAACAATAATTTATTTAAGTAGTTTTGTAACCTTTTAAAAAAAATGAAATTTTTTTTATTTTTTTCATTATTTTATTTTTTTACCTTGTAAAATAGTAAAAGTTTTTATATATTGCAGATAATTGTAAAGTTGGGCAGAGCATTGATGACTGGAGAATCGAGAGTTAAAGTTTATCTATTTGAACCCAACAATGAAGATGTAATTTTGACATATATTTTATTTACATATTACATAAATGTATACATATACAAATGTATACATTTGTATACATTTGTATATGATATTCTATTTATCTTTTTGTTTGTTTGTGTATAATTATATTTTTGTTTATGTTAACATGGGTGAGCTTACATTACAACAGATGTAATTTGCTCAAATTGTTTATAAAAAGATGTTCTTGTTGAAATGTCTTATTTGTATTGTAATGCTTTTGTTGTAATGTCTCATTGGATTATTTTTATAAAAAGTTAAAATGATGTGATTAAAATAAAATGAGATTAGTAGCAAGGTTACTTAAAACATTTTATTGTTGTTAACTATATAATTTTGCAATTGTTTTATTAAAATAGTAATAACTTAGTTTTTTGTTTGCTTTGTTGCAAGTTAAAAGTAAAGTTATTGTTATAAAAATCTGTTCAAATATTTTATTTTTGTGTTTGCAGCCCATGACGTTTTTTATGGAAGCTGTGGCATACAAGGGCTTGACCATAGGGGAATTCAAAAAGCAGATTTTTTTGGAACTAAATAGAGTTGGAAAAGATCATCCAATTGAAAGGTTTATTTCCTTGTATTTTTTAAACATTTTATTTTTAACTTAAAACTAAAACTTTTTACTTTAAAAATTATTTATTATTACTTTAAAAAAATATATTTATTATCTTTTGTTAAAAAATAATACTTTTTTAAAAAAAAATTATTACTTTTTAAAAAAATTATTTTTACTTTTGAAAAATAAAGGTTTTTAAATTTTTCATTTCTTTTGATAAATATATAAAAAAAAATAATAATAACATAATAACATAGTAATACAACATATTAACGGTAATAATAGTATTACATATTAACTAATAACATATTAATCGTAATAATAATATTAACCTAACTTATAAAAATACCATAATAACAATAACATAATAACAATAACATGATAAGAATAGCATTATAACAATAACATAATAATGTTAACATAATAACAATAACATAATAACAATAACATAATAACAAGAACATTATAGCAATAACATAATAACAATAACATAATAACAATGCCATAATAACAATAACATAATAACAATGCCATAATAACAATAACATAATAACAATAACATAATAACAATAATATAATAAAGTTAACATAATAATAATAACATAATGACTATTATATTGCAATATTGAATCAATCATTGGTGATCGCAGTGCATTCCTGAGGAGGGGGATCACCATTTATCCACTACTTAATTCTAATTGGTTATTATGGCACCAACACTTTTTTACCTCTTACACCCATGAAGTTTTGCGATTTGTGAACTTTTTATTATGAATTTGTTACATTAACAACATTCATATATTTTTATGTTACACAGGTGATTATCAGTTCTCAATTTATTATCTAGAGTTCAGAACATATATAGTATGACATTTATTAGACATTATTATTATTTATTTTTTTTAATATTGATTCACCTGTCATTTATTATCATTTTACTTACTATTTTGTTATTTACTTATTTTATTGTTTTTGTATGGTGCGATTATTTTAGTAATAGATACCATTAATAAACCAGCGGATTTATATTGACTTGTTTACTCATACATCATATGTTTTATCATTTGCTTAAGATGACTAGACTGTGAGTTATGGTTCCTCTCCTCCCAAGTCACTAACTTTTACTCCTCCTACTAAATAGTCTTTATATTAATTTGTGTTTTTTTACCTAAATGACATCATCTACAATCTGTTTTTATTTTTACATCTCCCAGGTCTTCGTAACTGGATGGCTTCGTTGGTCACTTTGCGATCATTGTGTCGCATAAACAAAAAATTTATTCTTTGTGGCTGGTGAGCCTCGACTTTTAATGTACACCACAACGACAAAACGTACATTAGGCTATCCCACTGGATGTGGTTACGACGATCAATAACCTAATGACTATGCTAACACTCGAGCACACTTTCAGTCGGAAACTCCACAATGCACGTTGGATCAGCGCTTGCTGACTATGTGCTTGGATCTGAAATCTCACTTCATAGCACATCATTCCACACCAGCACGGGGCAGTAGCTCTTTTGGCTAAGAGTGAATGGCTTGTGGCCTACGGTGACTAATGTGTGCATTCGATCAATTAAAATCCATTCTGTAGGCCTTACATCTGGCTCTGATGTGCTAGCCCATAAGCGCAAGAATGAGTGTGTTTAGCTTTCTATTCACCCAATTTAAAAGTGAACAAAAACATAACGAGACCATACTAGAAGACCAAACAGTACTTACTAATGCACTACACCATAACACCTGTAGACATCAACAGTCTCTAAAATCAATATTTCAAATATTTGTTCTTTGTTACATATGATCTACACACAGATTAATTAGAGTGCTAGTTGTTTCTCCCCTTGCCCCCCAAGCATTTAACTTCACCTTCACAAAAGTCTTACTACTCATTTTAAATTTTCTTATGATTTTTATTTTTTTATTCAACAACACTATCTACTAACTATTTTTATTATCACATCTCCCAGGTCTACGTAACTGGACGGCTCCGTTGGTCACTTTTTGCAATCATTGTGTCACATAAACAAAAAAAAAAAATTGAATAACATAGTAATACAACATATTAACGGTAATAATAATACTACATATTAATTAATAACATATTAATGGTAATAATAGTATTAACCTAACTTATAAAAATGCCATAATAACAATAACATAATAACAATATCATAATAACAATAATATAATAAAGTTAACATAATAACAATAACATAATGACAATAACATACTAAAAATAATAATAATAAACATAATCAATAGTTAAGTTCATACTTATTATTACAGAATTCGTGTAAGAAGAAAAGCGTCTAAAAACCCTTGTCGCATTTACACAAACAATGATCGATTTGAGGTAGAAGTGAAATTAACTGACCTTCTTGTTGAGTTGTTACAAGGTAATGCAGTTTTTATGCATAGACTTTCAAAACCTATGTTGTAAAGTGATTTAAATTTTTTTATTTAAATTTTTATGTCAAGAAATAAATTACAAAATATTTAAAAACATTAAATAATATACTTTAGTATATATAATAATTAATGGAGGATCTGAAAAAGAAAAAATCTTATCATCTTTGCATTACTCCAAACAATAAGTAGCATAGCATAGGGAACAATTTATGAATGCAAGTTAAAATTAGTTAAGTGTTATCTAAAATTTGAGTGTTATATAAAATACCAATTATTCTTGAGTTTATATCGCTAATATATATATTTAACCTCTCCATAATAAGTTTTCATCTAATAAAACATCAAATACTTTTCTGTGAAAAAGCTTTCAATTTTGATACTGTTTATAAATAACATCATTTGAGGTGCAGGAATATATTGAAACTTTTGTTTATAATAGAATAAGATAAACTTAGTTTTATCAGTGTTAAAGACTGTTGACATTAAGTTTGATGACATTAAGTTTGTTGACATTAAGTTTGTTAGCATTAAGCTAGTTTCAAATTTGTTTTAGTTTCTTGTTTGCTACTTAAAATATTTGAAAAACCTTTATAATGTTACTGTGAGCATAAAATAAAGTGATTTCATTGGTAAACATCAAAAAAGACGTAGTGTTTGATGCTTTAAAAAATAATAGTAGACCTAAAATTGAGCCTTGTAAGACCCCACATAGTATTATATGTTTATTAAATGCCAATCTTCAGACAAATGTCTGGAGACAAAAATGTCTGGAGAATGTCAAAGATTTAAAGATTTAAACTGTTTTCTATCTGTTAAGTAAACCATTTAAGTAAACCATTTAAGTAAACCAGTTAAGTAAACCATTTAAGTAAACCATTTAAGTAAACCATTTAAGTAAACCATTTAAGTAAACCATTTAAGTAAACCATTTAAATAAACCATTTAAGTAAACCATTTATTTAGTTAAAGCGAACCATTTATGGAATTCTTGCAATATTCCAAAATAATTTAGTTTTTCTAACATAATTTTACTGGCTAAGTTTGGACCCTGTTTACAAAAAAGTGTTAAGTTTTGATGCTATCAATATTTTATCAGAGATCTGAGTGTCTTTCTTGGTAATCATGCTCAACAAGACTTTATTTTTAGTTATCAAGAATCTTTTTATTCCTTGCTTTTTCCTATTATCTTTTAATTCCAATAAAATTTTTGTGGAAGTATTTTGTTCTGGCTAGTTTTTTAGTTTTTTCATTTTAGATGTTTATGCTCTAAATAATTATGCTTGTCGCTTTCTTCGAATATAAATAATTATGCTTGTCGCTTTCTTCGAATATGTGTATAATATGTGTATAATATATATGAATATGTGTATAGTTTTTGTTTTCGTTTCAAAGGTTTTAAGAAAAGCAAACGTTTAGAAGTATTTTATTTTAGCTCTGCATTTTTTTTCAGCAAAAAAATTATTGTGCAAACTTAAAAAATAGAAAAAGATTAAAGCTGTTGTTAGCACAGGTCTCAAAAATGAACAAAATTCTAATTTACATTTTACTTTAGTTAAAACATATTTTTCTCCTGTAGTAATAATATTGGGATTATAAAATTGTTGTATTTTTTTATTTTCACCATAATTTAAACAACCCCATTAAAACCTCTAACAAATAAATACTTATTTAAAAATCGCTTAAATAATACTTATTTACATGATTTTTAGAACTTCCACTTGGTGTTCAGTATGTAGTTGTTACAATATTATTTTTTGATGGTTTATTGTAACTTTCTAAAGTAAATGATTCAAATTTCAGGAAATGATGCAAATTCTTTTAACACATATATAATTGCTTGTTTGAAAAAATTTTCATTCAAAACTAATGGCTTTGTTGTTGAGCAAGGTAAAATTGAAGTTTTGATAAAATGTTGCATCTGAAATCTTTTAGTTAAACAAGTAAATGCTTAAAAAAATAATAAGATTAAACATTTTAAAATATTTGATTCCTTTAAAATATTTGAAGTATTAAAGATTGATTAATGATGATTAACAAGATTAAATTAAAGATTAATAAGATCTTCAGTTTTTCAAAGCTTTTAGTAATACCACAAACATTTGAAAAAAATTGCTTTATTGAAGTTTTGTTCAATTGTCTATCTTTTTTCAGCATTTTAAATTTTTTAACTTTACATAATTTTTCTTGTTTCATTAACAATAGTTTTTTCAAAGAATTTTCCACTTAACCACATAAACAAATTAATAGCAATACTTTTTAAAAGTAATTATTATGAGATGGCTATTAAAAGTAATTAATATGAGATATATACAATATTGCAACATGTGTGGCCAATTGTCATCAATGTCTAATTGTTTTCATATATTTATTATCTAACATATTTTAAATAGTTTAACAAACATGAATTGTTGATATGACAACTTTAAATAAGATATGAACTAACCATTTAAAAATAGTTATAGTTATAAATGTTGATTGACACTTTACAGAATTGCGAATTATGCAATTTTTTTCGATTTTTGCGGTCCCTATAAATTTGCAGATACGCTTCAAGTCACGCAGAAAAAACATTAGACATTAGTCATCTATCTATTTCATTAAACAAACTTCTTAATGATTTATTGTTTATTTAGAAAATAGATTGTTATATGATAATAATAATAATAATAACAATAATAATAATAATAATAATAATAATAATAATAATAATAATAACAATAATAATAATAATAAGAGGTAGGTGTAACAACTGGTGTTTACAGTTGTGGAGCGCAATAACAGTTGATATTGCGCTCCACAACTATAGTTGATATCTCTAAACCAAATTATCTTAAAAACAATTTTGTAATAAAATGTCTTTGCAAATATTTGATTTATCTAGTTTGTTTTTGAACTGATTTATTGAATCAGCTTCTATCATGTCACTCGGTAGATTATTCCATATATTGACTATACTATTAGAGAAAAAATTTGATCTGATAATATTCTTGCAGAACAGTTTTTTTAATTTGAATTTATGTTGCCTCAGATTGGGGCCTTCTTGCAACGCGGTATAATTGTAATTTGAAACCCAATTTACTTTATCAAAACCATATTGAATTTTGTATTGTTGGATTAGATCACCACGTATTCGCTGTTCTTCTAGAGTTGTTAATTGCATAATATCTAACCTTTTTTCATATGGTATTTTTTTCAATGCTGGCGCTAACTTTGTGGCTCTTCTTTGGATTTTCTCAATTTTATCGATGTCTTGTCTTAAATATGTACACCACACTTGAATCACAAATTCAAGGTGTGGCCGAACGAATGTTACATATAACTGTTTCACCGTATGTGTGTCGACGTATTTGAATGTTCTTCTTATAATAGCATGCACTAAGTTTGCTATGCCAACCGCTGTATCAACTTGAGTTTTCCATTTTAAATCAGATTGTATCATTATACCTAAATCTCTTTCAGTTTCAGTAATTGATATGTTGTGATTTAAATTGGTGTCAATATCATGCATTATGAACAGACAATTAGGATTTTTTCTTCCAATATGCATAATCTTGCATTTGCCATAATTTAATTCCGTTTGCCAAGTAGATGACCATGCCATAATATTGTCTATGTCTAATTGAAGTTTCTTAGCGTCACATGAATTGCTTATTATGTTAATAATTTTACTGTCATCGGGGTAAAGTTTCATGTTGTTGTTCACATGATCTGGTAGATCATTTATGAATAACAGAAGTAGTAATGGTCCCAGAACTGATCCTTGTGGTACACCGCTGATAACTGGTTACCAATTTGATTCACAGTCCCCAAGAACAACTCTCTGCTTCCTATTGCTTAAGAACTCTTCTATCCATTTTTGATAGTTGCTTATAATCCCATATGATTTTAATTTATGGACCAAACATGAATATGGTACTTGTAACCAAACATGAATATGGTACATATATATGGTACTCAAATGCTTTAGCAAAATCCAGATAAAGCATATCTATAGAACAATTATTTTCTAATGCATCTGTGAGGATATCTAAGGTTTCCAATAAGTTAGTTAAGCAGCTTTTATTTTATTTTCTAAATTGATTTTCTAAATTGATTCGCGTTGATTTTCATTTAGTAAACCATTCGTCAATAAATAATTCATCATTTCGTCTCTAATGATTGATTCCAACACTTTACATGGTATTGATGTTAGTGAAATCGGTCTATAATTTGATGCATCGCTTCCATAACTCTGGTACCTTTTCTTCTTTTAGAGATTTTTTGAACATTAGTATTAATGGTTCGCAAATGGTGCTATGACATTTATTCATTACATATGGACTAATTCCATCTACACGAACAGATTTGTTCATATCTAATAGTTCTAATTTCTTTTCAATTGAGTCGCGAGTGATCAGATTGTCTACATCTAATTGTATAGTCTTATCAGTTTTAACAAGTGGAATATTATCTTTATCTTCATGAACAAAAACAGAATTAAAACTTTTATTTAATATATTTGCTACTGCTTCTCTATTTGTATGAAGATAGCTAAATTCATCGATAATTGATGTTATGCCTGATTTAATTTTGTTGTTTGCGTTCACATACTCATAGAAAACTTTAGGATTGTATTTTGACTTTTCAATAATCTTTTTCTTCTATTCGATACTGTTTCGCTGAACAATTTTTTCGGCTAATTGGCACTGTTGTTTGTATTGTTTTGATAAATCTGATGACTTAAAATTATTCGATATTAATTTCTTCCATAAGTTTGCTTTCTCTCTAATTTCTGCTTTTGTAAATTTGTCAATCCACGGTGTTAATTTCTTTTTAGTATTAATACGTTTTGGTATATATTTATTGGATAGCTCTTGATATTTTTTAACAAATATCTCATAACATCAATTGATATTTTTATTGTGGAACAGATTTGACCAATCAGTGTACTTGAACTCATCATTCATTCCATCAAAATTTCCTCTTCCAAAATTGAGTTTTGATTTACCATATGATTCTTTTGTATTGATATGCGCTTGTAATTCATAATGACAAAATAGTACGTGATGTGCTTTATCTATGTTACCTAATGGTGGATTATGATGTATCAATAAAATATGTTCTGGTGCATCTGTTAAAACTAAGTCTTAGAATATTTTTACTTTTTTTTTTTTTTGGTGTCTTTCTTTCTTTCAATTTTATAGAAAATCAAATAAAGGCAATATTCCTAAAAATTAGGAATATTGTCTTTATTAGCAAACTGTTCTTCAAGCTATTGAAGATGTCAAAATGAATGGCATATCTATCAGAGGGGTAGCAAAAGACTATGGCATAAATTATCAAACTCTAGCGAGATATTGCAAGAAACTGACTGACGTAGATTAATTTTGGTTTGACTAGAGAAGTCAGGTTGACTGACTAGAGAAGTCTCAAAGTGTTAGTATTAGGTATATTAAAAATCAACAGATATTACCAGGCATTATTGAAAAAGAACTGGTCACATATCTTTTGCAAGCTTCTGAAATGTAATTTGAGTTGTCTCCTAAGGAAGTAAAAAAGCTGGTTTTCAACTGGCAGAAAAAAATTGTGTTTCTGTTCCTGAATCTTAGATGAAATTAAAAGAAGCATGAAAAGATTGGTTTACTGCATTTATGAAGCACCATCCACAGATCTCCATCAGGTAGCCTGAAGCAAACAGTTTAAGTAGAGCTTCTATTTTCAATAAAGTAAATGTGAAACTATTCTTTGACAATCTACAACAATGCTTTGGACTTTACTCATTTTCTCCTAATGACATGGAATATGGACAAAACAGCATTTACCACAGTACATAAACCTAATAAAGGTATTACAAGACAAGGTATAAAGCAGATCAGGGCCATTACTTCTGCAGAAAGAGGAACACTAGTTACACTTTTTTGCACAGTAAATGCTACTGGCAATAGTATTCCTCCATTTTTCAATTTTTCCTCAGGTTCATTTCAAAGATTATTTTATTAGAGATGTTCCACCAGAAGATTCAAATGCAAGTGGCTGTATGAACAAAGTCATCTTTATGAAATATCTAAAACACTTTGTAATGAACACAAGGTGCAGTAAAGAGAAGCCCTGTCTTCTACTGCTTGACAACCACAAGACACACCTAAGCATTGAAGGTTTAGACTTTGCTGAAGACAATGGAATGGTGATGTGAACATTTCCACCACACTGCACACACAAACTACAACCATTGGACAAATCAGTATATTTACCCACTTAAAACACATTAACACTGCAGTTGACTCTGCAGTTGACTTGTTTGTTTATGCACCCTAGAAAAACATTGACCTTATATGACATTCCGACAATCGTTAAGGTTGCGCTTGCCATGGCTGCTACTCCACAAAATATTTTAAGTGGTTTTGCTTTAACAAGGATATTTCCTTTGAATCCAGTCATTTTTTCTGATAATGAGTTTGCTCCCAGTTGTGTAATTGATCAAATGAATATTTTAGAAACATCCTCTCTTGTTGAGAACTCGGAAAAAACCTTTCAACCTGTTGATATGCTTAATGTACGTCTATCCACTAACTCTGATCCTCAACCAAGCTTATCTAAAAGGCAAGTTCAAGGTTCTGAGGAACTCTATGAACCCACAGTAGATATTTTAGAAAAGGCAAATGCTCTTCAGCAGAATTTAGGCCTACAACCTGGTGTAGAAGCTGATATCAGTAAGCCTAAATATGTCACCCCAAAAAGAATAAGGCCATTTCCAAAAGCAGAGCCAAAAATAACCCCTACTGGAGGCAGGAAGGGGCATTCATCACTAATAGCAACCGGCTCCCCTGTAAAAGCATTACTAGCAAGCAAGAAAACTAAGATTAAAAAGAAATTGATAAAGGTGGCCGTAAAGGCAAATCAAAAATGAATCCTGCAAGAGGAAAAGCTGGGAAAAGTATTGAAACTTTGTCAGAAGATGAGAGCAATTTTTGCTTGTTGTGAGTCCTTTGCTAATAGCAGACCAAAAGAAACATGGTTACAGTGTCTAGAATGCAAGAAGTAAGCACATGAACAATGCACACCAGGCATGCTGAGCTTTATATGTTTAAATTGTGACTCAGACGAGGAGGAACTAAAAATAAAACAGATTATTCTTTAAATCTTGTCTTATTGTTTTGTCTATTGCTCCAGATGCAATGTTCAAATGTGAATGATTTTATAATACAATAACACAATTAATTATATTTTTACAATAAATCAACTGATATAATCATGTGACAACCAACCCCGTCCTGTGTGACAACCAACCCTCATAGAAAGGTTGGTTGTCACACTATGGTGACCTTTTTAAAATTAATGTTTCTCATAGTATGTGCACTTTTGTGAAATAAAATTGCAATTTTACATCTTTGTGTAAAATTGCACTCCCCTAAACAGCTCTTTTCAATTATTGACAACAGCAAATGGATAATCAACCTATTAAACCTATTAGAACTTGTTACAAAACTAATATTCTGGGGAATGAGTTTATTTAATTAAAGTCACTTTTACTTTGGCCTATTATAAGGAATATGTATAATGAATTTTTTGTGATCAGTGGAAGTTAGATAGGAGGCTAAATCTTTCAAATTATATCTCATCAACAAATATGAATAATAAATTAAATTATAAAAATACTAATCTATTAAATAAAAGGAGTGAGATTATTTCTAATTGCAAACATAAAAATATATTTCTTTTTTTTCCTAATTTGACACTGGCAATTAGTAAAGATGTTTTTTTTATGTTATTTCATGTCAGAACGTACCATCAAAAAGTTTTTTTTCATTTAACCTTTTATATATATATATATATATATATATATACATATATATATATATATATATATATATATATATATATATATATATATATATATATATATATATATATATATATGTATATATATATATATATATATAGGCCTCGACAAGAATAAATGAGCACGAGAGCGGAGAAAAGCTCTCCTAAAACGAACTTGAGGTGCTGTGCGAGCTGCTCCTCATTTAAATCGGCGCTCTTTTTTACATTTAATTTTTTTTTGGTTGCAGAATATTATGCAACTAATTTTTTTTAAATGACATTGTGTTTTTTATTTTAGTTACAACAATAATTATACTTTCGTAAAAAAATTATACTTTTGCCAGAGCCGTAAATTGCTCCCGTAAATCGTTTTAGGGGAGTGCAGGCGAGAGCTAAAGCTCTCGCTTCCTGCCGAGGCCTGTATATATATATATATATATATATATATATATATATATATATATATATATATATATATATATATATATATATATATATATATATATATATATATATATATATATATATATATATATATATATATGTCTCTTGCAAAAGTTTAGAATCTGTTTAGTATTTTTTAGGTAAGTCCATAATTTATTAAAAATGACATACGCAAATGACATACACAAAGCTAAGATTTAATTTATGTTATATACATACACGTGTATGTATCAAACAATTAAGTTTTTAATTTGCTTATTTTTATTTAGAAAATGATATCATTGTAAATGATGACTACTTAAATTTATATGCCAAACGATGGAGACCGTCACAACTTCTTCTATGCCCATTTGAAGAAATAATTTTGTATAAAGACACTTCCCTTGTTAACTTAAAAAAAAAGGTTCAATAAATTAAAAAGATGATTATTTATGACAAAAAAAATGGAAATTTTTGAAATTTTTTGCTGTTGTTATTTTATCAGCTATTTGAAAAAAATCTCATTTTATTTTTTAGCTAAGTGAAAAAAGTGGCATCCCATTAAATCAAGTCAGTATTGCCAAGGTAAAATCTTCATACTGTTTTTTCAAACTCACAGTTTAATGCTATTGAAGTTAAAATTGTGGACATGGAAGGCTGGTGATAAAGTTGTTTTATATGACTTTTTGAATTTATTTAATATAACATAATAGTATATGAAACATGATAACTGAGTTGATTATGAAAAAACATGATTACTGAGTTGATTATGAAAAAACATGATTACTGAGTTGATTATGAAAAAACATGATTACTGAGTTGATTATGATAAAACATGATTACTGAGTTGATTAGGAAAAAACATGATTACTGAGTTGATTACGAAAAAACATGATTACTGAGTTGATTACGAAAAAACATGATAACTGAGTTGATTATGAAAAAAGTTGTGTGTTATAAAAGAAGTCAAAGAAAAATTATAATTGATTTGTTTTCAGGGGCGTGGAGTTTTCCCTTGCATGGTATCAATACTAGATATATATAATGAGCTGGAATGGGATTGTAATTGCCAAAAACTTGGTGAATATCCAATATCAATAACTGATGATGGTAGTGTAATATACTATAGGTAATGATATGATTTTATAGTTGACTTGGTTGACTTATTTAAAATAAATCCACCCACTATACTTTTTTAAATTTTATTTCATTAATTTTATAAACAGGCTTTAGCTTGTTAAAAAGTTGTTTTTGTGCAAAAATATTATATACAGTTAAAGAAATAGTTCAGTCCGTTTAAAAAGAATTTTATGAATAACACCTAATATCTTATAATTTTTTATTTGTAATGATTATTCAGGGTTCAAGAAGAATTGTGAATGCCATAGTAAATAATATTGTGAAATATAGAAAAGTGTTTTTAAGGTTTTCGGAAAATGTTGTGTAAATTTTGGAAAAACTGTTTTTATTAATTTTTTAGTAACTATTCCCATCGTCGTAAAGTTGCATCTCTTTCTCTTTTCTACAGATACTATCATGGTCACTGCTCAAAGGAGTTATCATTTCTAGTTCCATCAACTAAAATTCATTCTCGTTTTACTCGTCATTCAGCTAAGTCTCATTCGTTTACTGTATCTGTCCCTGCATGCTCTAAAAACTTTTATTCATCTAGTTTTTTTCCCCCCACTTCAATCCTTTGGAACTCTCTCCCATCTTCATGTTTTCCTGACTCATACAACCTTCAACTTTTCAAGTCTTCTGTCAACCGTTTCCTTGCTCTATAACTCTGTTCTTTTTTTTCCTAGTAACTCCCAACTTAATAGTGGTTATTGCAGCCTTGTTGGGAGTGAATGCAAATAAAAAAAAATAAAATAAAATAAAAAAAAAATTAGTAATATCTTTTTTTTTTTAAGTTTTTTTTAAGTTTGACATGTAAGTATTAGAATATTTAACAGAACAGAAAAAGAAAAAATGTTTACAACAGAGCAATAAAATAAATTTCCATAGCTACAACAAAGAAAATTAAATGTTATAATAAGTTTCAAAATGTGAAAAAAGGGTTATAAATATATCTTTTTTTTTGAAGTTTTATAAGATTTTTACTATACTTTTTACTAATTTTCTGTGTTTTTTTGACATTTCTAATTTTTGAATAATACTTAATAACAAAAACAGTTTCTTACAAAAACAGTTTTTTTTACAATACCTTTGTATTATAAATATATTATCAAATGCAAAAAAATAGTTTCATAGATGTCGAAGTTTGAATTTTTTGTTCAATTAATAATTATTTTTTCATTGATTGACTTAATGTCATTGTTGTTATAAATATTAATCAGAAAAAATATTTGCAACATCCACCCATTTGCAATGCCCATAATTATTTAAATAAACAACAAAGATGAAAAAAAAGATTTTTCATCTTTGTTGTTTATTTATAACGAAGCAAAATTATTATTTTGCTTCGTTATAATAGTGTTTTAGTTTATAAAACTAATAGTTTTTAAAACTCATGTAATAATCATGAAATAATCAACATAAAATATTAAATCAATACATCAGATGCACCAGTACCAAAACCTTTGTGCTAGATATTTGGATTCTATATACATATAATTCGAGTTTATTGGTGTATGGTTTATATCATTGATTTCAATATCTTTAAAATCTTGAATTGCTGAATCAGGTTGCCTCTTAGCTGTATATATCTACTATAGTATATATAAATAACAAATTCTTACTAGTTTTTCCTATCTTTGCAGCATACAGTGTTTTCAAAAAATGAAGAAAAATTGAAGAATAATAAAAGAAAACATTGCTGCCTCATGTTAAACCTTCAGTCTATATAGTGGCACTCCTTCGTGACAACCGCCTGTATATAGATAGTCGATATGTGTACTGAAGCCTCCGGCAGCAGGTTATTTTGGTGAGACATCAGAAATGTTAACTAAACACGCATTTATAGTTTATAATATATAAAATTCATAGTTTATAGTAGTTTAGAAAAATTAGTAAATTGGTAAAAACAGATCTAATTTTTTCTTCAACAGGCTGTTTCTCCTATATATTCTTTATAAATATCAAAATCTTCTAAATATCAAAAAATTCAAGTTACAGAAAAAATATTTCACAGCAGTTTCGGGATTGTTATAAATAATTATTATAGAACTAATGTAGCTAGTGCAACCAGGAAGTTTCATTAGTTACATTATTTCAAATTAATTGTGAAAAGTATTCTTTAGAATTAGGATAATTTTAGTTTGGTCGTTTGCTTTTTTTATAAGCTATTTATTTTTATGTCTGCATTTAGAAATTAATTCAGATTTTTTCTTTAGTAAAATTACTTGATCCAAATAGGTAATAATTACAAATTTTTCTTGCAAACATAGCATACACTTTTTCGAAGTATTATTATAGGCAGGTACAGTTTTTAGAAAAGATCTGTTTACCTTAAAGTTGTTATATATTTTTTTTAGTTGTTCTTATCAGGTCTAATTAATTAGAATTATTTTATCTAGGAAATTTAAAATTTATAAGCCTACAAGTTCGCTATTTATTATTGTAGAATACACTAGAATAACTTTATTTGTGGAATTGTGGAATTGTAGAAATTTGAAATTTGAAATATATATATATATATATATATATATATATATATATATATATATATATATATATATATATATATATATATATAGAGAGAGAGAGAGAGAGAGAGAGAGAGAGATGACTAATTTTCAGACGTGGTACAATTATAGAAACTCTACTTTATAACTAAAAACTTTTTTAGTTATAAAGTAGAGGGGACCGTGTTAAATTAAAAAGCCTCAGTTTGAAGGAGATTTATTTAAATTACAAAAGTGCTTGCACAAATTTAAAGATTTTAAAAGCATCTATAAGTGTGTTTGCAAGACTTTTATAATTAAATATAAATAAATCATTTGTATAAGTATTTCTAGAAAAAGTATGCATACAGTAAATGTAAATTGTTTTTAATAATAAAGAGGAAGAAAATATTTGAATTAGATTTGAAATGTAAAGGAGATAACAGGAAAACTGGATTTTAAAATAAGAAGATGATAATAAAACTGGATACAAACTTAGTACAGAAACTTACTGTATTTATAAGTATTTTGTAAGTAAATTAAGTAAAATTTAAAACACAAGTTTAAATAAATATTTTTGCAATATATATGTTTTTAAACTTTTTAAGTCATTACCCATACATAAAAGAAAAAAGTTTCAAAAAAAAATTAAGAAAGCCTGGATTTTTTTGCAAATTTTTTTAATATGATCGCTATGATCTTTAGGCTCCACATCCCAGTTAAAAAGGTGATAAGAAATGTATAATAATATTTTATACCTATTGCAGATTGTAGTTCAGTAGAGTACCAGCTCAGTATGTTTGTAGTTCAGTAGAGTACCAGCTCAGTATGTTTGTAGTTCAGTAGAGTACCAGCTCAGTATGTTTGTAGTTCAGTAGAGCACCAGCTCAGTATGTTTGTAGTTCAGTAGAGCACCAGCCCAGTATGTTTGTAGTTCAGTAGAATACCAGCTCTGTATGTTTGTAGTTCAGTAGAGTACCAGCTCAGTATGTTTGTAGTTCAGTAGAATACCAGCCCAGTTTGTAGTTCAATAGCTCAACAGATTAATCCTGTTAAAATTAAAATTTTTGTCAACATGGTTCAACATCATGATTTAATAATTTTGTGAAAGATTTAATAATTTTGTAAAAGATATTTTTTCGATTTTTTTTTTTTTTTTTTTTTTTGATTTTCATTTATTCTTGTTACTTATGCTGATTAAATTACAAAAATTTACAGTGACACTATATAACCACAAAATATAATTAAGGAGATAACGTGTCAGATATATCATAAGCTAATAGTCTCTGACATGTAATTATTTCTAAATCATTATTATATTTTTTTCTGATTATTCTAAGAGATAATAAAGAAGAAATAAAAGAATTGACTTTTGACGAAAGAAGAGAAATAAGGCTCAGTGAAAGGTAACTTTCTAAATATTTTTAAACTATAAATTTATAAACATTTCTAAAAAATATATTAAAATTATGTTGAATAAAAGAATAAAGATTTTAAAACAATTAGCAAATAATTTTATCATCTTCAAATATAGTATTTTTTGTGACTATAACGCACAAACAATAATTATACTACAATAAAATTTTCAGGAAACAATATCATCCCTTTCAACATTCTAAAGAAAAATCATTAAAAATATACGCTAATGGTGTTAAGAACTAATTATAGTGTACACATTTGATGATTAATGGTGTTAAGAACTGATTATACTCATTTGATTAGTATAATCAGTTTATGTGTTTCTTTTGTCGTTATTGATTACTGTAAAGATCCAGTAAAGATATTTGGAATAAATCATTTGGATCGCATTAAAACAAAGTTTGATATAGAAGAAATGTTCATTTTTTCTTATATACATGAGTTGAACTATTTTTATATTTAAATATAGTTATTTTTATTTAAATATTGTTATTTTTATAATAAGGCTTTTTTTCTTAAAGCTCCCAAAACGCAAATCTCAAATACTGTGCAATGGAAATTAATTTACTTTGGAAAAATATAATTTGCTAATCTAGTTGCTAAATTTGCTGAATACAGTTAGCTGTCCATCTAGTTTTTTTTATTATATTCAATTGACAGCAAAATAAAGTACGTAC
Organism: Hydra vulgaris; assembly: GCF_022113875.1. Taxonomy (NCBI): domain Eukaryota; kingdom Metazoa; phylum Cnidaria; class Hydrozoa; order Anthoathecata; family Hydridae; genus Hydra; species Hydra vulgaris. The sequence continues at coordinate 29,403,285 of NC_061157.1, forward strand.
CGTAAACCTTTACTTTGAACGTTTAAGAAAATTTAAAACGTTAAAAAAAATATAGGTCACGAAGGGTCGTATATTTTTAGCAATAAAGTAAGTTTAAAATACAGTTGAATAATATACAGTTAAAAAAAACTGTGAAAAAATGTTGTTTTTTTTTCTAGTAATGAGTTATTTAAGTTACTTTCAGAAAACGTAAAATAGTTTATATATGAAAACGCAATGAAAAGTTAGAGCCATTTTTTTTTTTTTTTTTTAAAAAAAAATTTTTCTCTCGTTAAATATTTTTCATATTATTAACAAATTATATATCAAATAAAGCTATTATCGAGTATATGAAACAAAAAGAGAGTTTCAAACGTGAAACTAAATATAGAGTTAGAAATCTCAAAATAAATATTGTTTTATATGTAAAATAAATAATGATATATTTTACCTATATTTTTTCTATAACGACTTATAAAAAAAAATTATATGAAAAGTATAATAAGCAATAAACTGAAATCAAAATCCAAAGGTTGTTCAGTAAAGCCAACGAATTAGTTTAATTAGTAAATTGTTTGTTTTAAATTTTAAAACAAACAATTTACTAATTAAATTGCGACGAAGTTACTAAGTTTTTAAGCGAAATATAAAATAAGTGTTTTGCACCAATCAGTTTTTAAGTAATAGTTAATATAAAAAATCCTAATAACTCATTAATAATTGATTTATTAAATTTATGCGGTATATCAAACGATAATGCCAAAAATGGACATGCAGTTACCTTATATACCTACGATATATGTAGACACACACAAGCACAAAAATTGTTTTTGCTATGTCTCATAAAAGCATTTCTATGTTTGACATTAGTTGGTGTTGCCTATGTTTTAATCTACTTTTTATTATTTATAGTGTAAAACAAAAAAGAGCATCTAAATCAGAATAAATAAGTTGTTTTGAGACTTACTTATCGATATGAACAGCACGACTACAAGATAGATAGATTTTTAATCAGATATCTGAATATCTTTTTGCAGCGCTCGAAATAGCGGCTGATCAATGATCGGCTACTTTTAAAAAAATTGACATTTTGATCGCCTAAAATTAAATCTGGCCGATCAAACTTGATCGGCGGTATTTGCTCGTCAAACTTTAATAATAATTAATAAAAAAACATTTGAAATACAGAAAGTTAAAAATATTAAATGAAAATCAAAATTGATTTAAAATAAATTATATTTTAAATTTAATTCATTTTAATTTAATAACAAACAACTTATTTAAATTCTAAATAAAATAAAATCGACAAAACAAACGTTTTACTTAATTTCTAAATAAAATAATTAAAATAGAAAAACAGCAAAATCAAAAACTAATTTATGTTTTATTTTAAACGAACATCTTAAAATAATTAAAAAAAAATAATAATCAAAAATTATCTTATTATAATTCTAAATTGAATAATTTATTTATATTCTAAATAAAATAATTAAATTAAATGCGGCAAAACTAATGTTAATTTAAATTTTAAACAAAATAATTTACAAAATGGCAACTTTTTATTTATGCTGAAGAAAAAACATTTGAATATATATTACGGAAAAACGAACGTTTTTTAAAGTTTTAAATAAACAAATTTATGTTAAAGCAATTTGATTATGTCCAGCAAACAAAAAGATATCTTTTAGCTGTCTTAAAGTCGTCTTTCCAAAATTAAAAAAACGTCTTTAAGATATCTTAATAAGGTCTACCTTGTCCGTCAAAAAGATATCTTACTCAAGATTGGTTAAAGTCGTCAAACTCTAGACAGATTAAAAATGTCTTATCCAAGCGCATAGAAGACGTTTTATTCAAGAAGTCTTTTATTCTAATTTTAGACGACTTTTAGATATTTAGTTAAAAGATAAAAGTAAGCATCTTAAAGACGTCTTAAAATGGTCACCTTTGTCCATCGAAAAGACCTTATACGGAGTACTGGTTTAATACATCCCACTCAATTCAGCTCAAAGATTTATTTAATTATTATGTTATATTATAATTGTAGAGGAAAAAATAAATTAAAAAAAAAAAGCAAACATAATACAATTAACTTGATTTATATATACAATTAGCTGGATTCTAATAAAGTATCTTTCTATATAACAATGTATCGCAGTGGGCACCGGACCAAAAAAAGACGTCTTTAGAACGTTCAAAAGACGTCCAAAACGTGTATAAGACGTTTAAAAGACGTCTTTTTTACGTCCGTGCCCACTGGGTATACAGCATATAATACGAGAAAAAATAATAATTCATTTAGTTTGTATTTTTCCGCGATGGAGCATTTTTACAAAACCGTCCAATTTGCTGTTTAATATCATCATTTGAAAGTCTTTCAAATCTTCTCTTTACAACTTCTAAATATAAAAAAAAATTTAAAGATACTTTTCAAATAATAAAATGTAAACAAAATAATTTTGTCGAACAAAAATCTTAAAAATAATTTTAACTAAATATAGATTTAATCAAATACTATTAAAAAATATTAATACATTAAAACTATTTTTATTACCTTCTATTACACCATATAGTTTGGTTGATGATAAAGCAATCTTTCCACCAGAACCTTTTAAGTGTCAAAATGTGTCAACAGGGTATTTGTAAATAGTCTATAATTAATTATAATTATATAATAGAATTTATAAAAAAGAAGAACTTTAATATACCAACCGGCCTTTTTTATATATGTTATGAATATATTTTAAATGTATATATAAAAAATGGCTAATAAATATACAAAAAATGATTGCTCGTACAAAAATATAATTAAAAAAACCTATTCATAACCAATCTCGTCAGCTGTTTATAATCTTATGTATCTAAAAAACTCAGTTGTTTAACCTAAATAAAAAAAAATCAAAACTAAAAAAAGTTTTTTCTCATCTAACCTTTTATTTATTTATTGATCTATTTTGTGATTATTTCATTTTATATTGATCACTCTCAAATTGAAAAAGAGGTATATGTATATATTTAAAAAATTTATATGTATATATATATATATTTAAAAAATTTAAAAGTAATAAAAATATATTGAATCAGAATAATTATACGAAGTCGATTTTTTCTCTGAATGTAAAGGTAAAAAAGTGTCAGGTAAAGCTAAAAATAAAAACACAGAAATGTTGTAGAATGTAGGTGTTGAAAATTGAATATAATCTAAATTTTAATAACTTAAAAATTATTAGATACCAGAACACATATTTGATAATTTTAAAAAAATAAATCCAGGTGACAAATTAAAAACAAACGATCTCTTTAATGATTTTGTTGGGACGGATATGAGTAAATAACTAATTTTTTATTTTATTTATAACAAATTTATTTATAATTTATAATATAATATAAATAAACTATAAACACGAAAATAATAATACAATTTAATTATACCATCAACATTTCGGCGGAGACTTTCCATTTGTAACACAACCACTTTTACTTCATTAATCTTTGGTATGAAGAAAATTTGAAAAGTTTTAGAAAGAATAGGAATGTATGTAAATCATTTTGCAAATCAAGTTGCAAATCCTGATCGTAATTTCTCATGAATTTTTCAGCTTCACTGAAATTTTTAGTTTTTGAGACTTTATATTAAATAGATGTTTGTTTATTTTGATATTGTTTTGTTATTTGAATAAAAGGACTCTTAAGATTTTCCACTGCTTTCTTTAATGTCTGCATATAATTTCAAAGAGAAAACAAGATATTTTATTTAGTGAACAATCAAGTCTAACAGCATCATTACAAATATGAAGTAAACAGTGAACATTATAAACACAGAATGATTTTGTATATATATATATATATATATATATATATATATATATATATATATATATATATATATATATATATATATATATATATATATATATATATATATATATATATATATATATATATATATATATATATATATATATATATATATATATATATATATATATATATATATGTATATATATATATATATATATATATATATATATATATATATATATATACATATATATATATATATATATATACATATGTATATATATATATATATATATATATATATATATATATATATATATATATATATATATATATAAATATATGTTTCGAATTAGTAAGAAAATATTTTATTAGTTCTCTAGCAAATTCAAGATAATGTTTTCTAAATTGATTGTCTTCATTTAAGAGAATTGCCATTGCAACATGCAATGTTAGAAAATGATTATATATTTTTTTGCTAACAACACCCTTTAAAACGAAAGGACCATAAAATAATAAAATAAATTGTCTAAATTCTGTTGCTTTCCAACGATCTAACTCTAAAAGGGAACGTGGTTGATGAGCAAATTCAGATGACATCATACCACGTAAGCTTAATAGATTATCAGATATTTTTTTATTTGGACATTTGTAAGTCTACAAAGTTTAGAACCTGGCTTTAAAAAAGTAATTATGCGTCTTACCATGTGCATTTAATCTAAAATAAAATCAGAAGCACAAGATATTTAAGGTTGAGCTAAAGGATTAAGGGATTTCTGATGTCTAGTGTACAAAAAGGTATTAAACTCCTCAGTTAATCTTAAGGTTGATATGTTTTCATCGACGAAAACCACTCTATGTTTCTCATATAATCCTTTAACTTGGCATCGTTCGCAAGAGTAATATCCTGTATGACCTTGTATACATTCAAGAAAACAACGAGAAGGTGCATCACATATGAATGCTTTAAGTTTAACATTATCTTTTTTATTATTATAGTTTATACCTTCATTAGATAAAATAAAAATTCTTTGATAAAACCGTTTAGAAAATTAGGTTTACTCCACAGAAAAGTGCATTATAAAATTATCGTTCTCTATTAGACCAAGAATTGGCCATAGTTGAAGATTAGAAGATTTGAAAGGAGGTAGTCCATTAACATTAACAGTAATAAATAACTCAGTATATTGATAATCATTTTTTGTATTCAAAAAATAATTAAGACCATCAGCAATGGTAAAATATGCATAAGTTCCACCACACTTCCTACCTACTGAAAAAACTTTAGAGGGTTTTAAAAGGGTTTTTCCTTCTTTTGGCAACTCTAAATGACCATGCCTTCTGAGAATATTTAAAAGTTTGTTTAAATTACTTTGAGAAATGTTGCTTTTTGAGGACCATTTTGCCAAACCTTCTGATAAAGTTTCTGTTTTCAATAATGTTGGTGGATTAAAACATTCAAAGTTCTCATAACTACAAGATAAATTGTTTACTTTACTTTCTTGAAAAATATTAGTAGGGGCTTCACAAGGTGTTTGAGGTTTATAAGAAGCATTAAGTTCATGAATCATGTTAGTACTAATATTAATAACTTCATCTTGTGTCGTTATAAAATCCAAAACACTTTCATTCAGGCGACGACGCTTCATTCGATTTTCAGTTTCTATTTCTATATAAAACTTTTTACAAGAATAATGCTTAAAAAAGTTAAAGTTTAAAAAGTCGAAGTTTAGAAAGCAAACGTAATTACGTTAAAGAAAACTGATAAACTTTATATGAAAACTTATTTAGGTTTTATAAGACACGAAATGTTTTCACTCTGATACAGTCTTTTTGAAGGCGTGTTTAAGACGTTTTAAGGAGCACTATGTAAAATATTGCAACTAAAGTAAAAAATTGACGTACAAAAGACGTTATACGAAACCACAAAATATTCTACTGTCTTTTTAAAGACGTCTTTAAGACGTAAATAAGAGAATTTAGATAAGCGCCGAAAAAAGGATTTAAAAAACCAGATATTAAACGTCGTTTTTCAAAGACAAGACTATTTTAAAGACGTCTTGTGCTTGCTGGGTGAAAGGTTAAAAAAAAAATTGCATTTTAAATTTTAGTAAAATTTTATAAAAAATAGATCGTCTAAAAATGATTTGATCGTCTGATTTTAATTTTATTTATTTCAGCCGATCAATGTTGATCGGCAACCATTGAACAATTATTTCGAGCTTTGGTTTGCATTCATTACTAATAGCACATTTTAAAAAACCATAACTATGTCACAATCTGTACATATATTTCATGGTGTTTCTTTTATTAGGTATTTTAAGTATCCTCCAATAGGTTAGAGGATACTTAAAATAATAAACAAAGAAAGCAAAACTGCACGAGTTTGTCATGCACGTCTAACTTTCTTGGCAGAAAACACTAAATACAGTTGATTATTTGTTTGACATTTGTACCTCTATTGAGTGTTTTTTTGAAATGTTATGCTTTTGTTAATAGTTAAGATTATTTTTGTTAATTTTTTTTTTGGTAAAAAAAATCTCAATATAGGGTGGTTTTCACACTTACCGTGAGTTTAACAAAAGTTATTATATTATGTTAGATTACTCAAAAAGTAGAAATTTATTAGAAATGAATTTTTGCAGCCATCAATGTAGTACTATAAGGGTTAGTCTAAAATTATTCTCACTCTGAAATTTAAATCAATAATGTACTTATTTTGATCAAACTTTTAAAGCGCAGTTTTCCATACTTATCGTAAGTGTTTCACACTTATCGTATATATTGTTGACACTTATCGTATATCTTAAAATCTGCTTTAATGACTGGTTTATAATGCGCTCGCGGTTTCAAATGAAAATTTAATGCATTAGTAACATTTTATTAAACGTTTTTATGTATGTAAATTAAAAATATATATATTAAATAAACATTAATTATATAGTAATGAAAATATTATTTTGATTTAAAACTAAAGATTTTTAAAGCATTAACTTATTATTATTAACTCCATTACTTTAGTACCTTTAGTAGTTTTAGTATTAACTTTATTATTACCCAGCGGGCACGGAAACGTCCATATGACGTCGAAAGGACGTCCGGAACTGGTTCTAAATGGCAACGCCAGATGACGTCTTTTTTAGACGTAATTAGGACGTCTTTTTAGAACGGAATTAAGACGTGTTTTTAGACGTCTAAAATACGTGAATTTAGGACGTTCAGAACTAGTGCTAAATGGAAACGCCAAATGACGTCTTTAAATAACCTAATTTCGACGTTCTCATTTCGACGTCTAAAATACGTGTTTTTACATGGCTTTACTTAAACGTAAGGTTCAAATATATGTTTTCACAGAACTTCTTGAGAATAAGAAAAAAATAATAAATCGTTTAAATTTTTTAATAATATAATTGTGATGAGTTTTATAAATTACAACTTTATAAACTTCTTCTTCCACTTGTTAATTTCCAAGAATCGAATGTTCGAACAGTTGACGTCATTCACCTTCTTTTCAATCAGGTGCACTCTTTAAAATATTATCACCAGCATTTTAAAGTTGTTTTTTTGCTGTAGGAATCAGGGGAGCAGTCTTAACCCTAAAAAAATATTGTCAAGATAAGTATGTAAAAATAAAAGGGTTAGAAAGAAATAACACACACGCACGCACACACACATATATATAATTATTATTTTACAAACATAACATCAAACATCAAAAAATACGAATTTCTCAACTCTAAATTGATTTTTTTAAAGAAATTTTTGACTGGATTATTGTGACCAGCGTATATATTTATGTATATCAAGTATGCAATATAATTGCGGTATTAAAAATGCTCTATTTATAGTAAAATTATACTTACTTTGAAAGCATGCCCTTCTCATATGCACTGCATGATGAGCCACCAACATTTAATAACTTCTATTTCTAAATTCAAAAGATAACACTAGTGTAATTGAATGGTACAATTTAGTGTAAGTTATATTGGGCATAGAAGCAATACATTAGTGTTTTATTCAATTCAAAAATTTTGTGTAAATTATGTTTATTTGTAAAGTGAGCATTATGTATATAATTACATATCAAAATTTTTTATGCAATTTATGATAGTAATTTACCCTTAAAAAGAAAACTAAACATTCAACCATAATAAAAAATATACGACTTTTTGCAACATTTGTATCGAGAAATGATTGATCACATTCAAGAAACTTGGCGATAGAATCACACTAGTAAAGATCAAAACTATTCTCAACTTTAAACCTTTTTTATATTTCATTATTCTTAAGATAAGTAAATAAATGATGTAGGACTATATATTAGTTAATTAAAAAACAATATGCTATTATAATTTATATATATATATATATATATATATATATATATATATATATATATATATATATATATATATATATATATATATATATATATATATATATATATACATATATATATTACATCTTCGCTTCCAACAAGGCTACCAGCAACCACTATAAGAGTTTGGAAGTTACTGGAAGAGAAAAGATAGAATTCGTAGAGCAAGAAAATTATTGACAGATGACTTGAAAGATTGCAAATTATATGAATCAGGAAAGCAAGATGAAGGAAGCGAATTCTAAAGAACTGATGTTCAAAGAAAAAAACTAGAGGAATAAGAATTTTCAGAGCACTTAGGAACAGTCACAGAAAAAGGATGAGACTTGATTAAATGGCAAGTGACACGAGAATGAATTTTAGTAGATGAAACAAGGGATGCTAGCTCTTTAGAGCAGTGCCCATTATATTTTTTGTAGAAAAGAGAAAGAGAAGCAACATCATGACAATGTGACAGTGGTTGGAGATTGGCTGCAAGAGCAGGTCCAACTATGTTTACAATGCGTTTTTGCACCTTATCTAAAAAAGAAAGGGCATCATTAGAAAATCCGCCCCAAATATGGCAACATTATTCTATACAAGGACGGATTTGAGATTTAAAGAGATAGAGAAGAGAATCTGGAGTAAGGAGGTGTCGAGCTCCATAAAGAGATGCAGCCTTAGCAGACGCTAATTTTGGAACGGATTTGGTATACGGTTCAAAAAAAAGATCAGAAGTAAAAGTTAATCCTAGAAGATGAAGGGTAGATGACTCACCTAGTACATTATCATTCATAAATATAGGAAGATCTAAACTATTGCAATAACAATTGGCCAAAAAAATTGAGTTTTATCTGAAATAAAGTTCACCAGCCATTGTGAGCCCCATGCTGTAGCAGAGGTGAGATCTTTTTCAAGCTCATATACCCTCTCAATCAGAGAGTGTAGGCTTCTTATCATGACAAGAATAAATCGTAGTGTCGTCAGCAAACAATGGCACCTTAGATGTGAGAATATCTGGAAGATCGTTAATGTAAGTTAAAAAGAGTATAGGGCCAAGGATTAAACCTTGAGGAACCCCTGAAGTTACAGGATATAAAGAAGAGTGTATATATATATTGTTGTCCGTCAAGGACAACACTCAATATAAATATATATATATATATATATATATATATTATATATATATATATATATATATATATATACATATATATATATAGATATTCATTTTTCGAAATGAAATTCTTAAATGTTCTTTTTTTCTTGTTGAATTGACTAGGTACCTATTTTAAGTACTGCGGAGTATTTAAAAATTAATTTATAAATAAAGAAGGTCTCGATAGTTGAATAACTTCCAAGATAGTTATTACAAGAAAAAATATTACTTACATTAATCTTTGTAAAACTTTAAGATTTATCATTGACTTCATTGTATTTTCTTTAACTTTTTTTTGGGAAAAGCAAAATTTTGAATCACAGACTTTCAAATTTTGGAGGACCTGAATGAATTAAAGAAGTTGTTACTAATAAAAATTCATTAGGCATATTACATAAAAAAAAACTATATTGCATTAACCATTACATAAAATGAACTATAGCCAAAACCATTGTTCTATTTTTTTAAAACCGAAGGCAAAAATAAAAATGAACTTTAGGGTTAAATACATTTAATCAAATCAAATTTCTTTAATTTAAAACAAAATTAAATACAAAAACTACAAACACATCAATTCTAGATTCCTAAATGCATATTTAAATAAATGCAATATGAGTTTTAGAAATACAAAACAAAAATGTAACATAATATTACCAAATACAAACATGTATTTGACCAAAACATATATATCAACTGACAGTTGATGTAGTTGACGCTTCTAAAAATAAAATCTTAATTAACAAGTAAATAAAAATTATGGAAAAAAGATTTTCTTACAAGTGTTATTTTCTTAGCATTAGCAATTTTTTTTTTTAACTTTTCTGCTTAACTTTAAATTGTATCTAATTGATGTTTGACACTATCTATTTCTAAATTTTAACAAATACTACAAATTCTACTAATTTTAACTAATAAAAAATAATAACTAATAATTCTAAATTTTAACTAATTCTACTAATTCTAAATTTTAACAAAAGTCATTTTCATTTTATTTATTGACATATATTTTGTATTTTTAGCAAAAACAAAATCAGGGTTTACATTATTAAAACTGACGCTAAAGGTATATATATATATATATATATATATATATATATATATATATATATATATATATATATATATATATATATATATATATATATATATATATATATATATATATATATATATATATATATATATATATATATATATATATATATATATATATATATATATATATATATATATATATATATATATATATATATATATATACAAAGCTCGAAATAATTGTTCAATGGTTGCCGATCAACATTGATCGGCTGAAATAAATAAAATTAAAATCAGACGATCAAATCATTTTTAGACGATCTATTTTTTATAAAATTTTACTAAAATTTAAAATGCAATTTTTTTTTTAACCTTTCACCCAGCAAGCACAAGACGTCTTTAAAATAGTCTTGTCTTTGAAAAACGACGTTTAATATCTGGTTTTTTAAATCCTTTTTTCGGCGCTTATCTAAATTCTCTTATTTACGTCTTAAAGACGTCTTTAAAAAGACAGTAGAATATTTTGTGGTTTCGTATAACGTCTTTTGTACGTCAATTTTTTACTTTAGTTGCAATATTTTACATAGTGCTCCTTAAAACGTCTTAAACACGCCTTCAAAAAGACTGTATCAGAGTGAAAACATTTCGTGTCTTATAAAACCTAAATAAGTTTTCATATAAAGTTTATCAGTTTTCTTTAACGTAATTACGTTTGCTTTCTAAACTTCGACTTTTTAAACTTTAACTTTTTTAAGCATTATTCTTGTAAAAAGTTTTATATAGAAATAGAAACTGAAAATCGAATGAAGCGTCGTCGCCTGAATGAAAGTGTTTTGGATTTTATAACGACACAAGATGAAGTTATTAATATTAGTACTAACATGATTCATGAACTTAATGCTTCTTATAAACCTCAAACACCTTGTGAAGCCCCTACTAATATTTTTCAAGAAAGTAAAGTAAACAATTTATCTTGTAGTTATGAGAACTTTGAATGTTTTAATCCACCAACATTATTGAAAACAGAAACTTTATCAGAAGGTTTGGCAAAATGGTCCTCAAAAAGCAACATTTCTCAAAGTAATTTAAACAAACTTTTAAATATTCTCAGAAGGCATGGTCATTTAGAGTTGCCAAAAGATGGAAAAACCCTTTTAAAACCCTCTAAAGTTTTTTCAGTAGGTAGGAAGTGTGGTGGAACTTATGCATATTTTACCATTGCTGATGGTCTTAATTATTTTTTGAATACAAAAAATGATTATCAATATACTGAGTTATTTATTACTGTTAATGTTAATGGACTACCTCCTTTCAAATCTTCTAATCTTCAACTATGGCCAATTCTTGGTCTAATAGAGAACGATAATTTTATAATGCACTTTTCTGTGGAGTAAACCTAATTTTCTAAACGGTTTTATCAAAGAATTTTTATTTTATCTAATGAAGGTATAAACTATAATAATAAAAAAGATAATGTTAAACTTAAAGCATTCATATGTGATGCACCTTCTCGTTGTTTTCTTGAATGTATACAAGGTCATACAGGATATTACTCTTGCGAACGATGCCAAGTTAAAGGATTATATGAGAAACATAGAGTGGTTTTCGTCGATGAAAACATATCAACCTTAAGATTAACTGAGGAGTTTAATACCTTTTTGTACACTAGACATCAGAAATCCCTTAATCCTTTAGCTCAACCTTAAATATCTTGTGCTTCTGATTTTATTTTAGATTAAATGCACATGGTAAGACGCATAATTACTTTTTTAAAGCCAGGTTCTAAACTTTGTAGACTTACAAATGTCCAAATAAAAAAATATCTGATAATCTATTAAGCTTACGTGGTATGATGTCATCTGAATTTGCTCATCAACCACGTTCCCTTTTAGAGTTAGATCGTTGGAAAGCAACAGAATTTAGACAATTTATTTTATTATTTTATGGTCCTTTCGTTTTAAAGGGTGTTGTTAGCAAAAAAATATATAATCATTTTCTAACATTGCATGTTGCAATGGCAATTCTCTTAAATGAAGACAATCAATTTAGAAAACATTATCTTGAATTTGCTAGAGAACTAATAAAATATTTTCTTACTAATTCGAAACATATATATATATATATATATATATATATATATATATATATATATATATATATATATATATATATATATATATATATATATATATATATATATATATATATATATATATATATATATATATATATCAGGCGCGGATGCAGCATCTTTTGATATTTGAGATACCTAACTTCCAGACACGGAGCAAACTCAAAAAATTTATATGTTTATAGTTATATCAAATAAAGACGCTTTGCAAAAAATTGCAATGATTGGAGCCTGGGAACAAAAAAGCCCTAAAATTTTAGCTACACCTGCCCCAAACGTGATAGCAACAAGTTGATAAAATATTTTTTCTACTATTCTCAACCAAGTATATATTCATCGACAAATTTTAAAACTCACCCAATAATTTCTTAGCGTTCAACAATTATGGCCTTATAAAGTTTGCAACCCCCTCAAATTGAGGGAGGTTCAAACCTTTTATGGTCATAGTTTTTGAACGCTAAAAGATTTTTATGTTAATTTTAAAATTTGTCGA
>NC_061157.1:29421236-29443736 GCF_022113875.1 Hydra vulgaris
ATTACGACAATTTTCAAGTAACTGATAACAAAAAATAAAAATTAGCTAGAACGTGTCTATTTGTCGATGTAAAAAGACTTCTTTTATATACGAAAAAAAATGCGTTACTTAAAAATTTTAGGAATTTTTAGCGCTTGCGTTATTTAACTGATTTTTTTTTTGATTTAATAAAGCATTCTGGATATTTTTTGGACGAAAAAAGTATTAGACGCGAAAAAGACGTTCAAAAGACGTTTAGATTTTTAATGGGACGGACGGACGCGATTTGAACGTCTTTCAACGCTTTCAATCGGACTTATGATTTCTGCTGCTAATTTCAAACTAGAACAAGCTGGTTTTGGTTCTATATCCGCTGCAATATTGCAATCAGGTATTTCCATACCGGTTATAATTTGCACATTTTCTAAATTACAAGTTGTTGATAGATTTTTACCCTGTTGTATTTCATCAGCTACCCTGTTGTATTTCATCAGCTAAAATTGTGGTCTAATATGTTTCAGATAAGGCTTTTTTCCAAAAAAAGATACAGCTGGAGATATTCAAGGTCACCTTTCCAACCTAAATGTTCGTCAGCTATTTTAAACTGCTTTAAAATACTTGGATCAATGAATTTTTCAATAAAGTTTATGGGAGAGGAAGCTGATAAAGTCACACTTGATTTATTCTCTTCTAAATAAGGAGTCGGAACCACAGTTGACTCAGATAGTCTTTGAACAATTGTAGTCCACACTAATAGCATCAAATGGAAATATTCCGGTATTTTAAAACCACTTTTAACATTATTTGCCATAGAAGGATCAATTATAAATGAATATATATATATATATATATTGGCCCAAAAACTGCCACATCGAGCGGCTGCAAAATATGTATTGCATTTGGAAACAAAGCAACAAGAATTATTCCATTTTTAGAGCAAAACTCACTAAGTTCGATAAAAAAATGTGACGCATGACCATCAAAAAAAATAATAACTGGTAAAGGAATTTCTTCTTTTATCAAAAAAGGAAGAAAAATGTTTGTAATATACTCAAAAAAACATTCTGCGGTCATCCAACCATTTTCACTTTTTCCAATACCCCATCCTGATGGAGCAGTATTTATAACTCTATTTGGAAGACAAACATATTTAAAAATTGTTAATGGTGGAGCAAAAGTTCCGTTGGCATATACTTCAAATAAGGTGGTGATGCTTTTTTTATTACTTCGAGCACTTTCTTCATATGTATTTTTTCCTCGTTCACCAATTAATAAATTAGTTTTTGGTGACAACTGAAAACCACTCTCATCCATATTGAAAATGTGCATCGAGTCATTTAAATATTGAGCGTTTTCTCCTAAAAGCTTTGCTATTTCAGTAAACCAATCTCTTATGGCTATTTCAGTTACTCCTCCTCTAGCTCGGTTTAAGTATTCACCTCGTTTTTGAGATAACTGCTCGTGACGGCGAAATGCATAAAACCAACCTTTTTCAGGACGGTTGTTAGTAAATTGTGTTTTTATTTTGTTGGAATTCAAGTATTTTTGCACAGTATTTAATAGCTGTACTACAGACATGGCAAATCCCATTCTGGTGCATGTTAGTAACCACTCGACTAATTTATTTTCAATGTGTTCACCTAGTACTGATTCATAACCGCAGTGTTGTATCTTCAGAGAGGTTTTTCCAGATATTTTATAACAAAGCGTCTGATAAGGAATTCCAAACGTCTTGCTTGCTTTGTACACAACCATACCTTTTTTAACAGCATTAATAGCATCTCTTAATTGGCTATCTGTATATTGAAGTCTTCGTTTTGAGTTACAAACTTTTGTTTTATATTTTTGTCTTGCCATTGTAAAAGAATCTAACTGAAATTTTTATTTTTATAGTGAAAAAGAAACAAATTGATTATTTGTTTATTTATTGGACATACGATATGTATGGAATGACATTTTTTTAGTTCATACTTATCGTACGTTCAAAAATACTACATTGATACTATAATGATGAGTGGTTTTAATAATATTAATAATGATCCATGTTTTATTTACCTTATTAAATCAATTTAGAAATAAAATTTTATCTTATCTTCTTAAATTATCTTGTTTTATTTGAAACGCTTTTAACAGCTGGTACTTAAAAAAAAAGTATTTTCACAGGCTGACGTAATAAGCCCACTGAGTTTATATAAGTAACTATGTATTGCGGTTTCTATGTATTGTAATAGAAGTGCATGACGATGTTGTTGATAAACAAAATATATATATATAAAATAATTACTACTTAGTGCAAAATTTATGTTAGTATTTAAAACCTACGATAAGTGTCGACTCACGCTAGGTGTGGAAACGACCCTAGTTGATAATAACAATTCAAAGTTTTGTTTTTTTTTGTTTTTAAAAAATATTTAAGAAATAAATCAAGTATTTAATTTAGTATTAACTAATCTAGATAGATCTATACCATAACTAAAATAGTATATTGATAAGCTGTTCTGTGTTGAATTTTTAAAAAAATGGCTATTTTCATAGCCACAAGTTATTAAAAATATCTTATTAAAAATATAAGTTGAGAAATTTTGCAAAAGACACAGAAACTTTGCAAAGGACGAAGAATCAGATGAAAGGAGATTTGTTTATAATTTTAATAAGTTTATACTCAATAATACTGTTTATAAATTTCTAAAAAAAGTTTGTAAAATCCTGTAAAATATTGGTGCCTACTGTTTTTTGAATAAAAATATCCGGACTAATGTAATTTTCCGGGTTAGCCAGGAATTAGTCCGGATGAACCGAAAAAAATAGACTAATCTGTTATTTTATAAAAATTGGATATTTTTCTTTTAAATATAGAAATATAAACAAAAATTCAATGTCTTGTGAAAAAATCAATTCAATATATTAAATGCTTCTTTATTTATAACCCTATTTTCTCTTTTTGCATTGGAGCGACGCATAGTGCATTTAAGTGCATCGAGGGAAACTATACCCTCTACTCCCTACACCAAACATCTTTTTATTGGAAAACAGGATCTTTAGTAAGAATTATAACTTTTCTATTGATTAGCTGGTTAATTGTGACAAATCAGAAAATCGATGTACGTACTTTTAAATTAAACCCTCCCTTCCTCCCCCCCCCCCAACCTCATATGCTTTCATACGCTTTTAGAAGACCTCCCTTCCCCTATGAACGTACGTAGTTTATGGACGACTTCTAAGAAAAATAACTGAAATACCGATATATACCGGTATTGAGTATACCGGTATTGGATGTCCTATTATACATGTATGATATAAAAAAGTTCAAAATAATTTTACATTTTTGACAATTTATGCGGTGGGGTTACTTGTGTTATTCAAATGTTATTCAAATTACCCAGAACGCGAAAAAACAAATACAACAATATATGTTATGCTATACCACCGGTTAACAACTGTAGCAGACCAATGAATTACTTTAGTTTTTTTATAACGAATTAATTTATAATATAAAACTTATATAACTTGTATATAATGTTCCGAAATACTTTACTGATAGCTTTTTTCATATCAACGCAAACAAATATATCACACGAGGAACAGGCAACTTCACCCTACCTTTTATAAAAAACAAAACTCTCGCAATTTTTTTTAATATACCGTGGCCCATACTTACATAACAAAATAATACTTCAAAATATGGAACTTAATAAAATGGATAACCTTATTACTCTGAAAAAATGACTAAAACATATCATAATTAACTTAACCAACTTCACCGAAATGTATTAAACAATTTGTGAAAAATAGTAATAATAAAAAGCCCTACTACTTCTACTATATAGTAGATACCAAAATACTTATGTGTATTTGTTGAACTAGTTCATTAAAAATTATTTTATGTTTTAAAGGTTCTCGATGAAAAGACTATTTTAGTCTTCTGCAAGTTTCCTTACAACAAAGAAAAATATTTTTTAAGAATAATTATATATATATATATTCAACAACGTCCACAAGCAAGTCCCTAGTAGCCCTGTGGTACGACGGACTTGCAAAAATTTTTTAAATGCATGGGTTAAGCACTTTATATTATAAACAACGAATAGTTACCTTATTTTGTACACTGTACAACGCGCATGCGCTAAACAGAATTTTGAATTTCTTTTGTCTTGTAAAAATTTAAATGGTACAAAAATTGTTTAATTGTACGTTTTGTACTTATATGTAAAAATATGTAATTTTGTTTTATTAAAATATACGGATACTTGTGTTGTAAAAAAAAAAAAAAAACTTAAACAACAAGCTGCTACACGAGCTGAGACAGTGTATAAAGTGTTCTGACCTATTTTTTGAGAAAAATATCTAAAATATTAAAATGATTTTTGAAGGAACAATAACAATCTTTAAATATTGAAAGACTTTAAATAATCAAAATATAAACATTTTAAAAAATTTTGATATTTAAGGTTTGAACAGTTTCTATAAATATTTGCCATAATTTCAGCTAGAAAAAAAAAAGATCTGTATTCAAAGTTACTTCGCTATTCAAAGGTGCTGCTATTTAAGGTACAATACCCCGGTAAACGGTACGTCCAAAAAAATTATAAATTTGACCCCACCCCTCTGTTGCTATGCGTAATTTTTTGTCTTCCACACCCCACCTCTAAAAAGTACGTACAATTTTGACCCCCTCCCCCTCCTTCTTCTTTATGAATTATAAAAGTTAAAATTTAGAAAAAAATATATAAATTAAGAAACGCTTTTTAAAATAGAGCGTACGTTTTCTATTGATCATACCCCTCTATTCCCCATTACATTATTCTCCCTAACCCCCAAAAGTACTATTTCAAGAACCCCACAGTCCTAGGTTTTGGCAGCGAATGTTTTGAGAAAAATAAATAAAACTAATTATCCATAAAAATTAACATACTAATTAATAAAAAACTGTTTGTATTTTTTTAAATAAAGACTTAATGGTTGTCTATAAATTACCTCACTCTCTAGGGAAAAGGTAAATGGTTTAATGACAACTCATACGGGATCTGTCACTAAAGAGTTACAATGTTGTGACGAGGGAGGAGAGTGGGTCAAAAATGAGTCCTCCCTATTATCAAAAGTGATAATAAAAAAGATTTTAACAAGATTTAAATGATTAAAACTATTTTTTATGCGTCTTCTTCAGTTTTTAAATCAAAATCTACGACTGGGTATCATTTATGATAAAAAGGCCTATTGCACTCAGCTGAGCTCAGAAAATTTGGTTGTAAATTTTATCTATATATGAGAGTGTAATTTAAAGTAAATCACATGTGCGGCCTAGTTCGGCCTAGTGTTTTTCAGCTTGTGTAAAGGTAGGTGTTAAAAAAAATGTTGCGCATTTTAAGAGGTTTTATTGAAAAACATTTTGAATAAATCAAGCATAAAAAAGAAATTTTCATATTGCTTCTTCTCATTTCAATATATGATGTCAATTGACTAATATAAACTTTAAAGAAATTAAAATGTTGTAAAACTTGCTGCCCTTATATTTCATTTTCATATAATTTTTTACATTTTCATCGATATTTGAAAAACAAAGTATTGCCATTTTTGTAGTAAAATTGATATACTGAGCTCATAAATCACAGTAGTATCATATACACATAATCCAGATTACATTTATAAAAAAAAATTACTCCAATATAAAAATTAGTTTTGAAGGGTTTTGCTCACCTTTGGCCCGCTGTGCATTGTAAAATTTAAATATTGCGTGACGTTATTTATGGACGACACCTACGGATAAAATGGACTTCGCTTCATTTAGAAAAATGCTTTTCAATTTTAATTATATATAAGCAAAAATAAAACTAGGGGAAAGTCGGGTAGCCCCGGGCACTTAAGGAAAAAATAGATTGTACACATGTACTAACAGAAAGAAAAAAATAGATTGTACACATGTACTAACAGAAAGAAAAAATAGATAGTACAAATAACAGAAAGAAAAGTGTTAAAAGAGTTTTTTAAAAGTATAAACATTTATCTATCGAATTAGAAACAAAAAAATAATTATTGCGTACCTTAATAATATACAAAACATAAAATAAATATTTAAAAATTGGAGAGTAATCCCGGTTACATAGTTAAACCACGATTTTTTTTTTTTTTTACGTGTGTGACACAAATATAATATAAAATTAATTATCATTGGACTGTTCTCAACACATTTTAACTCTGATATATAAGGAATGGGAATGAAAATTTCATCATTTAGAAATATAAGCATTAGCTTTTTACTAATGAAAATAAACACTTTAAAAGCACTTTTTTCAAATCTCAGGACTTTTCATTGGAATTAAATAAATTACTGTTATTGGTTTGTGTATTATATTAAGTGTATTATTATTAATATTAAAACGCTGCTCATTTTTAATATGTAAATAGATTAAGTTGTCCGGAACCTCCCTCCAAACATGTATCCGTTACCACCCGATCATACCTCATTCACAAATACTAGTTTAAAACCCGTGAATTAAACTATTTTTTTTTTGTAATAAAAATTATATATAAAAATATATAAAAATATATCTTTAAAATATATAAAAATGAATCTTAAATCAATAAAAAATTATTAGTTTACATAAAAGTTAGATATATTAATATGTGAATCAAATATGAAGATACATCCCCAGTAAGCACTGGACGTTTTTAAAACGTTTAAAAAACTTATTAAAACCAGATTTTAAACGTTTTAAAACGATCTGTGCTTACGGGGTTGCTTTAGTGGTGAGAAACAATATCCAGTCAACCCCTTTGACATTTTATGATAGATATTTTGCTATAAAATCCTATAAAAGTTTTTATAGGATTTTAAATCACATAGCTTCTTTAGTTTAAGCTGTACATCAAGTGTCTGAGTTACCCGCCGTCCAGGACTACCCGACTTCCCCCTACATAAAAATATTTTGCCTCTGAGAAAGATGTTTGTGAGGCTCGTGTATTATTTTCCGTTACCAAATGTTCCTTGATAGAATCGCAGTCAAACTATAGTTTATTATATATTTTTTTAGAAAATTTGTTTTAATAGGTATACACATCTGCAGTGTTTTTTATTTGAAGAATTAAATGAATTAATTTTAATCTGGGCGGATGTCCAGTTGAGGCACCTCCTTTAGTATGTCCATAAAAAACAAGTCCTAGCCGCAATAAGTAATTTTGAAAATAACAGTCTCAAATCTTCTTTTTTTTTATTGCAGACTTAAAAATGAAAGGAGAGGGCCTGAAATACACGTCAATTATACTCAGGGCCAGTGTAAAAGGGGTGGGATTGTGTGTGCGTAGGAGGATACTGTGCCGCTTCTCCTATGCATACACTTTTTTATGTTGGAAACCTATGATATTTGTTCGTTAATTAACTTTTCTATTGATTAGTTAGGAAATTATGGACAACGATGAGACGGTATAGTATTTTTTAAAAAAAATTGTTGTTTATTCAAAAACATTTAGTTATCAAAAAGTACTTGATAACTGTGATAAACTAGAAAAACAAACATTACCAAGGAATATTTTTTAAAACATACATACGTACGTTTATATTAAACATTTATGTTTTAAAACATGACATAATTCTTTGCTTGTCAGATTAATGAACTTGACGTTGAAAAATTTGTAGTCGAAAAAAGTATGAGATTACAAAACAAACATTATATAAGACATTATAAAGTAAATTATATAAGACAAAACAAAATTTAATATACGTTTTTTTTTCTGTATGCAAATTTTTTGTCTTAATGGTGTACACTGCAGTATATATTACACTGAATTGCAACTACATTATATTTTACAAGTTCTTTAATTATAGAATAATAACTTGACTAAATCTTTTAGAATTTGCAGCTCTGAGTGATTATTTTTTTCCGAATATATCCGGAGTGTCAGATATTATTATTAAACATTTTCAAGTTTTCCAAGTGATACTAAAGCCGACAACATAGGCCTCTATGGTTCTTATTTTGACCCCCATAGCCATCTATAAAAATGTGTAGGTCTTTTACTTTCCAATTTCCGTACTTCATATTTTTATATTGCAGTAAAAAGCAAGATTTTAAAAAGGAAGATTTATTTGGGCCTTTCAAAGCGACTTCTTCATGTTATAAAAAGAAAATTGCAAAGTTAGTTTTAAGGTTATGTACACCTAGGGCCTTAACTGTTAGCTGTCTAAGATAAAATGTTTCTTGGTCAGGTTTTCCAGGTAATTATAAGTTTTTCATGTATTCTACCAATATAGCACTTATAGACTTGTCAGTAAAACTTTTTATTTTTTCGTAAAAATTATTTGACCTTAACAATTTAGATATAAACAATGTTTTCCACAACATGTACTAGCTTTGCTGGTTCATTTAAAAATATGCTTTATATATTAATTTTCAACTCTTCACATGTGTCAACTTATCGTGGACCAAATTTTAAAGAAAAACTAAAGTAATAAAAAAAAAACCTTTTTCTAAAAGAAAAAAAGCTAGAATTAAAGTTAGTTGTTTGTAAGCCTAGCCTAAAGAATAAACCTATCTTGTCTAACCTATCTTATCCTAGTCTTGGAATTGAAATAACACAATAGATAAACCTACAGTTTCATAATAAATTTTATTCAAAGAATAGATTAAATTCCATGAAATTTAAGTTTTAGTAAGAAGCAAAACTTTAGAAGTAAAGTTAGATAACTATAGGTCTAGCCTAAATAATGAAGATTACCTAGTCTTGGAAATGTTTTAGCAACAACTTAATGCGTTCAATAAAAAAGTTGTTAATTATATTTTTAGGCTTGTGTACATATATACCTCAAAACCACTTAGTCATTAATTAAAAGTAAACTTTCAATTTTTTCCTTGCGATACACTTGGTTATTTTTTCTCTTTACAGTCAACAAAAGCAGAATCCTTCACTCTAACCTTTTTTATTCTTTTTATTTATTTCTTTTATAACCAGACGTGTTAAGTAAGCATTTCTTTCTTCTATGAGGTAACATTTCTTGCACCAACATCTTCTAAAGGTATATTAGAACCATCAATATTCATTTTTAAGAACCATAATCTTAACAACAAAATAACAACACTCTGTCAGCTGTAGAGAACTCTCGATTTTTTAGTGTAGAAACTCCACCAATCCAAGAATTATGTTATTTCTGTGACGAATGTAATTTTATGGGCATTAGAATAGCACATAAAAAAACGTGGACTGCTGTTGTTTCTTCATAAAATGACGTACTTACATGCATAGAATTCAAAATTACTTAAAATTGAAAATGGTCAAAAATTTGACTTATGTTTTTTATGTTGTTATTGTAATTTAATTAATAAAACAAATGGACTCAAAATTATTAAAATTTATTCCATAAGTAAAAAAACATTTTAAATTTAACTAAAAGCCGAGTTTCTACAAAAAATAAGTAAATAGAAACGTAGACAAACGTAGTGAGAAAACTATCGTTAGGTTAATTCTAAGAAATTAAAAAATTAATCTTTAAAGCTTTTAGTTAAATATTTTCAATTGGAATGTCACGTGCTCAAATATGATGTCATTATTGAAGAAACTAGTTTTACAATGAATTGAAATTAAAAAAAACTATTATTTTTTTAATTATCTTTCTTAAAACAATTTTTAAATTAAGTTACAATAAATTTATTACAAATAATATTAATACAAAAATTGAACTGCTGTAAATATTAATACAAAAATTGAACTGCTGTAAAATACCAAATTAAACTTTTAATTAAAAATGCTTATGATCTTTTAATAATAAAATAAAAAAAAAGTAATCATACAATTTTATTTAATAATAAAATAAATTAAAATAAAATTGTTGCAACAAAAAAAAATTAAAAATTACTCTATCATGATTTTGGTAAAATTAATACAAAAAACTTTTTAAAAAAAATGACTGTTTTCTACAATTTCTTTTAAATTTTTTCTTCACTATGAGTTTTTTAAAGTTTTCTGATCATTCTTTTTGAGGTTTTGAATGTTTTTCCACATTTCTTTTTTTGCACTAAAACAGAAATTTCAAATGAATTTACAAATGAAACGTATGAATTATCTTAAAAGCTCAAAACTATATATGTATTTAATATCAAAAAAAACTTATAAAATCTGCCTGGGAACTAACTTTTAATTCGCACAAAAAAAATTTAATAGTTAAAATTTTTCATACCCGATCATTTGACAATTATGTTTGATGAAAAACCGGTCACATTCTTCATTAACAATATTATATTTCATTGCCTCATTGCATTCTTCACATTTTTGTTTTATATTTTCATTATTGATAGCCATTTTTTGTATGCCGAAGCGAGGACCTAACAATCATTTTAAACCAAATTAGTTAAAATTTCAAAGCTAATATCAGTCATTTAGTTGTTAAATAATGAAACTAAAAAACAATTTAACTGATTGTTAAAATTAAAGAAACATTTTATCAGCAAAATCAACATTGTACCGTTATGCAACTTTAATAATCAAGTAACCATTTTGACGGTATTTAAAAAAAACCCTGGAAACTTTGTAAAAAATCTGATTTTGATAACTCAGATTTTACCTTGCGCTTCAATGCTTAATAATTCGATAGTTATCATTGAAAACAACAGTGCGACTTTTATTGCGTTCATGTTTTTAATCTTGAAAAAGCGTTTTCTCTCAATGAAGATATAGAGAAGCTTTATACCTTTAATACCAAATATTTTTATTAATATTGCTGATTCGTGTAATTTATAAGCATTTATATGCACCAACTAAGAAAGTAAAGTTAATTCTTTTGATCCCTTGTTGATCTCATTCTCATAGGAATTTTGTTTGGTTTGGAACGATGCATTAATAAAATTAGTTATATAATGTTGATGTTTATTTTCTTAAACATTTAAATAGTTACATAATATAAATATTGTTATATAATTATTGTTACATTTATTATTGTTTCTATGAACCACCCTGCAAATCACCCTAAAGTTTATCAACTATTTATTCCAAAAGAAATGAACTCAGAAAAAAATAAAAATTATTTCTTAGAACGATCAACAGATTGTAACTTGTGTTCTGTATATTGTGCAGTAAATTGTTCTACCTGTCCTTGTTTTTTTTTTACTTATGTTTTAATATTTCCATACTCTTTCTTCTGAAATAATATATAAAAATAATTATTATTTTAAATGTGTTAAAATTGTAGAAATTGTTTTTATCCATAATTAGCTTTTAGCTTACTATGAAAGAAGTCAGCCTAAAAGTAGACGAAATAACCGATTTGCACAAACAGGAATTTACCCCTAAAAGCTCAAGTTTTTAATGTTTTGATAAACTCCACTGAGAGTCAATTAAACCTGAAAATTCTATGAATTTTATGAGCTGATACATAAGGCTTAAAAATTGAAATTTGATATTTAATATAAGTATAAAAGATTTAATGATCACTAAGAATAAAAATATGGTCAAATAAATAGCACTTTGTTGTAATATAAAAAATTTTAAAATACTTTTTGAGTTTTTATAAACCATATTTTGTTTACAATATATGTTAAATAATAAGGTTGCAATGTTATTAAGATTTGCGGTGCTCTGTGATAAGACCGTAAGGACTTCATGGGGCACCTAAACAAAATTAAAAAAAAAAAGATTGCTTCAGAATAAAGAGATCTAAGATTCGATGCCTGTTCTGGCTATATTTACAACTCCGGTTATAGAAGGCAAAACCAAAAAAACTTAATATTAAATAAAGTGCTGATAATCTATCACAAAACGTATTTCTTGTAAGTATAATGAACCTGGCTAGGTAATGTTGAAATAAAATTATTTTACCAATTAAGGAGTAAAATTAATTCTGCTGATCTCATTTTCATAAAAATTTTGTTTGTTTTGTAATGGTGCATTAATAAAATAAGTTATATAACGTTGATATTTATTTTGTTGAATGTTTAAATATTTACATAACATAAAATTGATGCTATGTTTTAAATTGTTACTTTAAACTTTCCTGCAGATCACTTTCAACCATCCTACAGACCACCCAAAGATGATCAACTATTTATTTCGTACGAGATCAACTCTCACAAATAAGTAACAGTTATTTCTAATAAACTTTTTGTAACTTGCTCGCATCACCTGTTCCTGTTTTTTTATTTACATATTTTTTTTTGCTTTGTTTTTTTGTTTTATGATATTTAAAAATACTAAAAGTGTTGTAAATTGCTTTTTATCAAAAATTAACTTTTCTTTCACTATCTAATGTAGAGATAAAAGAGAAAGCCAGTTAAATAGTAGACTCTAATAAGTCCCTAGAGTGAATTTTTTTTTTTTTTTTTTTTTTTTAGTGTAATTTATTTCGCCGTTAAAAAATGTTTACATTGCATATACATTTATATAAATTGATGGCTGGAGCAAGAAGAAGGCACATTTCGCCTTATCGCCGAGCCCCATTAAAAATTCTACATAACCGTAACATACAAATATATATATATAAAAGAAACAATTAGAAATGAAATAGAAAATAACTAATATAATAAAAAAAAAATAAAAAATAAGATTTAATTAAGAAGCGTTAAGATGCTTAACAGTTGCTAAAATGTTTAAGAAATAAGTTAATATAAAAAAAAAAATTCCTGAATATAAAAGAAATTGAAAAAATAAAATCTCATAATTAACACTAAATGAATATGTAACATCATCACTTATGACATCATCACTTGTGATATCATCACTTGGATTTCTTATTCTTTTTTTTTTTTTTTTTCTTTTTTTCCTTTTTCTTTCTTTTCTTATTCATATTATCATATATCATTGATATAATTGAATCTGTTTTTTTTTATTTTTTTTTTATTGTGTTTACTTTAAAATAAACATTTAAAGTCGGATTTATTGAGATCCATAAACAATAATAATCGTTTTGATTCATCCTTAAATTGCTCTAATGTAGTCTGCTTTTTGTTAACAATATCTGGAAATTTCTTCCACAGATAAGGTCCGCGGTATTTTTTATACCGCGGTATTTTTTATTTATAATCGATTAATCCGACATTTTAATTCTATGTTTCTTTATTGATACTTTTTTTACTGATACTTAAAAACTGTGAAATTTGATACTCAAATGTTTTGTAAAAGATATGATGAACATAATTGATTTTAATATTTTGACAAATTAAAAAAGCTTTTTAAATTAAAAAAATATTATAAATTAAAATTTAATTTAAAATATTTGTTTTGAGCTTTCATTCATTCAGTTTATAATAATTAATATAAAAACTTTTAAGTGTATAGGTTACAGGCTATTAAACAATAATATGCTAATAATCTATTATCATCAAAAAAAAGTAATCAAAGTCTATATTTTATAAAGTTCATAAAATAATTAAAGGAAAGTATATAAATGCAATAAAATATAATATTTATCTAATTACTAAGTTTTTTAATAATGAATTAAGTTTATATATAAAGCTCATTTTTTTTTCTAATAAACTGTCAACCTTATGTGGTAAAATGCAACAAAAATATGTTTGAAATAAATAAATAAGCAACGAAATAGCAACGAAAATATGTTTGAAAACCCGCTGTTTGCGGTGTTAAGAAACAGACGAAAATAAGTAAATGTTAAAAGTGTAGTTTTGTAAGCAAAAAGTAATTGTAAGTGTTTGTAAGCAAAAAGTGTTAGTGAAACAATGACGTAATAATGCAATTTTGACGTCATTACTTCTTCTGTACAAATTTTAAACAAAACTGCAGTTTGACGTCATTACTTCTTGCGTACAAGTTTTAAACTTTCATTACGGTTACCTGTTTTTTAAGATCGCAAAAAGTTGGTTTTCAAACATATTTTTATTGTGGTTGTCTGTTTTTTTTAAATTGAAAAAGGTGGGTTTTTAAACATATTTTCATTGCGGTTGTCTATTTTTTAAAATTGTAAAAGGTGGGTTTTCAAACATTTTCATTGCGATTGACTGTTTTTTAAAATTGCAACAGGTGGATTTTTAAAAATATTTTCATTGTGGTGCTTGTTTTTTAACGTTGCAAAAGTTGTTTTTTCAAAAATATTTTATAAACTTTTTTGAATAAGATGTGCAAGCAAAAAAAAATGTGCTCTCGTTTTCATATTTATTTTAATGTACGTCACAATATATCACATTTACGCAATATTATTTTAAAATATATTGTTTTTATATGCTTTATAGGAAAAACCAAACGTGGAGTAAACCCCAATTATTTATACACTCCAAACATTTATAGTACTGTTATATTGAAGCCCCAGGTAAGAGACTGACACAATGAGCCAGATCCGGAGGCTGACACAATGAGCCAGAAACGGTTCAAAAAATGGTTTCCTTATATCTCTAATAATAAAGAAGAAGCAATTGTTGAAGCGCTTCCCAAACGCGAAAGCGTACAAAAAACGTACAATGAACGTTTAGACGTTTAGAATTAACCTTATCATTTAAAGACAGTGTTGTTAGTATTTGGCCTTGTCTTAAGGTCTAAAACTGAGGCCATGGCTTTGGCCTTGAAACTGTTGGCCTTGGACTTGATTGTTTTGGCATTGCCCTTAAAAAAAAAATACATGTTTTCTTATTGATTTCATTGAATTCCGCGCATAACCTTGGTCTATTTTTAAAAAATGTGGTTTTATTGTTACTGCACTTGCTACATACAGTTTTGATAATAATTGGCCTTAAAGTAAGGCAAAAATTGATGTCTTTGATCTTGAAAATGTTTGCGTAATCTTGGCCTTGACTTTAAAGCTCATGGCTTTGTAACTTTTGGCCTTGGTCTTGAACTTTGCCTTGTAAGGTGTGGCCTTGATCTTGCTACATTTGGCCTTGTTAACAACTCTGTTTAAAGATCATATTTAAGGATAGACAAAATATTGAGTTTTTCCCTCATTCTATATACTGATATCTATCATCAATTTCAGTATTAGAATACTTGAAAGTTTTTTTATTATAAAGAAAATATTATTAACTACAAAGTAGTTCAGTTTTTTCATCAATTTTTCAAAATAAATTTACAAATTTATAAGTTGGCTGGAATTCACAAAACCCACTGTAGTGCTTCATCATCCACTTAAGTTATTGCATCAGTATTGTACTACTGCCGAAATTACTGCATCATCCTGTAATTCCAAATAAGTTCATTGATCAAAGGACAAAAATTGCCATCTAAAAGGCAAGTTTTCCAAACTAATTTTTTCTTTAAAAATAACAACAATGTAAGAGAAAGTGCAGGTCTTTTGACATATCTGGTTCTAGACTTTTGGCAAAGAGCTAGGTTCCTACAAAGCAACGTTATCATGTTATAACACGTGTTGAAAAACTTGTTGAGAAATACGGAAATCTAAAAAAAGAATAAAGGCCGCGTAAAACAGAAACTCAGCAAAAAAAAAATGAAAAAATTTTTTCCCAAGAAATCAAAAAACTATTTGATATTGCTCATAAAGGTGCTTTAAAATTAATCACTGCAAAGAAAAGAAAGAAACGGCTACATGAGTTCAGTTTATTGTAAATTGTTCAAACAAGAGCAGCGTATTTTAAACTGAAAAAAAGCATACGAAGAATAAAAAACAAAAGAGCTAAGTAGAAAAGAAAAAAACGTGTTCAACAGTCACAGACCCTTATTTGACAGACTCAGACTCTTCTCAGGGTACTGATAATGAAGTAGATGACTTTGTTCCATCATTAGCTAAAAAACTGAAAAAGTGGGAACAAAAAAATAAAAATAAAGTGATTACTCCAGCATTTTGTTCCGCTCTTGATCGTTTGAAAATTTCGAATTGTTTTGGTTCCTTGGTTTTGTCTACAATTTGTCAAGAGTTTGGTGCCAATATTGAACATGTTTCAATATCATATGAATCTCTTCGATGTGCACATATTGAAAATGGTAAAGAAGTTGCAAAAAGAATTATTTTAGAATTCAAGTCACAAGTTCCATTAACTGTTCATTGAGACGGAAAATTGTCACCTGATTTGAACAGCAGAGATGAAGTGGGTTTACTGCCTATATTAGTGACAGAATATGATGTAGAAAAACTGTTGTTGGTCCCAAAACTGGATAGATGCACCGGTTAACAAATGAGTTATGCAACAGAACAAGCTTTGAAGATTAGAACATTTCATATAACAAATTTGTGGTACTCTGTTTTGATACTACTTTAAGCAACAGGTATACATTCAGGTGCTTGTACCTTGCTGGAAAAACTAATTAGAAAGTCTTTATTATACACAGCTTGTCGATACCATGTTTATAAAAAGTGATTTTATCCCATGTTTACAAAATTTTCTTTGGAGCATCTTCTGATGCAGAGGTCAAGTTATTTTTACGATTTCGTGATCAGTGGAGTAAATTCGATTCTGAATTTTGGCTTTTAATTGATGCAGATCTCAAAGTGTATGGTTTGCTTGTACCATCAGCAGTAAAATTTGCTGTAAATGTGCTGCTAGGAACAAAACAACCTGGCGATAATTACAAAGAACTTTTGAAACAGTCAATAATTTTTTAGGAAAAAATCCTCCAGGTCAAAGCGGAATAACCTTTCATAGTCCTGGTGGTATGCACCAAAGACGATGGATGGTAAAAGCACTTTACATTTTTAATTTTTTCAATTTTGATTTATATGGAACACTAGTTTTGGGCTCCCATCTCTTCATATGCTCCTCACAATGACCTGACACTGATTAAGAATTTGTATAATTTCAAAATATTTGACAAAGAAGTTGCTGAATCTGCCATAAAAGCCATTGCAGGACATTTATGGTAATTAACTGAAGAACTTGTGAATCTCTTTTTTTAGCAATGATGTTGATAAACCAAACTAAAGAAAAAATGTTGATTGCACTTGAAAAGCCAGCTAAAAAAAAAACAGGTAAAAAGACTTGAAGGTAAAGAATTAATGGATACAATAGTAAAAATGAACTTAGATGAACAACAAACAGATCAAAATATATATTTGAAGTGCTTTGAATAAATTGGACATTTATTAAGGATCATTGCCTAGACACATGGAGTACAGTAATCAAATACCAGGAAGCATACAAAAATGTTAATTCTATGAAAGTTGTGAATGACACAGCCGAAAAAGGGGTGGAACTTGTTTTAGATTACATAAAAATCTTGACGAAAGATGAAACTGAAGCTGTTATGTTCTCGACCGTTCCAAAATCAAACCTATTCAGGGCCTCACTTTCAAAATTATCTATGCTACATAGGTTATTATTCGTAGAAATATCGTCTTTAAAATATTAAGTTCAGTGCATAATCTGGACGTATGCAGAAAGACTAAGTTAAATTGTACACTGTGATGGTTTCACAAAATTGGCTCTCCAACGAGCCAATTAGAGAAACTAATTAAGAAAAGTATATCGTTTGTCTGAATAACAATATTTTCGGTTGAATATTATCTTCAGCGCGAGTTGTACTTTTTTCACAAAAACATCCCTGAAATAGTTACTGGACTTACTTCTTCGAAGTTTTACTAAACTGAGTAATTTTTGAGCTTGCAGTTGAAATTCTGGAAGATCAACTTAATGAACTTGAAAAGCCTGACCTACTTTTTTAAGTATGGCTGAGTAATGCAAAATAGTATGTGCTGGGCTTTGATAAACAATAAAGTTATGTGCATTTTCATTACATACAAATGGAATTACATGATTGTCATGTTATTCCATTTGTATGTAATGAAAATTCTTCCAGATCAAAATAAATATCTTTCAGCTTCTTAAGTGTTTGAGTTTTTTTGTAGAAATAGCTTTCTTATAGTATATATAATATAATATAAGAAATAGCTTATACGAAAAAATGCAATAATTGTTTTAATAGCGCAATAGTATTTTTTTACCATTGCCACATCTTTTAGACAATACCTACAAGATTAAGTTTATGTGAAGCATAGTGAACAAAAACGGCTTTATGTTAAATCCGTCGAACTTTTGCCTGAATACCATTTTCTTTTCCAGCCAGTGTGGAGCACCCATCATAACCTTGACCGAGTAAATTATTATGGAGAAGACAAAATGTTTCGAAATTTTGAATGATATAATCAAATATCACAGCAACGTTCATATTTTTCAGCGGTAAATATCTATAAAAATTAAAAATTCCTCACGAATTATAGTCTTTTCTTTAGACGTATTAACAATACGTAAAATTAACGTGTTTAACACGTATTAACAAAACCAGTAATAACTATTCAGTTCAGCATTGTCGGCACCTTTCACAATATCTTCTTGCAGAGCATGTTCAGACAAATTAAATAAATAATTCTGCGTTCGATGTGATAATTAACGGGCATTTTTAGCTACTGTATCAAAAGTTTTTTTAAATAAGTCTCCTCTCTCAATTTTATACTCATAACGTTGGAGGATAATTCCTTTGTTATTATATTTTTCGCGTAATACCAAGTCATTTGTTCAACAATATAAGATTGTAAAAGTATAGGATACAGCTCAGTTGTTTCTAATAGTTTGTTTTACTGAATTATCTATCTTACAAAGAATATTTTAATTTAGATCTCTTATTGTTGATGCAAAGTGTTCAGCATCTCACTGAGCCCCACAATGCCATGCTGATATCATTTTTGACACTTTTAGTAAAGTTTTTATACTTTGTAAAAAGATTAGTAATGAAGACACCTTAAATTCCTTAAAACTGGCTATAGAAATTAGACACAAAATACCCAAAACATATTTTTATCTAGGTAAATATGATAACCATTGAGTATACTAGGTATTAAAAAATGTCACTTCTAAATCGTAGGGCGGATAAGGCTGGTAAAGATCAATTAGCAAACAATACGTAAAATCAATAGGAAATTTTTTTGTCAATGTCATAATTTAACCTAGAATTTTGACTTTAAGTTTATCTGCATCTCGTTCGAGAGATCTTTATCGTGTTATCTTTATGTTAATTAAAACCACTAAAAAAATTATTTTTTAGTTAGAGAAAATTGCAAAAAAGATTTTAGCAAACTAAAAATTTCTTTTATTGTTAATCTTTTTATATCTTATCATCAACTCATTTCATTATATTATCAACAATTTTTTTAACTTGTTAAAATTAATTTTATCATATTTCCATTATTTTAGATGAAATTGATTATCATTTTTGCACAATATTTTTACTTTGACTGTCTTGAAACAGTTTTGAACCTATGTGCAAATTTTTTTTCACCTTTATAGTACTGAAATATTACAATTTTTTTTCGAAACCGTACAAACAAGTAGTTAATTTTTTTCTGAAACCGTAATGAAACGTTGAGTTTGTAATGAAATCGTATCGCTTAAGATTCAAAAAATTTATTCTTACCAAAACCATACAATAACAACAATAAGTAACAACTTTTACGGCACTCAGGTTGGTAAGAAACACGTTTTTTTTCTGAATTTAGAAAATGCTTGGTAAGGCGGGGGGGGTGCAAGTCCCCTTTTTGCCCCCTCTTTCCTTGGCGGGTGCCCCTGTATCCTACTATGAAAAATCCTTATGAAAGAAATGTAATGTGAAAAAATTTAATTTTGGTAATAAGTGTGGCAATAACAACAAAACTTGTAAAAAATATTGATTAATTGGGTAAGTTATGGGCAGTAGCTCGTCATGTTTTACTTTAACAAAATAAATTTGCATATAAATAAGTAAACTTTTCTAGTTTAAAATCGTTTTTTTTTAATTAATTCTCTTTTATTAAGTCTCTACTTTGTTAATGTATTGAATCAGAATAAATTTTAAAATTAGTTTTGTGTAGAACTTGATTTATTCATCATCAAGTCACGAGGGGTGAATTCGTCAAATACGGGGCGAATTCGTCAGTACAACTAAACTAATTGAAAAACACGTCACTTGGGCAATAGACAAAATTCCTTCCTAGTGGTAAGGCCAGCTTACCTAGTAGAAAAAAAAACTTTTATTTAAAGCATTATTTTTGAGGTAATAGTAGGATGATTTCTATGTATACATTTATATACATCTCATATAGACATTTTAGACTATACATTTATAATAAGCTTGTTCATATGTTTCACTTAAGAGTCGCATTTATAATTAAAACTTCAAAAACCTTTAAAGCTAACTGTCAACTAATATATTCTGAAAAGTAAACCTCTTATAGATAAAATCTAAAGCTTTGAAGTGCATTTTGAGTACAACTTTATTTTCTTTTAAACTGTGCTCCGTAGTTTAAAAATTTGCGTGATCAAATTTATCTTAAATATTATCTTTTCTTTAACGACGAAACTGCCCCTCATTTAAGCATGTGCTAACAATCATTATGTGACGATTCCAAAAGAAAAAAAAGTAGTAACTTAAATTGTTATTTTAAAAAATACTGACATCGATCTATCGAATAATTTATACTTTATGGTCAAAACATTGCATATTTTGATTATTTTTCGACAATAGACATTTAAGCAGAAAAATATTTTTTCAACTTTAATGTTTATTTGCAATAATTGTTTATTTATGCTCTTTACAAATTTTGGACAAAATATTTTTATTTTTAGTTCATTTAGAGTATTTATAGTTTTATCAAAAACTATAAATACAGTTTTTGAAATAATTATCTTTAGAAAAAAATAAATATGGTTGAAGATTTTTCTTAACAATTCGTTTTATGTTTAGTTATATGAAATTTTATGGTTAAAGTCATTATTTCATATATACTAAACATAAAAAAATTGTTAATCATATTCATCATCATTTCATATAACTAAACATAAAACGAATTGTTAAAAAAAATCTAAGAAATAATCTAAGAAATAATTAATAGTTTACAATCTAATCTATTTCAAACAACCCTTTCTATATCTGTTTCAAACAACCCTTTCTATATCTGTTTCAAACAACCCTTTCTACATCTGTTTTAAACAACCCTTTATGAAGCCGTTATCTATTTCAAACAACCCTTTATGAAACCATTTGTTGTTATTATTTATATTTCAATGTTATTTCGAGATAAAATAAAAAATGGCGCACGCCATTAACAACTACCAAACAAAATATCTGCAAAAAAAGTTAACCATAAAATTAAGTATTTTTGACCGATACTAATAAAACGACTGATACAACTAAAATTTTTAATTTTAGTTTACATGTTTTTTGACCTGTGTTTCATTAGAAAAAAGGCACGCTTCCAAATGTAATACAGACGTCTTTTGAACGTTTCAAGCTGACCAAAACAAAATATTTTGGTTCCAAAAAGGTTTAGTACGTTCAAAACGTAAACTGAACGTACATTGTACGTTTTTTGTATGTCCAGTGTTTAGTGGGTTACCTCAGAAGCAAGAGATGTAGGGTTCGAAACAAGCTCCTATCATATTTCACGGCACTTGTAAGGAAGGAGGTGTGAATATTCTTTCTAAGCTAGAATAAAAATCTTAAATCTTAATTTATGCTTAACATTGATCAGCAAATATTAGGTTATTTTCCTACTTAACTGCTGTTAAAGAAAGACCATTTTTAAAACAATATAATCCAAAGAAGCGAAAAAAAGCAGGGTTGCAAGTGTTTTTTTGCTCCGGTAACACTGATATAATTCCTAATTACGAATATTATACTGTTTAAAAATGCTTATGCCCAGGAAAATTTGATAAGGCTGGTAGTATCAAATAGTTTTTGATAACAAATTTAGTTCTATCCTATTGCAAGTTCTTTGGGAAAAAAAAGATTACCTGCCAAAATTGAATGAAAAACTGCTGATTTCCTCCAGATAATATACCGTCAAAAAACAAGGAGAGGCTCAGTTGTCGTATAGACTGGATGTGATACTGTCAAAAGGCTGTTAAGTGGACGGATAACAAAACTGTCACCATACTTAGTACTTAGTATCTTCACGCCGTGAAACATAAAAAAAGTTTTAGAAAAAGGTTTATACCTTATAAATAGGTGACGGGATGGCATCTCGC
Source organism: Hydra vulgaris (assembly GCF_022113875.1). NCBI lineage: Eukaryota > Metazoa > Cnidaria > Hydrozoa > Anthoathecata > Hydridae > Hydra > Hydra vulgaris. The sequence goes on from NC_061157.1 coordinate 29,443,085, forward strand.
ATCACTTCGAGCACTGTATATATATATATATATATATATATATATATATATATATATATATATATATATATATATATATATATATATATATATATATATATATATATATATATATATATACAGTGGCGGCACAAAGTAAGGACAAATCCGACAGAATCTAGCATTTTTTACATTTAAGAGGTTCTAACGAAAGAGATTTCAAGAGATGTATGTTTTCTTATCCAAATTGTTTAACAAAACATACAGAGTGTACACATATGTAAAATAAACATTGTTTTATTAATATTTGGTATGGTATCCTTGAGCTTTAATCACACACCTCATACGGCTAGGCATTGAGGCAAAAAGACCATCGATTGTTGTCTGTGGGATATTGTTCCACGCACTTTTTAACAATACCCACAGGTCATCCAAATTGGATGGTTTCTTTCCCTCAATGCTCCTAGACATGACACTCCATGAATTCTTGATGGGGTTCATGTCTGGACTCTGAGCAGGCCAGTCAAGCACGTCCACTCCATTTTGACGAAGAAAATTGGTTACCTTCTTTGCTTTATGACATGGCGCATTGTCATGCTGGAAGATAAACCGATTTCTTTGTCCAAACAGAGTATCAGCAGATAGTAGCATTGAGTCCTGAAGCACCCCAATG
>NC_061157.1:29448736-29513736 GCF_022113875.1 Hydra vulgaris
ACAAAAAAATCCTTATGAACAAAAAGTTATTCCTTTAAAGTTAATTAAAAAGATTTTTTTTAAAAATAAAAATACAAATTCTTTTTAATAAAAAAAAATTACGATTGTTTATTTAATATGAATATATTTATTCACTGTCATTATATAGGTGAAACTTATACAAAAAAACGCTGAAATAATAATTGTTTGCCGTCATTCCTAACATATTTTTTCTTTAATTCGAGTTTTTTAAAGTTTTCTGACCTTTTTTTTTAAAGGTTTAGAATCTTTTTCCACAACTTCTTTTTTCGAACTAAAATAAAAGTTTGAACAATAATTAACAAAAGAAATGTATGCATTATTTTTTTAGCTCAAAAATATATAAATGTTTAAAATCAACATCAAAAAAATTTAAAAATTTGTCTTTAGGCGCCTGGGAGCTATATTTGTAATACGCACAAGAACTTAAGTTAAAACTCGTATTTAAAATTTTCATACCCGATTATTTGACAACCATGTTGGATGAAAAATTGGTCACATTCTTCATTTTTAATATTATGTTTCCTAGCCTCATTGCATTCTTCACATTTTTGTTTTATATCATTGTTGACTGAAATTGTTTCTAGTATTCCATGACGAGGACCTATCAATCATTTTGAACCAAGTTAATTAAAGATCAAAGCTAGTATCAACCATTTAATAGTTAAACAGTAAAAATTGGAAAACAATTTAATCAATTGTTGAAACTATCTTATATAAAACTATTATCTAAAACAACTTAATTATCTACAAAATAAAGATTACCATACCAAAATTAACATACCATTATACAAATGTTAATAACTTGGAAAATATTAATGAAAAATATAAGCTTGGTTACTTAGATTACCTTGCGCCTTAGTGCTGACAAATTCAAAAGTTATCATTGAAAATAACAGTGCAACCTTTATTCCGTTCATGTTTTTAATCTTAAAAAATCTTTTTCCCTTAATGAAGCTTTTCCTCTCAGTGAGGCTTTATACCTTTTAATGCCAAATATTTGTATTAATTTTGATGATTTATGTAGTTTTATAAGCAAAATGAACGTGCCCAATTCTTTTGATCCCTTGTTGACCTCATTCTCATAGGAATTTTGTTTGGTTTTGAATGTTGCGTGATATAATCTTGATATTTATTTTTTAAACATTTCAACAGTTACATAATATAAATGTTGTTATATAATTTTTGTTACATATATTATTGTTACTCTGAACCACCCTGCAGACCACCCACCACCCACCACCCTAGATTTAATCACTTAATTGTTCCTAAGTGGGAAATGGTCTAAAATGATCATCAGTTGTTTCTCAGATTGATCTGGTTGTGGGTTACGTTCTTCACCAGTCCCTGCTTTGCTTTTACATATTTTTTTTTAATAAATCTATATTCTAACTTTATATATGATATACAAAAACACTTCTGTAAAAATTTTTATTTAATCAAAATAGCTTATGGTCTACTGTAGGATAAATAAAAAGCCAGTTAAAGCAGCCCCAACGACACAGGTTTCGAAGTGAGGGAGGGGGTTTTAATGGTCAATTTTGAAATAATGTAATCTATATCTTGAAACTAAATTAACCCGGGAGTTTATTACTTAAAGCCCAGATTAATCATGTTTTAATAAACTCTATAGTAAATTGATTAATCAAACTAAAAATAATTAATCCAAATTAAAATAACTCTATAAATTTATGCAGATGTGTATCGTGGAAACTGTGAAATTTTTTATATGTAATATATTTTGTAAAAGTTATGGTGATCACTAGTTATGCCCAGAACCGGCATCGAACCTCGTTTATTTTTATAGTGTTGGCCTAAGCAAAAAGTGACAGAGCCAGCTCTGATCATATACAGTACATATATTTGGGCAGCTATGACGAAGTGGTTCAAACCATCAAAAGCATTGAAATTTGATGATAGCTATAGTTATATTTGCAACATATTTAAAAAAACGGTGTGAATTTTTTTGGTTAAATTTTCATCAGTGGCACTCTTTAACTAGACCATTGGGTCTTTTTGTCGCACCTTAAAGCCCAGAAGTAAAAATTAAACATACAATGAAATGCTGGTAACCTATTATAAAATGTAATTTTAAAAAAGTCAATATTTATAACACAAAGTTCGTAGAACAGTTATGGGAGACTTTATAATGCAACAAAAAATAAATGCCTGATTACAAATTTTCATAAAAGTTATAAAATCTTTTTTATTATGAATTAAGTTAAATTTTAACTTAAATTAAAAAAAAATTATTATCATAGTGCTTATAATTTTTCTTAAAACCAACTTTTATAATCTGAAACTTGAATAGCTTAAAAAATAAAAACTTGAAAAAATTAAACAACTTTAAAAAACTTTTTAGTGAATTTACAATTAACTAATCATAGAACATAAAATATTGTTTAATTGTTCCACAAAAAAGAACAAACTTTTAATAATAACACTAATGAACATAAAAATTTTTAAAATGCTGTTTATTAAGAAAAATTTTCACATTTATTAAATAATAAAAAAAAAGGTCAGGAAATAATTGTTTCTTTGCCATAGTTTTGTTAAAACACTAAAATAATAATTTTTCGATTTTACTTTATTTTATTTTACACACTTTATCAATTATTATTTGTTACTATGATTTATTTTTGGTTTGTTTCATTTTTTATTTAATTTAAAGTTTTTAAACTTTTCCTACTATTCCTTTTTGGTTTTAAAAAACTCTTCCTTTGTTGATATTTTGTTTCGCGGTTTTCTTGCATAGTTTGCATTTTTGTTTTATGGTGACGTTTTCAATTGACTTATTATTCAATTGACATTTTAAACCGAATTCATTCAAAGCGATACTAGTTTAAAGTTTCATAGTATTATTTACATCCCCTTATTTTAGGAGGTCGGAAATTTTACTGGGTTATAACTTAGGAAAGTTAAAAGATTTTTGAACGAAGTTTAAAACTTGTCGATAATTTAAGTTTAGTATGAAATAATAAAGTTGAAAATTTTACTAACTTACTGTTGTCACGTTGAAGAAGAGAGGCAAAACCCTTTGGAAATTTTTGTTTTCAGGCTTCCATAACCGCATTTTTTTGCAAAACATTATCATTTAAAATAGGCATGAACATACTTAATTTCTGAATTAATTTATAAGCATAGTGAACGCGAGTAGTTAACGTTGTAATGAAATTAATTGACTAATCAAGGGTTTGATACTCTTTATGTTGATCTCTTTTCATAAGAACTTTGTTTGGTTTCGATTGATGCATTAATATAATAAGTGACATCGTTTGTGTATTTTAAAGGACCATTTGATCTTTTTAAGAAACTTTAATATCAAAAAAATGAAAATAAAAATAGAAGAAAAAATTTCAACCGCGTATTTAAAGAGTTAAAATAAACTTTATCTTTCTTTATCTTTCTTTATCTTTCTTTATCTTTCTTTATCTGCTTTCTAGTAATTTTACAATCAACTTATCATAATTGTCATAGTACATAAATGTTGTTTAATTGTTGCAAAAAAAGTAAAAAAGAACAAACTTTTAATAACAACGATTTTCAGCATAAAATTTTTTTAAAATATTAAAAAAAATGTACACTAAAGAAAAAAAAAAAAATTTTTAGCAAATAATTTTTTCTTTTTCATAGTTTTGTTAAAATTAAATATTCTCGATTTATCACACTTTGTAAATTTTTGATTGTTACCATGATTTATTTTAGGTTTGTCACATTTTTTATTCACTTTAAGGTTTTGAAGTTTTATAACTATTCCTTTGTTGGTTTTGAAAAATTGGTTACATTCTTCCTTATTGATATTTTGTTTCGCAGTTTCTTTGCATTGTTTATATTATGGTTTCTTTGCATATATTTGCATTTTTGCTTTATGGTGTCGTTTTCAGCTAACCTTTCAATCATTTTAAACTGAATTCATTTAAAGCAAAGCTAGTATCAATTTTTCATAGTATTATTGACCCCTCATTGTTTATAGGTTGAAAACTTTACATGGTCATAAAATAGAAATGCTAAAAGATTTTAGAATAAAATTTAAAACTTGTTGATGAATTTAATTTAGCATGAAATAATAAAGTTGAAAACTTTACAAACTCACTGTCTTTGGGAACTTTTATTCTCAGGCTTCCATCATTGCAGTTTTTTCCGAAACATTTCCATTTGACATGGACATGAAAATACTAAACTTCTGATTAAATTTACTAATTAAGAAGTTAAAATTAATTATATTGATCTCTTTTCATAAAAACTTTGTTTGGGTTGTAATGATGCATGAATAAAATAAGTTATATAATATTGATATTTATTTTGTTAAATATTTGAATTGTTAAACAACATAAATACATTATATAATTGTTGTTACTTATTGTTATTCGGAACTGCCTTCCAAATCAAACTAAAAATAATCAATTATTCTTCCCGAAAGTGACGACCTTTTATAAATAAATCAGTATCAGTTCATCTCCCGATGTGCGTATGCCCTATACTTCAATTAAAGCATGTAAGCTACGCTTCTCATATCGAATACAAATTATATCTGTGGGTTTTTTCAGTAAATTTCAACCGTAACAAAATTTCAACCGTAAAAAATTTCAACCGAAAAAAATTTCAACCGAAAAAAATTTCAACCGTAAACAATTTCAACGGTAAAAAATTTATCATACTCATTACTTTAAGTAGTTTGTAAGTTTTAACCAAGATGTAAGTTCTTTGGGGTCGTCCACAAATTACGTCACGCATTTTTTGACTATTTCAGACTCCTCCTCCCCTTTCTGTAAAGCTTAAATATACGTTTCTGAAGAGTGAATATATAAAAAGTTTTATTTTCAAAAAGAGGTATGAACAATGTTTAAATATTTGCTTCAAATATTTTTTATCTAAAAAGAAAAACTTTTTTTTTACTATTTAAGTTGCTTAAAATTTTTTAGTCAAAAACAAAAGTTTTGACAAATCAAAACTTTTCATATGTTTTAATTGCTTTTCTTTTCTTTTACATTTATATAAGTTTGCAACGCCCCAGAATCCAATAAAGCAATTCAACATGTTTACGATGGGAAATTTTGTTTATATAACTCATTAAAAAATGTTTTTATAAATGTATTTAATTTGAAAATCTTGAAAATCATTTAAAAACAAGTTATACTCTAAATAAATAGCAGCATGTAAAAACTATCGAAGTTTGCATAGTATTAAAAAATGCCCACATTGTTTGGACATGTAACGTTTTTAGCGAAGATACCTGAAATATTAACGCACATTAGCCAAATGTTCCCTAAGTACTATTTTCCTTTGAGGTTTTGTATTAAGTCAATTTTTTTGTTTAAACTTTAATAACTAAAAAAACAATTTTGAGTTAAATGAATAATTTAAAATAATCTTATAACATCTTGTTTTGCCTGAAAATATTCTTTATGTTTGTTTGTTTTTAATTCACTTTAACAACAATGATATTACATTTGGTTTTCAAATAAAAAGTCCAAATCTATGCTAAGAGTTGAAAGTTACAAAAAAGTTATGTAAAAAATTTAAATTAAACAAATCTGTAACTTAAATTAGTCGGATAAATTTTTAGTTCTAATTTTTAATACTAATTTATTTTTCAGATTGATAATATTTCCTTCTAAATTTCAGCTATATTAAAAGTATTTGACTAAATTTTTAAGTTCGACTGAAAAAAATGTTTTTGAAAAAACTAATTTTATGATCAGTCGCAAACTTTTTCAGTTCGGTAAAAAGTAAAGCGGCTTTTCTTATGTGACATATTATATGACGTTTGATTTCAAACCGTTTATTTTTGCCTAAAAAACAATATTATACTTACGTAAATATATCACGTACTATATGAAATTCTAAGTCGTAAAAACACACAACACATATATAAATCAATCAAATAAAAATAAGCACAAATACAGTACAATCACTCTAAATTCGACTTTATCGGAAAAAATAAAAGTTCGAGTTAAAGAGATTTTTGAATTATAGAAAATTGACTTTTTACGGAGACATTTCACGATGACTTAGCATTTATTCAAATTATGGAGGTTTCGAATTAAGAAGATTTGAATTAGAGTGATAGTACAGTATAAATTAGTTGATTTGTAATGTTGTTAACTTATAATGCAAAAATACGATGTAGCATGAAGATGTAATGTAGCTTCTTGCTTTTAGCCGTCAACTGATCAAGTACAACGTCAATCTTGAAAGAATTATTAAAAGTGTTTTTTTTAGAATGAGAGTTAATGCATCTAATCGAGTAAAGGAAGACCTTATTTTTGATTTGATGAGTTTTTTTTGGAGAAAGATGTTTCACATGAAACTTGACCGACACTTATAGACACAACTCTTAGATACATTGAATTTATCTTTTCCAATCGTTTGCTCCTGAAAATTTTAATCTAAAGGAATTTAATTTCAAATCTTATTGTAATACCATTGAAAATTCCGTTTTTTTCTAAAACTTAACAGGTCATATTTTAATTGTTCATATCCGCCATAATCCCTAGAAAATTTTGATTTTCATATCTGCTTTTAATCCCTAGTTCTTTTCGACACAAAGCGACTGAAATAGGAACATGGTTCATCCAGAATTGTAGAGTACTTTCAACTAGTTGAAATTTTCTGGAATCAAAGACAATCATTACTTTATAAAATTCAGCATGTTTGAAAATCTTTTTTCAATACTTTGATTCATAATAGTATTAAGGTCTTAAACTTGAAATTTTTTAGGATTTTCTTATGTACCTTTGTCAATTGATAGTTTTTTATGAAATTTTTTTACCTTTCAATGTATTTTTTTTCTAGTAATGGTTCTCCTATTATTAGAAATCTGCATCTTCTTGTAATTTATTTTGACAGCTAACGAACAGTTTTGCAGCAGTGTTAATAAACCCAAAATCATTTGACATTTCTTTTTATGGATTTAAATGTTGTTTCTACCAAAAGCTTTAGTGTAATCTAAACCACGTAGTTTGTTGTTTGTTGTTTGTTGTTTGTTGTTTGTTGTTTCTACCAAAAGCTTTAGTGTAATCTAAACCACGTAGTTTGTTGATATTTAAAACTTTGTTTCCTGAAAGTATTTCAAATATATATTTGTACAAATGTTTGCATCAAAATCTGGCTTTTGATTTGTTTGAATTGCTAAATGAGATACTGTCGGGAACTTATAATAATTAAAATAAATCTCTTCTCTAAATATCTTTTTAAATGTCTTGTCCTTGTACCACTACCTAGTAGCATCAATACCTTACTTTTGGTTCTGCAGAGTTAATCTTTTTAACTCTGCAGAACCTTTTAAATTTATCTTTACAACTATTTAAGCATCCATTCTTAGTTAAGAACCTTTGAAAAATACAGCCCAAAATTAGTAAGCCAAAGAAATTGACACAATAAATATGACAGATGGTTGCATCCGTCATAACTAAACTGAGCACACGTACAAAGCACTATACTATGTATTTAATTAGCTCAAGCTGTCATGTTGAAAATCTTTTATATTGCCATGATATGTTACTTGCTTCATTAGTAATATCAAAATGCAACTTCTACCTCTAAGTTGTGCTTTCCCAGAATATTACTTGTACAAACAACTCTTTATTTTTTTCAGAATGATATTCGATAAAAAACAACATTTTTTCTGAAACATTGTCCGAAACATATCTTACAATGAGGGATAACTGATCTTTTTTTGATGTCTTGTGTTGTGCCTATTTGAAGTAAAAAAAAATCCATTTTCTCTGACTTTATCTAAAGTTTTCTTTATTGTCAGCTCTAAAATAATATCAATGTGACTAAAGAGCCTCTATGTTGTTGATATCAATAATATACTTATACACATTTATTATATGTTAACAATCAGGGACGGCCCTGTTAATAATAGGCGTTCCTCACCTCTGAATAACTCAGTCATTGTCATTTTTGCTTTATAAGGCACATCACGCAGAGGTTGCCAAAGGTAATTTTTAAAAAATGAATTAATGAATTTTTTTTTTTTGTAGTTGTTTAAGATGTTCCCAGAAGTCCTTACGGTCTTATCACGGAGCACCGTGTTTTATGAAGTTTGAAAATAAAAAGTTTCATTTTTCTTACACTAAGAAAGTAATTTTGCTAACTGTGGTCACTTTGACAATTCATTTCATGTTCATTTGAAATTTTTTCATTTTCAGAACGCTTAGAACTTCTGCTTGTCTTTAAATCTCATCTTTTTCTTTCAGATGTTGTTTTTCTTTTTCAAAACTTCATTTAAGTGTTTATCATTTCTGCTGATTTTAGAAAACCATCATTTGAGATTGAAGTCATCACATTCATTTTGGCCCAGTTCATCATTATCATTTATCATTGTTTGATTATGAGAGTTGGAGTTACTACATTTACCAAATCACTTTCAGATTGTGCACAGTGTAGTTCATTCATATTAACAAAAAAATTTTAACCTTCTTAGCTTTCTCTTTGCAGTGTCATAATTTAACAAACTGAGTTTGTTTAAAGTGGAACAAGATTGTTTTATTAAGATAACAAGGAAAGAAAAGAGGTGTGAACTTCCTGGTTAGGCGCTTTTCTGAAGTCCTCTGTAATAAGACCGTTAGGACATTTTGGAGCACCTAAATAATGAAAAAAAAAAGTTTTACGTCTGAAACTATTATCCTATATGTTCGCGTATAAGTCGAAAAATTTTTGTCAAATTTCCAAAATAAAAAAGCCACTTTGACTAATATACGGGTCATTAAAAAAACAAATGAATTTGTAAACAATAACTTTTAAAGAAAAGATATTCTACCGTATGTAGTTGCGTCGTATATTCAAATCAAAAAGTTATTGTCTCAAGAAATTAAAAATATCAGAACAAAAGACTTTGAAAAATGAATAGAAAGATCATTAGTTATTTCAACGAAAATATGTTCATACCAATTCATCGGCTTATATGTTATTGGTTTTTCACACTGCCAACAGGGCAATTTACTGGTATCCCGGTGGGCTCGTCTGCTACTGTTTTTCATTAAAATAAAGATGACAGAGAGTTGTATCTTATCTTTAACAATGTATCCAACTAACTTTTTTCCGCAGACTTCTCTGGAAGTTAAAAACCTTTTAACATATTTAATTCATATTTAATTATATAATTACTTAGGTACCCGCAGTTTTATCCATTTTGTTTGTATACTTCCAAAGTTATAGGCGTTACCATAGTAGTTAATTGTTTTACCAGGTAGGATTCATATGGTGAAGATAAAAATAAAAAACTATATTTGTTAATTTTTAACAAACTGGGAAAAATGTGAAGTAACTCGTTCTACTTCTGCTTTTTAATCCAAGAATTCTTTTTTAATTCCTCTCAGTTTCTGCTTTCTGTCTTCGGCTGCTGCTACTAGATTTATGGTTTGCTTTTGATATACTCAAAGCATGATGTAACTTGGAAGCTTCATTTATTAACCGTGTATTATTTACACCTAATACTTTTAAAACACTTTTCGTTCCTCAAAAAACACCGTTGAATGAAATAATAGCAGAATTCAATGATAGTTCTAAATACTTTTTTCCAACGTAAATATCCTTAGGACATCTTTTTTAAATAACACAATTTAAGCTTTCATTACTATTCTGTGTTTGATCGTAGTAGCACTTTTTTACCATAATAGTTTTTTAAAAAATTAATTGCCTTGTCTGCCAGTTTACCTTTTTGTCTCAAACTGATTTGACAAAGTTTAATATCAATAAGCTTTTTACCTTTAAGGTTTTGGATCAAGTTTTGAAAACGAGTTCCCATTTGCTTTATAATACGAGTAACAAATTCAAGTTTCTTAATATTTAATTGCTATATGGTTTTAAGGAAACTAAATCTGAAAATGAAGAGGTGTCACCCCCAATATTTATTAATATCACCCCACCATCCCCAATATATGAAGCGTATCCTAAGTTATTTCTTAACAATGACCGAAAAAATATCACTGTATTTTCTAACTGATACTTTTATATGTATGTGTATGTGTTTGTATTTTTGTATTTAAAGAATCTGAAGTTAAGTAAAATACTTTTTATGCATTATGCGACCATTTTATTGTTTGATTAATTTACTATTTTATGTTTATGTTAACTTCTCCAAGTTGAAACTAATTGACAATCAATCTTATTCGAGATTACTTTAGATATCCTACTAATATTCAGTTATGTATAAATGTAGATTTTTATTAAAATCATCTTCTTATTCCTTGTAATCCACATCTATCGAGCGAACCTCAAAAATATTTTTAGATTTGCTCCTTGAATTATTTGAATGGTAATGGTAATACTATTATCATTATCATTCAAATAAAAAAGAGTGATTGATTTAACTTGATATAAATTGATTTAACCAGAGTATATTTTAAAGTGTAGTACCCAACACCATATTTTTACTAATAGAATGGTGTTAGCTGCTACTCTTTAAAAGATACTCTGGTTATATCAATCACTCCGTCAACATTTTTTATACAACAACGGAGTCCAGCTCAAATAATGTAAGAATTACAAAGTGATGGGTTTAAGCAATTTTATTTCTAGTATAGTCTAGTATCCCTTCAGGATATTTTGATTTGGCCTTGTTCACCAACAATGTCTTCATATAACTAGACTCTAAGTTAATTTTTACGGCGCAAATGAAATCTCATAAAAGTATAATAAAAATCATAAATCTTTTTGAAAATCTTCTTTTCGTGTTCTTTTCTGACTAATCATTGATTACATTAGAGTATAAAATTTAAAATTTGGTGTATTTTATTTATTTTTTTAGTTTAATTTAGAGCTATCATAAACGTATAGTTAACTATGCTGTTTCCATTCAACTAAAGGTTCGTCTTTAAGCATTGTTAAATACTCTGAGTGTCGAATACCAAAAGAAAAACTCGGTCCGGTTTTTTTATTCAGCCAAACCTTTAAAAACAACTTTCCATTTAGCTAACAATAAACTTTAACAACAAAATCTTATGATAAATTAATTTTTAGACAATGCCGGCAAAAAGCATAGAGTTATAGAAAGCCCACCGTTACCCTATTTTGGTTGCAAAAAACATGTTTAATTATCAACAATGAACCGGATAGTTAGTATATTATGTTATGGCTAAAACTTAGAAACCAGTTTTGCCGGCCTGGCATAATTAATACCTTTTCTGGGCTGTAAGCACCTGGTCCTGGAACAATAAGTTTTTCTTTGATAAGATCACGACGCCCTTTGATTGTGTAGGCTGGTCCTCGTTTTAAATATTGATTAGGATCACAAACGGAATAGGTTCCAGGTCCTGGTGTCTAAAATAAAAATAAATCGCATTTTTTATTTATTTGTATAATATTCTCAAATTCATTTTTATTGTTTTTTGTTGCACAGTTTCTTTTTTTTAATAAACTTTTATATATTTTTTTTTAATAAAACTTTATATTTCTTTTTCAGCCAGAAACAAATTAAACTTAAAGGCATGAAATAGGTTATGGTGCAACGATCATCTTGCATATATACTCAAATTTAGTAATAACATCAATACCTTTTTAAAGATTTAACTTATACCGGATAACATGTACAATAACAAAACTACTAAAAGTAACAAAGTATGTTATAACTAAGTGTTATTGATTGTTATATATTTAAAAATAAATTAAAAATATCATAAACTTTAAGTATGATTTCATCTTAGCATATTAAAAACTTTTTTTTGCAGATTTTTAACTTGGTTAAAATGCTAGTTGTCAAAATGATTTGAAAAAGATGGAATACCTTTTGCGTATCTCCTAGATAAGAGCCAATTTTTTGTCGTCCACAAATTGAGTAAGCTGGAGCTGATGAACGTCCTATGGCTGGAGAACCAATTAATGAAGGCAATGTGTACTTATTTGGCGCTGGTGACTCATAAAGACGAGCTTCTTTAGCTCGACCACCAAATGAATAACTTGGAGCTCTAGAGCTGTGGGGTAATGGATACTTTTCAGGACTATACTGGCCTAATATTAGATAAGGAAAAATGTGCTAACTAGCGAAAGTTATATTATATTAATTACTATAAAAGATTATATTAGGCAGAATTACTTTAAACTATAAAACAGGTAAAACATACGGTAGAAGTTTCCAATCAAGGTCAATCTAGGTTACTGGGGAAAATAGGTGGCGTTTTTATATCTATTGATTAACTGTTCAATACATAAACTATTATTAGACTTATAGTTTTCATGGTTTTGTGTGGACCTTTGATACAAATATTGAGTCAATATATAAATTGTGTATTATAATATATTAATAGTATTTATTTAAAAGTTTTTGCACGAGCTTGTTAAAAATACGCTTATATTTGTAAAACTTGTTCAAACACTAAGCTATAATGTGCTTAACGTGTAATCATATTTTCTAAAATATTGTTTTCAAGTTTGACAGCTATATTTCTGTAATAAAAAAATTCTTAAGCCCTAAGTAAAGAAATTAACTAAGGGAAAGTGGAATTCTATTATAAACTTCGTACTTTAATCTTTAGACTTTTTATTTCTTATTTTTTTGGGTGACAGGAATAGTGTCGCAAAATTTTGATTGTCGCAAAGTTTTAATGTCGCAAATTTGATTGTCAAAAATGTAAAAAAGGAATAGTGTCGTAAATTGTCGCATTATTGATTGTCGAATAACAGAATAAGGAATAATGTCGCAAATGAGTTTAATGAATAGTGTCAAAAACAAAAAAAAGGAATAGTGTTGCAAATAAGTTTAATGAATAGTGTTGAAAATACAAAAATAAATAAATAATAATAACTATAAATGTGCGATTAGATAATATGTTTGATATCATACTGAAATAGCCTGCTGCCGGAGACTTCAGTACATACACCAACTATCTTATAGCCTGCGACATTATTCCGTTTTTACAATTTGCGAGACTATTCCTTTTTTTTGTTGTCGACACTATTCATTAAATTCATTTGCGACACTATTCCTTTTTTTTGTTGTTGACGCTGTTCATTAAATTCATTTGCGACACTTTCCTTTTTTTTTGCGACTTTAGGCCTTTTTAACATATTTGACATTATTGCAAAGTTCATTTTTTGTCACTATTCCTGTCACCATTTTTTAGTTTAATTTTAAACCGATTTTGTATTACAAGAGGAAAAGCAATTAAAATTTTGTAAGATTTAAATGTCTGAAATATTTATCGAAGTCATTTTAGCATGTTTATGGTAAAAAAATAATAATCTTTAGGAAAACAGACATTCAATAAAATTATACCGGGAAAATATCAAACAAACATGCATACAAAAAAAAGTGTACCAGGAAAGTATCAAACAAAGGTACAAAACAGACAACAACAAAAAAAAACAAACATTGAAACTAGATAAAGTTAAAAAGAATTAAAATTGTATATTTTTTTACATTCTTATAAACTTAAATTTTGTAAGTTCAATAATTAGAAAATAAAAATGGTATGTTGTTTTGTTATTAATATTTTTATTTTTTATTTTTTCGGGTAATTTATTTCGCCTTTAAAAGATATTTACATCACATATACATATATTGAAATTAATGGCTTGAGCAAGAAGAAGGCACACTATTCCTTATTAATAAAAAAAAATTCTACTTAATCGTAACATACAAATATATATAAAGACAAAAATTAGAAATAAAACAGAAAAAAACTATAAAAATAAAGAAATTCAAAATAACAAAAAATATATATAATTTATATTGATTCAATGTAATGTAATGTTACAGTCTCCAATTTCTTAGAAAAAACATCTCTTAAAAGCGAAAAACCAAAAGTCAAGATTTATCTCTATAGTTGATACATGCTTAATGAATAGATAAATATTACAGTAGTTATTAAATAATTTTAGGTGAGATAAGGGGTCGTTTATAAATTACGTCACGCTTCAGGGGGAAGGGGTAAATAATTTTGTGACGACTTATACGGAATTTGTTACTAAAGTGTTACGATGTTGTGACGAGGGGGAGGGAGGGGTCTAAAATGGTTAAAAACTGCGTGACGTAATTTGTGGGCGACCCCTAAATAATATAACGAAGAAAAACATTAATTACAAAGATAAAAAAAACTACAGAGTAATTAGAATTATTAGATTTTATACAACAATTAACTGATGGTTTTAGATAAGAAAGATAAATTTAATATTATATCTAATATTTCTAATAAAATTATATCTAACATTTGTCTTATATTTTTAAATATTCAAACTGTATTATATCATTATATTATCAGAGCAACTGTTATAAACTGTACCTGGAGAAGGATAGTTGTTACATGATTTATCAATTTGTCTTCCGTAAAGAGAGTATGCTGGAGCAGAAGCTTTCCCCGTTCTTAAAATGCATGGTGGTATCATGTATGCAGGACCTGGTGAACAACTTTCATGCTAAAATCAATTCAATTTTTTTATTTAATAAAAATGATTTATTTTTCATATAAAATTTATTATATTTAACAACAATAAAATGCAATATCTAGAACCAATAATAGAACACATACAATATTAAACTTAATAATAAACAAAAACGATGAATCAAATTAAATAGCATTAAAATATCATTAAATATAAAATCACAATTTTGAGCAATTATTTTGAATTTTATTCTGATCTGATTTAGTGCAACTATTTTGAATTTTATTCTATTCTATTCTGTTTAAATAAAACTAATCTAAACGTGTGTGAATCGTGATATGCGAAAAATCATTCTATTTCTTAAGTTTACTTTAGTTGACTTCCTCTAGTGATAAGCTCTTACTTTAGTTGACTTGCTCTAGTGATAAGCTCCTTATATTACTCAGCAGTATGAACCGTTTGTGAGACATCAATCTTTTTTATGTTTCCAAAGTTTCAATCGCGAATGGCCCTTGATTGGAAACGAATGCATGTTGTTTTTAAAAACTTATCTGATAAATTCCAATAATCAAACAAAATGTGCAAACTTTGTAGAGAGACCTACCAATGGTCTCTCTATGCCCTTTATACGGGACCTATATAACTTATGAATTTAGCATATGGTTAAATTTTTTTATTATTACAGAAGCAAAAAGTAAAAATCCATTTGCTAGTATATGCATGCAGTAGAAAGACAACACAGCAGTTAAACTTTATTTTTTCCAAATTTTTTCATTTCTTAGTAATATTTGGCACTATTAATTTTACAATAGTCATTTGTAGGCATTTTGATTCTGTAGAGATAAACTAATTTTGCAGCCTATTTTTTTGTGTTTAATTTAAATCTGTTTAGAGGCGACTAAATTGTGAACCAAAGTTGTTTAAAAAACAACTTCTAAAAAATACATAAATTATCGTAAAATATCTTTGCATTCAACTTTACATCCAAATATTTTATTGTTTTATCAGAATATTGACTAATCAACCTAGTTAAGGACGTTTTATGAATAATGACTAATCAACCTAGTTAAGGACGTTTTATCAGAATAATGACTAATCAACCTAGTTAAGGACGTTTTATGAATAATGACTAATCAACCTAGTTAAGGACGTTTTATCAGAATAATGACTAATCAACCTAGTTAAGGACGTTTTATCAGAATAATGACTAATCAACCTAGTTAAGGACGTTTTATGAATAATGACTACTCAACCAAGTTAAGGACGTTTTAACGAAAGATTATTGTTTTTACATTTTTCAATATCGCTTATTTTTATAAAATTTATTATATAAAAAAAATTATCGTTTAAAAAGTATAATATATATGATAATGAAAAATTGAAAAAAAAAATTAAACTTTTTTTTTAAAACATTTCAAAACGTTGTTAAGTAAAGCAGTGGTGACTGGCCCAGGGTGCTGGTGTGCAATTGCATCCTGGGCCCCCTATCTTATAACAAAGTAGGCCTCTTTGCTCAACAGATACAGTAACTTATAAATTAGAAAGTCTGCTTGTTATGTTTATTCAGTAGTTTCACGTAATAAAATGAATAAAATAGTAACAACCCAAAGTATTTTATTTTCAAGTTAATAACTTCTTTAATATAATCGCAACCGCGGGAGATTGTTACCTAAAAAAACATTTATTTCAGTAATATTTTTTATTTTAGAACAATAATTTACAATGAAATACATTTTGTATAATTATTCATGTTAATTGTGTGCGACTTCATTAATATATTTTAACTGTATATTTTTTTCTTAGAATGTACTGTTAAGCAATTAAAATTGTGTTACATCTTGTATATATAAAAAGTTACAAATTGTAAATCTTATGATTTTTTTACAGTGTTTACGTTTTCAAATAAATAATAAGTAATTAAAATGTCTAAATAATATAAATCTGCTTCCTTGAAAAAAACCTAGAAAAAACATTAATTGTTATCTACTGCCGGGTATTATCCCAAGCAGATGAAACTGCTATTCGCAGAAGTACATATGGTGTCACAATGTAAGAGTATCACAGGCGGTCAGAGTCAACGTTAAAGTGAAACAACTACAATTGTGTTGCTGTTGCAGTTGTTGCTGGTTGATCAAAAATGCCATGCAAGTAAAGCAAAAGAGGCAATTATTTTTTAATTTATATGAAAATTATTTTCGTTGGACCATTTTGTTTCCATTTGGCATCGTACGATAAAACGTTTTGATTGAATCAAATGGAAGAATTGTTCCGTCTCTTAGCAATGCTTAAACATGATGCTTTTTAATTAAAATTTTTAATGGTTGATTTATTTACAAAAGGCAAAATAAAATAGTCTTCCGATTCATCTGTTGTTTTACCATCTTCCTCAGGTTCATCATCAACAACTTTAAAAAAAAATTAAAAAAAAAATTACAGAAATAATTGATAATGAAACGGAAGATTTCGAAAATTTTGTTATTGAATTAAAATTTCCTAAAAAACGAAAAAAGACTAAAAAAAGACTTGGCTGGAGAACTAGCATCGGATGAAGTCGCAAATGATCATCAGCTGTTAGAGTTAATAATGATCAAATATCAGCTGTTAGAGTTAATAATGATCAAATATCAGCTGTTAGAGTTAATGTATTTCGAGTTTCTATTGAGTATTTGATAACTTAAAAATGACATTAAAAAATAGATAAGTAAAACATAAAGAACTTTTTTACGCACTTAAAACTATTGTTTTATCGCAAACTATCAAATCTACCAATCTTATAAATCTTTTTATATTATTCAAATGTATATTACAAAATAATAATTTTATACAGCCACCAAAATTGTAAGCAAATATTGGCGAATCTTGCATTTTAAAATACATTTTTCGACTATAAACTAGTCATCATCAGTTTAAAATTACAAAATTTTATGTATTTTAAACTCATGCGCTCAATAAAATGTAAAATCAAATTATTATTATTTTTTTTTAATTTTATACTATTCTTACATAAACCAATTATACAAAGCCATTAAAATTTAAAAAAATTTCTAATAAAAATTTCTAATAAAAATTTCTAATAAAAATTTCTAATAAAAATTTATAATAAAAATTTCTATAAAAACAATAGTAAAAAAAAAATAATATAAAGAAAAAAAAATGATTAATAATAATGACCGTGCGAAATGTGTGGATTTCCAGATTATGGTTCTTATATAATGGAACATAAAATATTTATTAAACAAAGTTGTTTCTTTATGTTTCATAATGTATTGTTTTTAATCTATAAATGCAGGGAGTTGGGGGGGGGGGAGGCAGCGAATTTAGGGGCTTATTTGCAAATTTAGAGGCTATTTTGCAAATGTAAGAAGTTAGTCTATTAAGAAAAATATATGAGAAAACGGTAAGAAAAAAGTTAAATATAGTAAAAAGTTAGATTAATGGGTAAAATGTTCATACTTAAGTGGTGCCCAATATAAATTTTCTGAACTAAGAGAATAATTAATTTATAGGGGAAAAAGGGGCAATATGGCAAATAGGGCAATATGGCTTCTCATATAACAACTCAACAAAAAAATTTAAAATTAAGAAAAATGAAAATGTATACATATCTTGAAATTTAAAATACCGATTTGTTTTATTTGAATATTGTTAGCATAATTTTATACGCATGAGTTTTTATTTTGCGTTAAAAAAAAAAATAACTCAGCTTCGGTTAATGCTTATCGATGGTGTCTTTTGGGTTTAACTTTTTGAGGTATATTTTTTTTGAAATGTGTGCTTATTTTGTGTTACTTTAGCTAGAGTAGTAAAAAGTTTTTAAAATTTCGTAAAATTGAAGACCAAAAATCCCGTCACGCGACCAGATGACAAATTTATGAACTTTGAATTTTAATTTTTACTAAAAATTTTTGCAATTTTATGTAGGCAATAAATCATTATGATAAAACAAACATACTGACAAAGTGTTATTGTTTCATGACTGATAGTTTTGCAACAACTTAGGGTTTTCTAAATATATATATATATATATATATATAACTTTTTAATTTTTATTTACTATTTTAAATAAAGTTGCAAAACATTCATAAAAAGTTTGTTTTTGTTTATTTAAACTTAAAGTAGGGTCGTTTCCACACCTAGCGTGAGTCGACACTTATCGTAGGTTTTAAATACTAACATAAATTTTGCAATAAGTAGTAATTTTTTTTTATATATACATTTTGTTTATTAACAACATCGTCATGCACTTCTATTACAATACATAGAAACCGCAATACAAAGTTACTTATATAAACTCAGTAGGTTTATTACGTCAGCCTATGAAAATGCTATTTTTTAAGTACCAGCTGTTAGAAGCGTTTCAAGTAAACCAAGATAATTTAAGAAGATAAGATAAAATTTTTTTTCTAAATTGATTTAATAAGGTGAATAAAACATGGATCATCATTAATATTATTAAAACCACTAATCATTATAGTATCAATGTAGTATTTTTGAACGTACGATAAGTATAAACAAAAAAAATGCCATTCCATACATATCGTATGTCCAATAAATAACCAACTTGGTTCTTTTTTACATAAAAAAAAATATTTTACTTAGATTCTTTTACAATCGCAAGACAAAAATATAAAACAAAAGTATGTAGCTCAAAACAAAGACTTCAATATACAGATAGCCAATTAAGAGATGCTATTGATGCTGTTAAAAAAGGTATGGTTGTGTACAAAGCAAGCAAGACGTTTGGAATTCCTTATCAGACGCTTTGTGATAAAATATCTGGAAAAACTTCTCTGAAGATACAAAACTGCGGTTATGAATCAGTACTAGGTGAACACATTGAAACTAAATTAGACGAGTGGTTACTAACATGCACCAGAATGAGATTTGCCATGTCTGTAGTACAGCTATAAGATAGTGTGCAAAAATACTTGAATTCCAAAAATATAAAAACACAATTTACTAACAACTGTCCTGCAAAAGGTTGGTTTTATGCATTTCTTCGCTGTCACGACTAGCTATCTCAAAAACGAGGTGAATACTTAAACCGAGCTAGAGGAGGAATAACTTAAAAAGCCATAAAGGATTGGTTTACTGAAATTCCAAAGCTTTTAGGAGAAAACGCTCAATATTTAAATGATTTGATGCGCGTTTTCAATATGGATGAGAGTGGTTTTCAGTTGTCACCAAAAACTAATTTATTAATTGGTGAACGAGGAAAAAATGCATATGAAGAAAGTGCTCGAAGTAATAAAAAAAGCATCACCACCTTATTTGCAGTAAATGCCAGCGGAACCTTTGCTCCATCATTAACAATTTTTATACATGTTCGAAATTAAGAACTATAAATACTTATAAATACTAATAGACTTCCAAATAGAATTATAAATACTGCTCCATCCGGATGAGTTATTGGAAAAATTGAAAATGGTTGCATGACCGCAGAATGTTTTTTTGAGTATATTACAAACATTTTTCATCCAATTTTGATAAAAGAAGAAATTCCTTTACCAGTTTTTTTTTTTTTGATATCATGCGTCACATTTTTTTATCAAACTTAGTGAGTTTTGCTCTAAAAATGGAATAATTTTTGTTGCTTTGTTCCCAAATGCAACACATATTTTGTAGCCGCTCGATGTGGCAGTTTTTGGGCCAATGAAAGCAAAGTGGAAATCTTTTTGCCGACGATGGCGCATTGACCATTAAGGACAAGAAATAAACAATGAAAATGTACCAGAATTAATTTCATTTATAATCGATCCTTCTATGGCAAATAATGTTAAAAGTGCTTTTAAAAATACCGGAATATTTCCATTTGATGCAAATAGTGTGGCCTACACAAAAATTGTTCAAATATTATCTGAGTCAACTGTGGCTCCGACTCCTTATTTAGAAGAGAATCAATCAAGTGTGACTTTATCCGCTTCCTCTCCTATAAACTTTATTGAAAACTGCATTGATCCAAGTATTTTAGAGCAGTTTAAAATAGCTGACGAACATTTAGGTTGGAAAGGTTGATCTTGAATTACTCAGCTGTATCATTTTCGGAAAAGAGCCTCATCTGAAACATATAAGACCACAATTTTACCTGATAAAATACAACAGGGTAATAAAAATCTATCAACAACTTGTAATTTAGAAAATGTTCAAGTTAAAACCGGTACGGAAATGCTTGATTGCAATATTGTAGCGGTAATGGAACCAAAACCAGCTTGTTCTAGTTTAAAAATAGCAGCAGAAATCATAAATCCAATTAAAAGTGTTTTAATATGGCCAAAACAACCAGTTCAAACGTCCAAGCGCAAAATAGAACGTTTACCATCGGTTATAACATTTAAAACGTGGCAGCAAATTCAAAAGACAAAATTGCAAGAAAAGTCACAATTAAATGATGAAAAAATAAAAAAGAGACAATTAGCTGCAGATAAAAAGTCAAAAAATAAGGAAGGAAGATTAAGAAAGAAACAATTGGCTATGGAGAAAAAATTATTAAATAAAAAAACTAAAAAAGAAAGAGAAAACATGAAAATTTTGAAAAAGAATAAGAAAGTCGCAAAAGTAAAAGTAAGCCTTGAAACTGAGTCAGAAAACGAGTTCCATTGTTAACAATAATTATAATATAAGACTCAGATAATTATGATGAAATTCTAACCTTTCCAGTTTAAAAGATTTGTACCAAAGTAATGGAAATGCTTTAAAAATCTTTAGTTTTAATTCAAAATAATATTTTCATTACTATATATTTAGTGTTTATTTAATAGTCTTTTTTTTAAACTTATATACCTAAAAACGTTTAATAAAATGTTACTAATGCATTAAATTTTTATTTGAAACCGCAAGCGCATTATAAACCAGTCACTAAAGCAGATTTTAAGATATACGATAAGTGTCAACAATATATACGATAAGTGTGAAACACTTACGATAAGTATGGAAAACTGGCTTTAAAAGTTTGATCAAAAGAAGTACATTATTGATTTATATTTCAGAATGAGAATAATTTTAAACTAACCCTCATAGTACTACATTGATGGCTACAAAAATTCATTTCTAATAAATTTCTACTTTTTGAGTAATCTAACATATTATAATAACTTTTGTTAAACTCACGGTAAGTGTGGAAAAGACCCTATTATTTATATTTTTTATTAACACACAGACTTGTTTTTAACAACATTCGTGCGTATTTATAAACTATGCCAAAAAAAATTATCTTAAATAAATAAAAGTAAATCAATTAATAGTAAAGCAATTTTGAATTGTTATTTATAAATAAAAAATATTGCGTTTTGTGATAAAATTATAACAGTAATTTTCAAAATAATGATACAAAAAACAATAAGTTAAAAAAAAAACCGTAATTTTGAAGCGTTTTCCAAAGGTAAATGCTGGCATCTGTTTTAGTGTAGCGTCGTGTTCCATAAATCCAATTGTTCCAGGTAGTTTATACTTTGCAGGTCCTGGGCCTTTAAGCATAGCAGCAATAACAGGTTTATTTTTAATTACTTCCATAGTTGCCATAGCAGGATTATTGAATGTGTAAATTTGGGGAGAATTGGTAGAGGTGTGAGTTTTGAAATAGAGTGTTACGGTTATTGGTTTAAAGATTGAGTTATTGTAACATTATTATAAAAAAATGTCAAATTTGACGTCACAAATTTTTCAGTTCAACCGAGTAAAAAGCAAAATAAGTTTTAGTTGCACATTAAAATTTATTTTTCTCCGCACAATTTTTTAGTTTTTGTTATATATTTGATAAATATTCTAACAAATGTTATTTTAACTTCCGTTAATTAAGCATATGTACATATATATATATATATATATATATATATATATATATATATATATATATATATATATATATATATATATATATATATATATATCAATCATTTAAAAAATGTTATACAATGTTGATACAAAACCAATCAAAACAATAACAACTTTCTGAGATCTATATATATATATATATATATATATATATATATATATATATATATATATATATATATATATATCAATCATTTAAAAAATGTTATACAATGTTGATACAAAACCAATCAAAACAATAACAACTTTCTGAGATCTATATATATATATATATATATATATATATGTATATATATATATATATATATATATATATATATATACATATATATATACATATACATATATATATATACATATACATATATATCTATATATATATATATATATATATATATATATATATATATATATATATATATATATATATATATATATATATATATATATATATATATATATATATATATATATATATATATATATATGTACAATAATGATGAATGTATATAAGATAAATAGATTTCTGAGATCTAAAACATATATATATCAACAAATTTTTTTTCTTGTCAAAATGATAATTAAAAGTTGCACTTAGAATAACAATATTTTAGACTTTATAAATTTCAATTATAAATTTGAATTTCAAAATCAAACTTAGTTTAAAAACCCAAAAAAGCCTTGGTATGACTATAGATCTTTTTCTAATTTCATTTGCAATATGATTTTTGCAAAAAAATCATATTGCAAATGTTGTCCGTGCAGCAAACATCCGAGAATATTTAATATTTGAAAATTTTTAAAAGTTGTGATCCACTTGTTTTCGTAAAAGTCTTCATTATTGTCATAAGACCTATTTTAGAATAATGTTTTCCGATCTTGTCAGCGCACTACATTGAATTAATACAGTCGAAAAATTCCAAAAAGATTTTACTAAGAAACTATAGTTTCTTGGTATAGGTGCGAAGCAGTTGCAATTGCAACTGCTTCGCACGTATGCTAATTCGCACTTATACCATTTGTTTGCAAAATTTTTTGGCGCACTTATGCTGATTCGCACATATGCCAGTTCGCACTTATGCCAGTTTTTGCAACGCTTTGCACTTATGCCAGTTCGCACATATACCGATTCGCGCTTATGCCAGTTCGCGCTTACACCGTTCGCACATATGCCAGTTCGCACTTATGAAATTTGCGCTTATTCAGTTTTCCCCAAATTAGGGTGTCAAAAAAATGTTCATAAATTTCTCTCTCAGAGTTGTCAATATTTTAAATAACTTGCACACTGATATCGCAAATGCCAATAATATCGAAAACTTTAAAATAAAAATTAACTCTAAAACATACTGTTCCTGCTAACTGCATCTTATGTAACAATTTTCTTTTTCGTCATAGTGCTCCTTAATTTCTAATTTCTGTAACTTTTCTTGAATGTTTCTTATATTATTTTGGGGGACACTGTAAGAGTTGTATTTATGTTTGGGCCTGTGTGTCCTTAGAAAAAGTATAACTGTTCTTATAAATTTAAATCAATCAGTCAGATATACAAAATTGATCACGTTAGTTTTTGCAAACAGGTTTTTCTAGAATGTTATTTTTAAGTTTTATTTTGTAAAGATTTTCAAAAGCATCGTGAGACATAAGTGCGTTTCTTACATTTAAACATAAAAAACAAATCATTAAATAAATTGTTGATAAATTTTTAAGAGATTGTCATAAATTACACAATGCTAAATTCATTTAAAAAACAGAAATAGGAGATATTAGACTCTTATACGCGGCGATTTCATCAAATTTAATGGTCTATTTTGTTGTTGTTGTTTTTTTTTATTTTTTTTATTTTAGGTACCCAACGAAGTCTTTACGGTCTTATCACAGAGCACCGCGGATGAGCATTTAATTGGAAGTTCACGCCTCCTTCCTAACCGATGTCGCAAAATTTGCCCAGAGATAGGGTTCGAACCACGGATCATTTGTTTCTGAGGCAAGTGCACAACCACTGCGCCACGGCTGCTCATTTTGACTTTTTATTAAAATTAAGGCTCTGCAAGGGAAAGCTTTTGTTCTTTTTTGTTTTGTTTAGTAGTGAAATTTAGCGATGCGTAATTTATTAGACCATCCCCAAGACGTTTATTTCTTTAAGAAGCGGTTTAGAATTCGATAACAATTTTTAAAATTTATTATGCAAAGTGTGTGTTTTTGATGCTGATAAAGAGATTTCAGTTTTTTTATGTGTACTTTTCATATAATATTTCCATCATTTATATGACAATGAATATAATGGAACTTGGATGTGCATACCGGATTCCAGATTGAGTCAAAGTTTGCACTGTTCTTCGATAACATATTTGAAAACTTGATACTCTAGTGTCAATCAATGTTCTATTAAGTATGGCAAAAGTTTATTTTTTTGTATCCCAAGTAAAGCCCAGACAATTAAATTTATCATGAGTTATCATTTGATGGTCGTCTAGGGTTATTATGCATTTAGAACTTTTTTTTCCAGGAGAGTAAAAGTTCCGTATTGACTTTAAAGTTTCCGTATTGACATTAAACTTTATTTCGTTTAATTTGTTGTACATATTGCACGCTGTGCTTTCTAGGCCAGATAGAGTTGAGAAGAATGATACCATCAGCATAAATTACATCAGTAAGGTTTCAATGTAGTAGTACCAACATTATCATTTTTTATCGTCTCGAGTAGCTTTTCATTGTATATGTCAGTGGTGTACCCTCCGAAACATTTTTTACTTTTCATTTGAGTTGAAAAGTATGATCATCAGTAGTACGGTACAAAAGTTTTTTTTGTATTTTTTCTCGGGTGAAACTAATGATATTTTTAAAATTTTAGTTTATGTAAAACTGAGTACATTGTTTTTAAGGACCAAATTATTATAAGTTTGTTAGGGAAAAAGCTATAAAAAAACAAAAAAAAAACTTACGACTGCAAAAGTAGCAGTACTCTAGTCACTAAATGCATTATAAAAGTAATAAAACTATAATAGTGTTATTTCTTTTATAAAGCACTTCATTCTTACAACATTAGTAACTCCAAATATTAATAAAAGTAGAATCTAGAAAAGTGGATATTCAAATATTATTAAAAACTTTAAGAACTTTTACAAATACTTTAACAACTTTATAAAAACGCACTTTACAAAAAGTTTGGCATTATGAAAAACGTTACTAATAATCCGTAAAAACACGCGTTAATTTTAAAATTAACCAATAAAAAGTTTTATAAGGTTAAAGTGACCAAATTCGAGCCAGTGACCAAATTCGAGCCATATTTTAAATTTAATATTTCTGTCTTGGTTTCTGCTTTATGTTTGTAAATGCGACTTTTTTGAGACTGGTAAAACATTATTTTAGTTGGCGGGTGTTTATGATAGAAGTAATATCATAACAAATATTCATCTCAAAAAAGCACTACTTCAGATTTAAAATATTAAGTAAGCATCCAGTTTGAAGCTAATAAACAT
This sequence comes from Hydra vulgaris, assembly GCF_022113875.1. Taxonomy (NCBI): domain Eukaryota; kingdom Metazoa; phylum Cnidaria; class Hydrozoa; order Anthoathecata; family Hydridae; genus Hydra; species Hydra vulgaris. The sequence goes on from NC_061157.1 coordinate 29,474,392, forward strand.
TAAATATTTATTACTTAACGAAATGCTAATTATCTTAAACTATAAATATATTTCTTAAAAAGACAATTTTAGCTTTATTATTATGCTGAGTCATTCCTATAGATTGTATTTCTGAAATAAATGCACCTGATCCCAGGTAAAAACCTTATTCTGACCAAGGCCGAAGTTAGGTTCACGAGTGTCTAAAAGTAACTCATTCTTGTAAGATATTTATATTATTAGATTTTATTATTTTAATATAAGTACTTTATGTTACATTTATGTCCTAAAATTTTAGAATAGCTGATAATAAAAAAAAAACCATAATAAGAGACGATGTCTTCAAACTCAAGGTAAATATGTGAAATATAAAAAGGAAGTGCTACTTGAAGCTATAAACAGTGTTATTAGTTTACCTAAAATGTCTGTTACAGCTGCTGCTAAATTTTTTTAAAGTACCCCAAGCAACTTTGGAGAGCATGATAAATGGAAAAATTGAGACAGGTGCAAAAGCAGAAAGAAAAAATTTAATGCCACTTGATCTTGAAAAAAAATTACTCGATTTTGCAGACAACAGAGCTAGGATGGGCATTGGTTTTGGAAAAGAGCAATTCATGTTATATCCTGCCAAGCTTGCCAGAAAATATGGAAGTTCTTATAAGAATGGCAAACCATCTAATAAATGGTGGCGACTACTAAACAATCGACATAACAAAATAGTAACTCTTTGACAACGAGAATCAACAGCATTAGTTCGTCATCAATACATAAATCCGATAAAGGTAGAAAATTATTTTACCGTACTTAAAGAAGTCATTAAAGACTATCAGCCTGAAGTAATATGGAACATGGACAAGACAGGGCTGCAGCTAGACTTTAAGGCGTCCAAAATTGTTGCTGCAAAAGGTACTAAATATCTACATATGAGAACCAGTGGAAATTGAGAAATTATTACTTTTATTGCTTGTGTGAATGCAGCAGGAAGAGCCTTATTACCTCATGTGATTCCAAAAGGGAAGACAGTAAAATCACTTCAAAGTTTTTAAGTTCTAGATGCCCCAGAAGGAACCTGGATGGACTAAACAAGGGATTGCAAAACTATGGTTTGAGCTTACATATATAATAGTATAGATTATTACATTGACATTAATTATCCTGATTTACACATAATAGGTTCTTATTTAAAATATTAAACCCAGTTTTGTGTTTGGTTTTTATTTGCTTTAAAAAAAAAATTTCTTTTTATTTGTTATCAACATGTATACATTTTTTTTTTCTTGCCAATGGACAAGCTGGTGCGACTCATCTCCTGAAAACATATTTTTTTACAAGTTTAGGCATCCTTATTAAGTTTAGGCAAGTTTATTTATTGATGAATTCTTAGTATAAAGTTAAGCAATCATTTTCTAATCGATGTCTAAGAACATGTTCATTTTAAATTTAAACTAAATAAACTTTAAGTAAACCCAGTTTTGTTAAAATTATTTTACTTATTGTTTATCTGACAACCAGCTAATTTGTTGGATTAAAAAAATTGATTCAATATTTAGTAATACAACTAATTTTTAAATGTTTTAAATGCCAACCCATAAAAGTATTGGTAAAAAGCTTTTTTTTATATTGGCTGTAATTAGGTTCATTCCGCATACGTCTGGCTGAAATTTGGTCAAATTTGGCCTCTAATTTGGTGCAATTTACATACTTTTTGTTATCCTTGTTTTTTAAAACAATTTTCATTTATAATAATTGCTGTAATTATATCCTAAATGCTGAAAGATTTATCTTTCTAGAAATGTATAATTTTTTACATATCTATATGAGGGGATGTAATATTCTATTAGCGAAAAACAAAAAGATGTGATATTCTGAGTATTAAATGCGACAATGATGTTATAAACAAAATATATGAGCGAGGCAATATTTCAAACATATAATACTAATAATATTGAATATATTTCTTAATTTCATTAAGAAGATGTCATATTGTAAGACTTTAAGCAGCAAATACAACTATTTAGTAAGTTGTTTATTTAACAAATTACGTGGGGGGTATAATATTCTAAACATGTATTATTAATAGTATTCAATATATCTCTTAATTTCATTAAAGCGGTGTGATTCTAAGATTCTAACCAAAAAATACAAATAATTTTTATGACATTTATGAATAATATACATACAATAATATACCCTTTTGTAATTTGTTTAATAAATAACTTACTAAATAGTTATATTTGCTGCTTAGAGTTTTAGAATATCATATCCTTCTAATGAAATTAAGTAAATTATATATTTCTTAATTTCATTAGAAGAGTATGATATAGGTGATATTCTAAACATATAATACTGATAGTATTGAATATATAAAATACTATCATACGTATTATATGCTTAGAACATTACCTCCCCCATGTATTTTGTTTATAACATCATAGTTACCTGTATTTGTTTCTTAGAATAATGTATTGAGAAATTTATTGCATACTATCCATATTGTATATTGTTCACAAAAGTTGTACTAATTTGTCGCATTTAATATTCAGAATATCACATCTTTTTGTTTTAAGCTAATAGAATATTACATCCCTCATATAGATATGTAAGATATTGCATAACATTTAGTAGAAAATATGCAAAAAAATTTCTAGAAGATCGTTATTTCTAGAATAAAAATTTCAATTTTAGTACCATTTCTTGTGGACTTCATATAGGGTAAAGGAAGGTATGTTCGTGATAAATTAACTAGATGTGTAATTACAAAGTCAATTTCAGTAATTTTACTTAATTACTATAATTGTTTGATGTACATAGAGTAAAGTTACTAGAATCTATGCAGTTTTGGGATTTTAAGTCCTTTGATAAGTTTTTATAAAAGCTCAAAAGTCATTGAGAAAAGTTAGGTAATTTTGTGATATGATATTTAATTTCGTGATAGTGGTTAGGTAATTTTGTGAGTACACAATAATATTTAAATTTTTCTTTATTAATTAAGTATAACATCTGGTATAATATAACAAAAAATATCAACACTTGTTTTGAATTCATAACTATTCAATCAGACTTTAAGTTCATAAAATATAAATATAGTCAGGCTTATAAGTTAACAAAATTATAATAATACTTTCATTACTTTATATTTATATATAAAAAAAATATACTTTTAACATAGGTAGCTTAGAAAATAAAATAACAGACCTACAAAAAACTCTTAATATAATAACTATAATATTAACCATACTTATATCTGATTAACTTATTTTTCTAAATCACATTCTTGTTGACAACATGTATCACACATAAATACTTCACCAATGTCCTCATATGTTTGACAGCTCTCATGATAAGGTACTAAACAATAGGAACACTGCACCCATTTTTTTCCATTTTTTTTTTTTACATCACTGTTGTAACTTTTTTTACAAACACCGCACTCCCAATCATCATCTTTTGAAGCATTTTTATTTTTTTTACTTTTTTTAGAACATACAGGAATAGAATCCTTTGAAGTTGATGGAATAGGTTGATCAGGAGGAGTCAGACACTTTGCACTTGAATCCCTTTTTGGCCTATTAGGGTTAGGTGTGGTTGGCTCTACAGATGGAATAGTTAACAATGTTTGTATAGCAGTATTACTGTGTGGTTGAATTTCTGTACTTTGAATCTCTCTGTTTGTCAATTGAGATGGAGCTATTGCTTCTGGAGGAATGGCATTTTTATTTAAAGGGCAAATGCCACTTTTTTTAAATGCATTTTCTATATTTTTTTTAGAAAAGCTTTTAATAAATGCTGGATTCAATATTGTATGAAAGGTTGTCCGATTTGGTTTTTCTCCAGGATTTTCCCTCATAAAGTCATTTAAGCTAGTGGCCCAGTTTGACTTAAGTGGCTTGTATATTCCTACATCTAGTGGTTGTAATAAATGACTAGTATGAGCTGGAAATGTAAATAAATATATTTCATTTTCTTTTGCAAGTAATATAACATCCATGTTAATGTGTGATGCATGTGAATCCATAAATAATGTCACAGGTCGTTCACTTGGAATAGAATCAATAAAAAATTTAAACCATTCCAAAAATAAGTCACTATTAATCCATCCTTTTGGAGATAATTTTACCATACAGTTTGGTAAACAATCAGCTTAAGATTATCGTTCCATCTAACGCCTTTGAATATAATTAAAGGTGGAATCCATGATCCATTGGCACATACACATCCTAAAAGTGTATGCGTTTCTCCACGATCAGCATAAGTTCTTTTATAAACATAACGTTTACCAATAGCAGTGACTACTTTATTAGGCTTTACTACATAAGATAGTCCAGTTTCATCACAATTCCAAAGGCGGCCAGGCATATCTTTAACACCTAATTGGATCATTAATGAATCAAGTTTTGAATAAAAATCACTGATCATATGACTGTTAGCCATCGATGCCCTATAAGCAGCAAGATTTTCAGGAACTCTAAGTGTAAGATTATACCTCTTTTTGAAATTCACCCACCACCACTTGCTAGCAGATTCATTATCTTCATTGAAATAAGATCCACGTCCAGCTGTAGTGGCTATTTTGTGAGCTATTTTTCTTACCTGTAACACAGTCAAACCAAAGCCAAGTTCTTGCATCTTTATGATATAGTTTAATATTTGTATTTCAAGGTCTGATGTAAGTGCATATGGTCTTCCCATTTTTGGAACTAATTCAACATTATCACGTTTCAAAAAATCTTTAAGTGAACTCCCTGGAACTCCATTGATTTTTGCTGCTTTGTAAATAGACATTTTTTGTTCATTGACCATTTTAGCTGCAGCTACCAATTCTAAATTGGCATATTTTCTGTATGAACCTTTTTTTGACATTATACTTTAAGATCTAAATACCACAAAATATTTTTAAATAATTAATAAAGTATATATATGTAATAAAATAGGATTAAGATAAATTAAAAAAATAATTTTGTAAGGTAATTTTAAAAATCACCAACGGATTCTTAATAAATAATAAGATACGACAAGATAATATATTTCAATAACAACAACTTAACAGCGCAGTAATCATTTCTACAGTAATGTAATTTTGTGATAGTAAGTAATTTCGTGATAGTAGGTAATTTCGTGATAGGCTTTACTGCAAAAATATTTGCAGATTCGTATAGAGAAAGATATTATCTTCATTTAACTATATAGTTATATCGTGCTTAAAACAATTTTTAATGTCATTATATTTAATAAAAGAAACATGATTAAAAATGTAAGTTCATTTGAGGTGAAAACGTTAAGAAAATGTGTAACTGCGATAAGGAATCATAAGTTATAGGAAGTTAATAAAAAAACAAAAGTTTTACCATTAAATCAAGCATGTTTTCTAGTTTAATATTTAATAAAAATAATTTACTTACCTTAAAACACAAGTCTGGAAATAAAAATGTTGGACAAGTACTCCAAACAAATGTGCTGAACGCACGTAAAATAATGCTAAAGAATGTACAAACTGATAGTAAACAATTGACGTATCACACGCACCCAACGACTATTTGTGAATCGACAGTAGTACCCCGGGTACCATTTGACGCAATTTCGATGTTTTTGACTAATAGGTATGTTCGCTACAAATGCCGAAAGAAATATCACGAAATTATATACATCACAAACATACCTTCCTTTACCCTACAGTAAATATATTTATTAAGGTATTTGTTGCTAATTTCTTAAGGTATTTGTTGCGTTTTTGTTGGGTAGGTACAATCGGCAGAGCAGAGCAGATTAGCAGAGCAGATCATTGGAATGTTAATAACGGCAGAGCAGATTATCTAATCTGCCGTTAACTAATGTGTGATCTGCCAAATAATTCGGCAGATCATATAATAGAATTGTTATAATGTGATTTCATTTTTATAATGTTATAATGTGATGTCCAAATATTTTTATGAAAAACGATGTACTTCGAATAAAAAGAACTAATAGTTGACTTGATTTTAAGGCATAAACATTTTTTTGTCGCAATACTTTTCCAAAAAAAAAAGGGATCCTCCGTATTCTAATGTGTGATCTGCCAAATAATTCAGCAGATCATAATGCAACCGGCAGAACAGATTGGAAGAGCAGATCATTGTAATAACGGCAGAGCAGATTATCCAATTAGCCATTTTATATTGTGTGATCTGCCAAATGATATTTGAATAATGTGTGATCTGCCAAATATTATTTGGCAGGTCACACATTAGAAAACGGCTGATTGGATAATCTGCTTTGCCGTTATCAACATTAGAATGATCTGCTCTGCCAATCTGCTTTGCTCTGCCGATTGTACCTACCCGTTTTTATTAGATACTATTCGGACGCGCTTGGTTTAAATTACGTATTATTAAAAAGCAATTAAATATTTTATATTACAATTTATATTTATATATTATTGATTCATGTTTTGAATTGACATGTTAAATTAATTAACTATTAACGTGATTTTACTTCATTTCAGCATTCTTATTAAGGGATCGTCCATAAAATACGTACGCTCGGAGAGAAAGAGGGGGTCTGCAAATGGTGTATTTGAGATAAGGGGGCACTAGATCAATTATAAAAGTATGGAGACACTAAATAAATAAAATAATTATAAAGTGTTGGGTTGGTTGATTAAAATTGTATGTACTTTTAGGGAGGTAGAGGGTACTCAAAAATGCGTAAAGCAAAATGCGCGGAAATGCGGGAGGAGTCGGCGAAAAAAAGACGTACGTACTTTATGGACAACCCCTAATTAAAATTTGCAATACAGTAAAAATCCTTATATAGCTTGTATTTTATTAGTTAACATTACATATAATAATTAGAGCAGGGGAGGATCCATCATTTTTTTGTGTTTGAGATAACTAACTTACTAACATGGAGCAAACACCAAACATTTTAATGTTTATACTTCTGTCAAATAAGGATGCTTTGTAAAAAACTGCGATGGTTCAACCCTATATAAAAAAGGCCCTAAAATTTTGTCCACAACTGCTCCAAACGTGAGAGCAATAAGTTGACAAATTATTTTTTATATTATTCTTAACTTAAATTATATTCCTCGATGATTTTTATGTTTCATACAATAATCTTTTAACATTCAAAAGTTATGACCATATAAAATTTATAACCCCCTCGAATTGAGGGAGATTAAATTTTTTATGGTCATGCTTTTTGAACGCTGAGAGGTGACACAACGAATTTTAAAATTTATCGATGAATATAATTTTAGTTGAGAATAGTAAAAAATATATTTTGTAAACATGCTGCTCTCACGTTTGGGGTAGTTGTGGCCAAAATTTTAGGGCTTTTTTGTTCCCAGGCTCGAATTATCGCAATTTTTTGCAAAGCATCTTTATTTTATATAAGTATAAACATATAAATTTTTGGCGTTTGTTCCATGTCTGGAAGTTTGTTATCTAAAGTAACAAAAAAGCTGGATCTGCGCCTGATGTGTATATATTTTTTTCAAGAATCAATAATATCTAAATGTTAATATTGTATTATAAAATATTTATATCAAATCGTTATTGTTTTTTTTTACATTATTTATCATCGTTATAGGCATAATGTTTTCTATCAAAAATACTGTTCTCGTCAGGGCCGATAATACGGGTTTCAATGTTGTGGGGCACAATCGTCAATTTTTTAAAAAAATCCTCTGTATCTAGAATTTTCTTTAAAAAAAAAAAAGGTCTTTTAGATAAAAATAGGGGCGGGGGGTACGTACCCCCCGGTGTCATCGACTTTGCACTAATTTGCTCTATCTAAACAATACATACATACAATAAAAAAATTAGGAAAATGAGTTTTATTTTTATTTATTTTTGAAAGAACAATTAATTAGCTATACACGTAACATTAATAAGATAAAATATAGCAAATGCAAATTTTGCCTAAAATAAAAAAATCGAAATTAAATATTTTTGGAATATGGTCAAATTTCTAAAATATTTTAAATTCTTTATGTCTATACAAATAATACCAATAACTTATTTGAGATAATTTATTGTTATTTAATGCATAAAAAATAAATTTTTTAAAAATAAAAATGGAACATAAAATTATACCAAATTCAATTAGTACAGTAATATTCTATTATGGTATATCATTTAATAATAACAAATATGAAATTATTTGTTATTATTAAAAGGGCTTAGTTTGTTCTTCCGATATCACTTTTACCACATTGTCAACTTCTGACTGTTCGCCTGAGGAAATTTCTGCGTTAGTGTTAAATATCAATCTTTGTGCAAATATCTGAAAAAAAACTCATACCAATGCTGTTCAGGGTGTCTCTCCAAAACATGCTCATATCAATGCTGTTCAGGGTGTCTCTCGAAAACATGCTCATATCAATGCTGTTCAGGGTGTCTCTCGAAAACATGCTCATATCAATGCTGTTCAGGGTGTCTCTCTAAAACATGCTCATATCAATGCTGTTCAGGGTGTCTCTCCAAAACATGCTCATATCAATGCTGTTCAGGGTGTCTCTCCAAAACATGCTCATATCAATGCTGTTCAGGGTGTGGTGTCTCTCCAAAAAATATGAATAGTCTTGAGTTCCTTAATATAGGTTTTACTAAATAAGAGTTTAAATATGCTGTTTCCAGTCTCTATTCATGGATTCAATTTTTTGAGATTTTTTGCAAATTGCATATAAAAAAGAAACAAGAAACTTTCAAGCAAGTCTAAAGAACACAAAGAAAAGGCATCTGTAGCTAAACTAAAAAAAAAATAGATTGATTTTATGAACGAAATGGGACTTGTTATTGATTTCCCTAAAAGTGGTGGTTCAGGAGCAAGCAACGATGGCAATACTTCAAGGTGTAACGAAAAAACAGCTGAAAATTGATCAAATACGAAAAAACAGCTGAAATATTGATCAAAGCCTTATACTCAGATTTTACATTATCTTGATAACACTCTCTTCAGGATATGAAACTGACTGCTTTAAATTCAGGAATTATTGTTTTCTGTGCACAAAGTATTGATACATGGACATGACATGATTAAAAGTCTATGTCAAAAGGAAGCCTTATGTCAAAGGAAGCTTAAGAGGCTAGAAATAGATCCTTCAAATCTTATAGTGAAAATTTTAGTTAAAAAACATCCAGAAAATTAATAAATACTGATCTAATCAAAAGACTCCTAGTTTCCAGTGATCCTGTTATTTCATCACTGCGTAAATCAACATCACACCGAACAAATCATGAAACATTTCTTTATATGTTTTACGATTATTAAAATAACCTTCAAACAATATTATTGATTTTATTAATTTTTGATGTTTTTTAAAAATGACATTGTTTCCTTGCACTATTTTTTGTTTTTGTTATTGCTAAAACATTATTTACCTAAATACTTAATTGTTATTCAATATAGGTGGGTCAAAAATCTAATAAAATTGGTTCAAAAATCAATTTACTCCTTTGTAACTAAGGAAAGTATTTGGTAACTAACCAAAATGAGTATCCACAGCAACTAAATGGAAAACTTATTGCTTTAATGAGAAGCGTGATCTCTTATTTATATATATTGAAAGTTTTAGTTCATATTTACATCATGATATAATTAAAAAAACCAATCATAAAAAGAAATTTAACTACTTAATAGGTGATTTAAATTTATGTTGCTTCGAATATCACGTAAAACCCAACATTAAAAGTTTTTATAATGACATTTTTGAAAATGGTGCGGTTCCACTAATCACCAAACCAACCAGAATAACTCAATCAACATCTTCCCTGATTGATAATATAATAACAACTGATTTATTTAACGAATCTCTTAAAAAAGGCATAATTAAAAGTGACATTTCTGATCACTTCCCTGTTTTCTTTTCCATTAATACTAAAATGGAAACGTCACCAAATATAAACCAAATTTTTGTTAAACGTATTTTTAATGAAAAGAATTTGGAAACATTTAAAGAGCAATTGTCTCTTCTTCATTGGGGGCACATTTCCAATTTAGATGATGCTAACCTGGCTTACAACAAATTTTTTAAAACTTTTTTTGATATATATGATGTTAATTTTATAAAAATCAAAATACATTGTAAATTAAAAAGTATAAAATCCCCATGGATTACTAATAGGTTAAGAAAATCATCCAAAATCAAACAAAAATTGTACATTAAATTCCTAAAACTAAAAACAGATAAAAGTAAAGCTATATATAAAAGTTACGCCAAACAATTCGAACGTCAAAGAAAAAATCTTAAAAAAAATTACTACAATGATTTACTTGAGAAATATAAATTAAATTCTAAGCGCATATGGGAAATTATAAAGGAAGTCACAGGCAGTTTTAAAATGAACACACTCACATTGCCTAAAACCATCAAATCAAATGATAAATTTTTGTATGATAAAGAAGAGATAGCTAACGAGCTGAATAAATATTTTGTTTCTGTTGGACCAAATTTATCCCAAAAAATTCCTCAAGCAATTAATCCAATAAGTAATCTATTTATCCCTAATACATCGCAATTTAATTCGTTTCAACTAACTTTTGAAGAGTTTGAATGCACTTTTAAAATGCTAAAACCCAACAAATCAGCAGGTGCGGATGATATCAATGTAAATATTGTTATTTAATCATATGAAATCATTAAAGATGTACTTTTTAAGATTTTTTCTTGTTCTATTAGGCAAGGAATTTTTCCTAACCAACTAAAAATAGCAAAGGTGATTCCGATATTTAAGGGAGGTGATTTAACTAATGTTAGCAACTATCGTCCCATTTCTATTCTATCTGCATTTTCAAAAGTCTTGGAGAGAATTTTATACAACAGAATTTATAATCATTTATCTGTAAACAATTTAATATGTAGCAATCAATATGGATTCAAAAAAAATAATTCGACAGAACATGCAGTTCACCAGTTTACAAGAAGTATTACTAACTCTTTTGAAAACTCTTAATATACAGTTGGGGTTTTTATTGACTTAGCTAACGCTTTCGATACAATAGACCACAATATGCTTTTAAATAAACTAAAGATTTACGGTATAAACGGAAGTGTTTTAAATTGGTTAAAAAGCTATTTAAATAATCGAAAGCAATTAGTATACGTTGATGTAGTTTCACCAGTAAACTTGCTTGATATAACCTGTGGAGTTCCTCAGGGATCAATATTAGGGCCTCTTCTTTTTCTTATTTACATCAACAATCTCCATAAAGCCTCAAATTTAATGACAATTATGTTTGCAGATGACACAAACTTATTTTTATCTCATAATGATATTACATTGTTATTTCAGAATATCAATAATGAACTAGTAAGAGTTTCTGATTGGTTTAAGACAAATAAACTGTCTCTTAATATTGATAAAACAAAATGGATTTTTTTCCATCCAAATCACAAAAAAAATCTTATACCAAATGAAATGCCACTGCTTTTTATTGATAATATACTTCTAAAAAAAGTAACAGTTACAAACTTTCTTGGTATTTATATTGATGAAAATTTGTCATCGAAAAGTCACATAAAAAATTTGAGTAGTAAAATATCAAAAAGCATAGGAATTTTGTACAAAGCAAGGTGTTTTTTAAATAAACATACATTACTTAAACTATATTATTCGCTCATTCATTGTCACATTAACTATGCGAACGTTGCGTGGGGTAGTACTAATAAAAGTAAACTGGAACCTCTTTATCGTCAACAGAAAAATGTTGCACGCCTTATTAATTTTAAGGATCGATTTACTCATGCCAAGCCTCTATTAATTGAAATGAAAGTCTTAAATATATATGAGCTTAATATTTTTAACGTTATATGTTTTATGTTTAAATGTAAAAACAATATTTCTCCTGTACCTTTTCATAATTTGTATAACAAAAAAGAAAAAACTAAGTACATTTTAAGAAATGATAATAATATTCGTCAATCAGCTTATCAAACTAATTCTGGAAAATACTGTATTTCATTTCGAGAAGCATTACTTTGGAATAAAATAGTTTTAAAGAATTTTGACTTTTCTCAAGAAGTTAGCTATCACTCTTTCAAACAAAAACTTAAAAAAGTCATTAAAAAAATGACTAATAAAAAATTAGATGATATATCTATATTCTTTTAATTTTTTGTTTCTTTTTTTAACTTTATATTTAACACTGCATTAATAAATTTTATAATTTAACAATTTGTAAATAGTTGTTTAACACTTTTGTTAAAGGTATCTTAAAACTGTATAACAAAACTTTTAACAAAAAGTTTAACAATTATGCTAAAGATATCTTAAAACTGTATAACGCATCTATGTATTTATAACGGAACCGTTTTTCTTTTTCTTTTTTTCTTTAAATTTGTTTATGTTTTCAATTCTTAATTCTTAATTATTTGTTATCTTCAAGTATGTTAAGTATATATTCCTATTGAAAGTTTATTTATTTTGAGAATATTTTATTAATACGAAATATTAACACGAAAATTTTTTCGCGGTTCTCGACGACAAGACCTTACGGTCTTCTACGAGTTCCTGCGTTCTTTTATTTCTTAATAACGATCATGTATATATATATATACATTGTTAACGAATATTTATTAAATCACAAAGTTGTAAAATTAAAGAACAAAAAAAAAAAAAAAAAAAAAAAAAAAAATTGGTACTCATGCCAAATTTACAGAATATAGCACATCTGCAAATACCAAAAATAGGCTGTTGCTAAACAAAATAAAGGTATCCAGAGCAGCAAAGCAAAAATATTACGCAGCCATTATATTAATAATAAGCGCAGCCATCATATTAGTACTCATGCTAATTTTAGTGAATATAGCCTTAATATTAAATTAGTTATAAGTTTTATCCAGTAAAAGTGAATTCTGGTCCTCTGTGCGTTTTTAAACTAATTTCAAGGAATTTATTAAAACATAACGACAAAAACAAAACAAAAATTCAAATGCTCTAAAAAAGATTAAGTCAGTGAAAAATTTATTCTTTTAACTAAAAGATTGCTTGACATCGATGCACCATCGCCGGTGCACCATCACACTATGAGCCGCTCCAAAGCAAAAAGAGGAAATAGGCTTATAAATAAGGAAGGATTCAACATATTGAGCTTATTTTTTCACAAGACATCGAGTTTTTGTTTATATTTCTATATTTAAAAAATATATATATCCGGTTTTCATAAAATAACAGATTAGTGTATTTTTTTCGGTTCATCCGGACTGATTCCTGACTAATCCGGAAAATTACATTAGTCCGGATATTTTTATTCAAAAAACAGTAGGTGCCGATATTTTATAGAATTTTACAAACTTTTTTAAAAATTTATAAATAAATATTATTGAATATAAACCTATCAAAATTATAAACAAATCTGCTTTCATCTGATTCTTTTTCTTCAGTTTTTTACAAAGTTTCTCAACGTTCTAATAGATACTTTTAATAACTTGTGGCTATGAAAATAGCCATTTTTTTTAGAGTTCAACACAGAACAGCTTATCAGTATAACATTTTAGTTCACGGTAAAGATTTTTCTAGATTAGTTGATTACTAATTAAAATTTATTAAATTATTTCTCAAAAATTTTTTAAAAACAAAAAACAACAAAACTTTGAATTGTTATTATAAACTATATTGAGATTTCTTTACCAAAAAAAATAGTATTACAAAAATACTCTTAACTATTAACAATAGCATAACATTCAAAAAAACACTCAAAAAAACACTCAATTTTGCTTTTTTTGTTTATTTTTACAAGTACCCTCCAACATATTGGAGGATACTTAAAATACCTAATATAAGAAACACCATGAATTATATTTGCAGATTGTGACAGGTATGGTTTTTTAAATGTGCTATTAGTAATGAATGCAAATAGATATTCAGATTTCTGATTAAAAATCTATATATCCGGTCTTGTAGTCGTGCTGTTCATATCAATGAATAAGTCTCGAAACAACTTATTTATTCTGATTTAGGTGCTCTTTGTGGTATGCTATAAATAATAAAAAATACATAAAAGCATATGCAACACCAGCAAAAATGTCAAACTTAGAAGTGTTTTTATGAAACATAGTAAAAACAACTTGTGTGTGTGTTTATATATATCGTTAGTATACATTGGTAGACAAAAAAAACACAAAAAAACTAACAGTTTTATTTTAGAATTAAATATTTCATGACCCGGAGGTAATCCACTGTTGTAGGGTGATAGCCCTTTTATCAAAGACTTGTGTAAAGAACTGTTTGAAACCATTGCTTTAGCAAAATTATTACAGAATTTCTACAAGAGAAAAACTGGCCAAAACTAGATGGTAGAGCGAGTGAATCAAGTAAGCAGCTACACGAGTAGTGTGAGAATATATCAAAGATTCTCATGACCTTTGCTGATCGAATCAATCTACTTGAACGCAACGAAAATGAGAAAAGTAAAGAAATAGCTAAGCTCAAAGTAGATTTGGAATCATCAAAAAAAGTAGTAAATACTTCAAACATTAGCAGCAATTGGGTTCAAGTAATAAAACAAGGTGCTAAAAATGCTAAAAAAATCAGCTGGCCAACTAGCTGAGTTAAATGAAAGAGAAAGAAGAAAAAAAAGTGTAATTATTTACGGAATATCTGAATCTGAAATGAAATTTTTAGCAGATAGAAAAGCAGACAAAAAAAATTAAAGAGATTTTTAATGTAATTGGCAAAAACAATGATTTACCAGTTTAAGCAAGAAGACTAAAATAAATAAACCCGGACATAAATAAACCCAGTCCAATAATATTTGAACTAAGTGATGTTTCATTAGTTGAACTAAGTGATGTTTCATTAGTTGAACTAAGTGATGTTTCATTAGTTGAACTAAGTGATGTTTCATTATCTGAACTAAGTGATGTTTCATTAGTTGAACTAAGTGATGTTTCATTAAGAAATCTACTTCTTCTAGCAGCAAAAAATTTGAGAGAGAAAGAAGGTTTGAGAAAGAAGGTTACAAATAAATTTACATAAGTCCAGATTTAACTGAAGCAAAAAGGAGACTTGATTACGATTTAAGAAAGAAAAGAAAGGAAGCAAATAATACACTTACTGAAGACTCGCCCTTTCGATATGGCATTTGTGGAAATAAGATCGTCAAAATTAAAGGTCAACAGTGCTAAATCAACAAAATCATTTCAGCCACTATCTTTAAACGGACTAAATGCTTTGAAATGTATTTATTTTAACGCGACCTCTTTAAAAAATAAATTTGATGAGTTTAAGGTATTAGTAGTCACGTACCATCCACATATAATGGCTGTTAGTGAAACATGGTTCAAAAGCATCTCGGTTGTAAATCTAAATGGCTATAATCTGTATAGAAGAGACAGAAATGATGGGCGCAGAGGAGGTGGTGTGTGTTTATATATTACTGAAATTATTAAATCATTAGAGCTAAACGATGCTGTTTTTATCTTAAGTAAAATTGAACAAATTTGGGCTACAGTGTATATTGAAAACAACAAGTATTTAGTCGGTTGTAATCGTTTGGTCTACAGACCAAACGATTTTGTCGACATAAACAATTTTGATTTGGTTTTTAAAAAAAACTAAAGTCTATGTTGATAGAAAAGGATACAAAGACTTACTAATTACTGGGGATTTTAATTTCCCAACGATTGTATGGTCAAATGGATACATCACAAAGATTAACAATGAAAATGGCATCGAGCATAACTTTAGTGACACTCGATGCAAAAAATATTTGTATCAGCATGTAAATGTTCCAACTTTTCAAATATCAAATAATTCTGCTACTAACACTCTTGATCTAATCTTCACAACTCAGCCGGGAAGCATCTACGCTATTGATCTAAGATCTATCCTCGGTAACATAAATGAAGGTCATATGGTTATCTTTTTTGATTTCATTTTTAAAAATAGGGTTAATAACTTATCACACAGCTAATTAAAGTTTAATTACAAAAAAGCCGACACCAATAAAATCTCTGACTTTAGTTCAAATGTTGATTGGGTTAATGCTATTTGAAACTTTATCTGTTCAGGAAATGTACGACAAATTAACTCACTTCTCAAATGCAGCATATAATCAACTCATTCCAGAGCTTGATATATTTCAAACAAAAAAAAAATTACACTATGGATAAAAAATAATCTTAAAACTCTAGTTAAAAAAAAGCCAAATCTTAGATACCTAAACTGTGCTTGTAAATGAAAAGACCTTACCATGTGTAAAGAGTACAAATTGACGAGCAAGTTAGTTAAAAAAGAAATTAAAATAGCTCGTCTTGCATAAGAAAATGATTTAGTTAAAAGATCCAAATCGAATCCGAAAATTCTGTAAATACCTAAATATCCAACAATTAGTCAAAGAATCAATCAGAGCCTTAAAAACAGCTAATGGTAATCTAACTCAAGAACCTAGAGAGATAGTTAATCTACTCAATAAATGTTTCCAAAATATTTTCGTAAATGAAAAAGAAGGGGAACTTCCACATTTCACAGGAACTTCCACATTTCAAATTAAAAAACCTTAATCAAAATAAAGCATGTGGTCCTGATAATTTGCATCCATTTCTGCTCAAAAACTGTGCTGAAGCATTTGCTATTCCTCTAACATTAATTATTAGGGCATCTTTAACTAATAGTCAGCTTCCAGTTCAATTTAATTCAGCTAACGTAACGCCTCTATTCAAAAAAGGTGATAAGACTCTTCCCTGTAATAACCATCCAGTTTCATTGACTTCTATTACATGTAAAATTATGGAAAATATAATGAAAATGGAAGAGTAGCTGTATAAAAATAATCTACTAGCAAAAGAGCAACATGGTTTTGTTAGAAACAAATTATGTACCACTAATATTTTAGAAAGCATTGACCACATTTCATCAAACTTAGATATTGGTATTCCAGATGATGTAATTTTGTTAGATTTTGCTAAAGTCTTCGACACAGTTCCGCACAGGAGACTGTTAGCCAAACTAAAAGCTTACGGCTTTGATGGTCTGCTTCTTCAATGGATTGCAGCATTCTTAGAAAACAGAAGACAAAGTGTTGTTCAAGGTGAAATCATTTTTGACTGGGGTAAGATTTTTAGTGGTGTATCACAAGGTTCGGTAATTGCAGCACTTTTATTTGTTTTATACATTAACGACCTTCCAAAAATATTGCTTAATGTAACCAAACTATATACTGATGATACAAAAGTGCTTTCTCAATTATCATTAGAGCTATGCGCTGCTAATCTTCAAATTGATCTAGATATTGTCTATAAATGGTCTCAAACTTGGCTCCTTCTGTTTAACATACCAAAATGTGTAGTTTTTAAATTATATAGATGTTATTGTGTATGCATTATGGCCTCAATAACATCTATATAATTTAAATAGCATTTATTTAACGGAGTCAGATACAGAAAGAGATCTGGGAGTACTTTTCAATACAAACCAAAAATGGAAAAATCAAGTGATTAATGCTTCTAACAAAGCAAATCAAATGCTTGGTCGTATCGAAAAATAATTTGTTTGTTTCGATTATAAGATACTTTGTTTGCTTTATATTATTTTTGTTTGTCCACTACTGGAGTTTGCAGTTCCGGTATGGTCTCCATTTCTTAAATTGGATTGCGACTATATTGAAAGAACCCAGCACAAAGCTACTAAACTAGTTTTATCAAACAGAAATCTTTCCTATACAAGAAGACTCGAATAATTAAACCTAACTACACTAGTAGAAAGGAGACAAAGCGGAGATCTAATACAAATGTATAAAATTATGAATAATATTGGTATTTTAGAAAAAGGCATTCGTTTTCCAATTGTGAACAATCATAAAAGAGGTCACTTCTTAATAATTTCTAAGGAATTGATAAAACTTAAGTACAGAGAAAACTTTTTCTTTAATCGAGTAGCAAATTTATGGAACTCTCTGCCAGAAGAAATTGTTAAATCGCCTTCATTCATCAGCTTTAAAGCAGCAAATGATTACTGGATGAGCAGCAATCGATCATTTCGGCTGTCAAAGTGTACCTGATAACACACTCACTGGCTCTGCCAGATACAGAGTTTACTACTAACTAACCAACTAACAAGGCAACTGCATGTCCATTTTTGGCGGTATTGTTTGATATACCACAAATTTAATAAATCAATTATTAATAAGTTTTTAAGATTTATTATTTTAACTGTTAAACAAAAACTTATTGTTTTAATTATTACGCAAAAACTTATTTGTTCATTATCTCAAAATGATGTATTTGGACTTGCAATACCCTTGTATGTATATATATATATATATATATATATATATATATATATATATATATATATATATATATATATATATATATATATATATGCTTTTTTATAAAAATATTTTTAAAATAGGGTGGGTTTAATGTAACTGTTATTTGAGCTCACTTTTTAGGAAGAACTTATTTTCGTGCCTGCATTTATAAATCAATTCCGATTTTTTGTTTAACAAACATTCTTAGTTTGCATGTGTAATTATTTCAAAATTTTCTTGTAGACATAATATGCATTTTTTTTAAAAATAGTGTTGTATGCAGGCGCTGTTTTAAGGATGGATCAATTCAGTATAAAATCATCAATATTTTTATCTTTTAGTTCCCATATATAATTTGACAGCATGGTGTCTTTTGGATACTTTTTATTTTTAAAAGATTGTTTATGGTTGGCAAAACGTTTTTTGTATTCACCCTCTGTTACGCCAATATATTGTTTATCGGGTACATTCTTAGAGGAAACAACACATTTATACACCACATTTTTTGATAAGCAACTTCCACTCATTGGACAATTGTTTTTTTGTTTACAATTACAATTTTATGTAGTTTTTTTATTTCGGATTTCTTTTTTATTTAACAAAGCATTATTGTGACCTTTTATAATTCTTTCCATATTTTTTGTGTAACTGTAGCTAACTTTAATTGTATTTCGATTAAAAATTTTATGTAATTTATTAGAGGGAAGGAATTTTAAAAACACTTTTCCTATGTTAGTGGAAACATTTTTGCTATATGGGGGGTTAAACCAAATTAGATTTCTAGTTCTATTCCGCTTTTTTGTATTCTTTTTTTCAGGGTCAAATTTTAGTTCAAATTTTCAAAACCACTTTTTTTAAGGGCATCTTCAAATATTTGTTTGGAGGAATTAAAAACATTTTCATTAGAGGAGTTTTGGTTTAACCTGTTATTAATTTAACTAATAATTTCACTTACTCATTGAAAAATATACCTATACTAGATAAAAAAAGTTATATTATTTCTTTGATTGAAAAAGTTGAGCATTTTATTAAAAGAATTCGTTGGAAAGCCCATTTTTTCTAAAAACCAAATATAAACATAGATGATGTATTTAATAATAACCAAGATAATGATAATTATGGATTTAAAACAAAAAATACCCCACCTTTTATACCTGATTTGGAAAATTTTTTAAAATGACCTATTGCATTTAATTAAAACAATGAAGTTTCGCCCTATAAAAAAATGAATTTCAAGCAGAATTAAAGTTAGATGTTAAAAAAAGTAAATCAAACCCAAATGTTTTGGTTTTTGCTCATAAAACAAATAACATTTACCAACTCACAACAGAAAACTATGAAAAAATTTTACGCGACAATATTACTAGTTCTTATGAGAAAGCTCCTAAAAATTTGGAAAATGCAGTTAATTTAGAAGCCTAAAGTATTGCTAAAAAAATAAACCTTGATAACAGAATCGAATATACTGCCCCTGACCAAGCCTTTGTAACACTAAAAGACCATAAACCAAATTTTCAAAACAAACTTCCTTGTAGGTTATTGGTTCCCTCAAAAAGTGAGATTTGACATGTAAGCAAAATTAAATTGGAAAAAATTAATAATATTCTTAGAAATAAATTAAATTTGCAACAGTGGAAAAATACCACTGATTTTATAAATTGGTTCTCCGTAATCGAAAATAAAGATGACTATACATTTGATCATTTTGACATTAATAATTTTAAATGACTAAAATTATTAATGTCAAAATGATATACATCAATTTGACATTAATAATTTTTATCCTTCAATAACTGCAGATATTTTAGATAAAACAATTGAATTTGCAAAAAGCCACACAGTTATTCCTGAAGAAACAATCCGTATAATAAAACATTGCAGAAAAACCTTACTTTACTTTAATAGGGAAACTTGGAAAAAGAAAAACATACACGACTGCTTTGATGTAACAATGGGCAGTTATGATGGAGCAGAAATTTGTGAATTTGTTGGATTATATATTTTAGATTTATTAAGTAAAATGATCAATATAAATGATTTAGGCCTTTATCGCGACGATAGTTTAATAGTAATGCGTAAAATATCTGGTCCACAGCTCGATAAAATTCGAAAAGATATTATAAAAATTTTTAAAAATACTGGCTTTCAAATTGAAATAAACATAAATTTAAAAATTGTGAACTTTCTTGATGTCACATTTAACCTCTCTGAAAATTCAAACAAGCCTTTCAAAAAACCAAACGATGAATTATTGTATATTAATATTAACTCAAATCATCCACCACAAATTCTAAAACAAATCCCAATTTCAATTAATAACAGGTTAAACCAAAACTCCTCTAATGAAAATGTTTTTAATTCCTCCAAACAAATATTTGAAGATGCCCTTAAAAAAAGTGGTTTTACAAATTTGAACTAAAATTTGACCCTGAAAAAAAGAATACAAAAAAGCGGAATAGAACTAGAAATCTAATTTGGTTTAACCCCCCATATAGCAAAAATGTTTCCACTAACATAGGAAAAGTGTTTTTAAAATTCCTTCCCTCTAATAAATTACATAAAATTTTTAATCGAAATACAATTAAAGTTAGCTACAGTTACACAAAAAATATGGAAAGAATTATAAAAGGTCACAATAATGCTTTGTTAAATAAAAAAGAAATCCGAAATAAAAAAACTACATAAAATTGTAATTGTAAACAAAAAAACAATTGTCCAATGAGTGGAAGTTGCTTATCAAAAAATGTGGTGTATAAATGTGTTGTTTCCTCTAAGAATGTACCCGATAAACAATATATTGGCGTAACAGAGGGTGAATACAAAAAACGTTTTGCCAACCATAAACAATCTTTTAAAAATAAAAAGTATCCAAAAGACACCATGCTGTCAAATTATATATGGGAACTAAAAGATAAAAATATTGATGATTTTATACTGAATTGATCCATCCTTAAAACAGCGCCTGCATACAACACTATTTTTAAAAAAAATGCATATTATGTCTACAAGAAAATTTTGAAATAATTACACATGCAAACTAAGAATGTTTGTTAAACAAAAAATTGGAATTGATTTATAAATGCAGGCACGAAAATAAGTTTCTCCTAAAAAACTTTCTTGGTATAAATTGAAGTTTTATTAATTTGATCATTCATTTCTGATGAGTCTTTGTTGATGAAACACAGTTTAAAATGAAAAAAAAATGTTGTTAAGTGATTTTCTACTAATTTATAATTGCTCTGTACTTTTAAGAACATTGAGCACTCTTTTGCAGAATACATTTTTAAAATTGTTTATATATATATATATATATATATATATATATATATATATATATATATATATATATATATATATATATATATAGAGAGAGAGAGAGAGAGAGAGAGAGAGAAAGAGAGTGAGAGAGAGAAATCTATGCATTTATATATATATATATATATATATATATATATATATATATATATATATATATATATATATATATATATATACTTTTATTATAGTTTAATATAATAACAACTTAATTTATAAAATATATTATACTCACAAGTGATATTTACTTTGTTGGTTTTTGATGTTTTATATTTAGTTAGAAAAAATTTTTTCCTTTTCTACAAGTTTTTATTAAATAAAAATCAAAACTTTCCACAAATTTTTATTAAATAAAAATCAAAATAAATTGTTAAAAACTCACTGTGTAACCACCATAAAGTGATAAAAACGTGGACGGCAAAAATATAGCACATGCAAATGTATTTTTACTTCTGAAAACATGCTTTGGAGAAAAATCATCAAACAAAAGTTAGCTGAGATTAAATGTAACCATATTAAAAGTAACCATATTATTTTTTACCCCTGAAAATCCCACACTTAAAAAGGCAAATTTAAAAAATTTGCTACAAACATTTTTTTATTGATTAACTTGTTTCGGTTAAAAAATATTTAAAATATTAAAATTGAAATTTTTTTTCAATTTTAATATTTTAAAATTGAAAAAAAATTTCAATTTTAATATTTTAGAACCATCAGTGCTACTAGACACTGGTGATGCGCTATGCGCATCACCAGTGTCTAGTAGCACTGATGGTTCTACTCCACTTTGTAAGAAAAAAATGAGCATGAAAATGGTAAAAATAATCTCTACAAAAAAATGCACACATATGAAGATGTGGAAAAGAAAAATTTAATTGCAAATCAAATTAGTTTTATATGAAACTGTTCGCTTAAATTGGATAGCAAACTCTTACAAGTGGTCGTCAGCAAACGCAAAAATTACCAACAAAATTTGCAAATATTTTCTTATTATTTGCCGGTGACAGTGTACTAAGTGAATGAATTTTTACAAGTATGCATAATTTATGAGACATTCGCAAACATTTTTAACAATCAAAATGTTTTTATCATAACTTACGACCTATAGATTTTAAAATATTCAAATATGCTAATTATTTGTACTCATGCTTTTTAAAGAAGTCTCTAACTCATCGAGTAAGTTGAATTACGAAGTGTTTGGTATAGTTGCTATTTAAAATCCGTTTGAGTTATTTTTCTTTGTTTCCCTATTTTTGATATTGGGTATGGTTAATGCAGCATTTATTTAAACAAAAAATATTTTTGATTCATATTGATTAAAATAAAAAAAATATTTTTGATTCATATTGAATAAAACTTGAATTGTAGTTTGCAGCGTTAGTTAAGTAACTGTACACCATTGAATAAAACTTGAATTGTAGTTTGCAGCGTTTGTTGAGTAATTGTACAGCATTGAATTGTACAATGTAAATAAAATTTTTACCAAACTCGCTCAAATTTATATTCACGTAAAACTAAGCAATCTACTCCAAAAACGCTGAGTAATTGTTCAGCTTTACATCAATAAAAGTTTAAGGAAAATTGCTAATGTTTTTATTTACTTAAAGCTGACATTTTACTAAGTAAAAGCAATTGCTTTTTTTATTCACCAGGCCTAATATTACAGCAAGATGTACCGTTTAAAAAACTACTAAAAGTAATAAATACCCGATATTTTTACATTGCAAGTAATTAACAACATTACAAAGTTTTTAACTACTGACAAAAAATATTTATAGATTCGTTAAAATATGGTTCGGAGAGGTTAGTTATATTAAAGGCTTAGTTTTAAACAAGGTTAGTTTTAAAAAAATATTTTAATAAATATCTTTATCAAAATTATTGAACATTTTAGACCATCCTATTGTCTATTGTATACCTTTAACCGTGATAAAGTAAATAAATATGCAACTATTAAAAAAATATTAACACTAAAAAAACGTCAAAATTACGATTTTATAAATAGAAAAAACATTTTTTTTTAAACTTCAGTCGCTTAATTAGACTTATGAGAGATAATGAGCTCACGAAGGTGCGACTCCAGTTTTAAAGAATCTTGGGCAAATTTTCTTATTCCTTCAGCTAACTTTTCTGTTGCCATAGCATCTTCATTAAGTAACCAGCGAAATTGCTTTTCGTCGAGAGAAACTTTTTCAAGCTCAAGTTCTTGAGCTGGAAGTAAAAAAATAAATACTCAATCATATTATATCTATTAAAAGAAACTATACGAAAATAATTAAACTAACCTTTTTCTACACTTAATGTTTTCGTAAGATGATCAGTCGATTTATTTAATTGTTCTAAAAGTTCTGGCCTGTGAATAAAAAATGAAACTTTATTCAATTACTAAAATATACATACATACATACATACATACAAAAGTTATGTGTATATATATATATATATATATATATATATATATATATATATATATATATATATATATATATATATATATATTTATAATAATTAATATTAATGTGTTTAATTTAAACATAATGTACATAAAAACTAGGGGTGCACCGATACATCGCCATCGGTTATTTTGGTTTCTATATTGTATACAAAAATACAATTATTCCACAAACAAAAATGCATGTATAAGCCTAAATGTTAAATAGACATATCTGCAACCACTAAAAATTTAAGTATATTTAACTGTTTTTATCAGGAGTTCCCTACATTTAGTGTCTTTATATAATTTAGGAAAGCAATTATATGACTTATGGATTCAAGGTATTCAAGGAGATAAGTTTAAAATCAAGAAATGTAAATGTAATGTAAAATGTAAAAATTTTCTGCCAGATGTTCCTCTTCTTGATATTTTTATTTTGCAAAATTTACAAATTGCATAAAAGTTTATTTTCATATAAAAAGTTTATTTTCATCTATATAAAAATAGCCTATAAGACTTTTAGTTGCTTTGCTCATTGTTGATTTATTTCTTATTAAATTTCATATAATTTATAACTATACTCCTAAAATATAGTTTTAATCTTAGATCTTAGAAATAAAATTAAATAAAAAATAAATCAAAAATGAGTAAATCAACTAAGCATTGAGCAAATGAGCAAGCAATAAAATTGGCCGTTAACATTATATATATACAAAAATCCTAATTTACCTATTAGTAAAAAACTAGTAAAGAAGAAAAAAGTACAATTTGGCCGATTTCGATCAGGACTGATCGGCATCGGCCAAAAGTTGAAATCGGTTCACCTCTAATAAAAATAGATATATATAATAAAAATAGGTCCATAGATACATTTAAATTAAGAGCAAATAATAAGTACAGATACAGCCATCCACAACAACCTATCACTCGGACAGTCTTAAAATTCAGTTAACTGAACCAACTGAAATTTCTTTTTGCACACTCGACAAACTGTTTCATTAAATTGATACTACAGTTAAAACAGTATCAAAAGTTGGAAATCTTAACTTTAAAAACATATATATATATATATACACAGTGCTCAAAGAAAGGAAAAAGGAAGCGGGATGTTTTTTAATGTTTTCTTCTTACCAACCGGCCTGTATTAACGAGTCATGTAGTACAAGTTTTACTTTCATGCAATACAAGTTTTCTTAAAAATTTGCACTGTTAACGTTTATAACCTCTTATTTTCTCAAATAAGGGATTATAAACGCCTATAGTAAAAATAATAATGGGGGGTGGGTGTAGGGGTGTTGATGGGTTTGTGCAGTTATATTCTTAAAAGATTGTCACCGTTAAATCAAAAAACAAATTTAAAATTTGCTAAAAAAAAATGGTAAGTATATTAATACAATTAATGTAAATTTTATTTATGTGTACCAATATTAGAAGTTAAACAAATTTTTTTGTCAAAATATCTTCCAAAATATATCACTTCAATTGATGGACTTTAATGTTGGGGCTTCACAATTCCTGAAATTAGCATCACAATGTCCTTTTCCAAACCGCTTTATTACAAAATCCTTTGGATCAAAATTAATAACTGGTGGACCTTCTAATGAAATAAAAATTAAACTCAACACTGTTTTTATTATCAAAGAATTTCGCAAAGAAGACAAGACTATATTCATAGCAGAAAAAGAATGCTTGCATTCAACTGCAGAAACAATTAAAATATATAAAGCATTGCTCATAGGCTGAAGATCATTAGGAATTTTATTACAGTCACCAGTGGCAAAATACTCACCAAATTCTTGGACTGCTGTTCTTTCACAAATATTGAAAGTTTTTGCTGATTGTCAAATGTCACTGTCTCCAAAGTATGGAGCTTGTTTTTTAAACCATTTTGATTCATCAAAAATTTGCAAACTTTTTATCAAATAAAATATTGTATTTTTCTTTGTTTGGATCATTTTCATGGTCTTATAACGATTTATGAGGAGCTCTAGTTACAAACATTCTAGAATCAAGATTTGCAATTTAGGCTTGACAGAAAAAATACCACATTATTATATCACCATTAAACTTTTTTAATATATGAATCGAGCTTGTGTCAAAGTGCCGCCATGAAAAAATAATCATTAAATTATAAATTATTAGTTTTCACTATATTATTTGCTCTACCAATTATATAACATACTGTATTGAGCACAGGAAATGTTAACATAATTTCTACATATATATATATATATATATATATATATATATATATATATATATATATATATATATATATATATATATATAATATATATATATATATATATGTATATATAACAATAAATTAACTTACGATATTGTGAGGTTATCACATCCTGCTAACGCTATTATTTGTCCTATGTTTCTAAAAGATGCCCCCATGACAATAGTTTTATATCCAAATTTCTTATAATAGTTGTAAATTGATGTCACACTTTTTACACCTAAAATACAAAATTATGTATATAATAAAATATTTAATTAGTTTTTTTATTTTTATTTTTTTATATTCTGATTTACTCCCAACAAGGCTGCAAGCAACCACTATTAAGTTGGGAGTTACTAGGAAAAAAAAATAAAATAGAGTTATAGAGCAAAAAAAAAACAGTTGAAAGAAGACTTGAAAAATGCAGGTTGTATGAGTCAGGAAAACATGAAAATGGGAGAGAGTTCCAAAAGGTTTAAGTGCGGGAGAGAGGCTCAAGCTTAGCAGAGAGAGCAGGTCCAACAATGAGTTTTTGGACCTTGTCTAAAAGAGAATGAGCATCATTAGAAGGACCAGCCCAAATATGACAACAGTATTTCATATATAAAGTTGGGTCATCATCAAATAGAGCCACTTTAGATGTAAGGTTGTCAGAAAGATCATTAATGCAGATAAGAATTAAAACAAAACCAAGGATAGAACCTTGTAGTTCCTGACAAACTTTATCGAAAGCTTTAGATGTCTAGAGCTATAGCTTAAGCCTCACCGCCTCCATCTAATGCACAATAAAATCTTTCCATCATAGCAGTTAGTAACTCAACCATAGAGCAAGAAGATAAAAAACCATATTGATTATTAGTAAAAGACTAGGGTTGATATTTGACTGGGGCCGGGGCCGGATTTGATTAAATATAGCCAGGGCTGTGGCAGGGGCCGGGTTTGTGACCATTTATATTAAACATTTATACATCCTAAAGTGTATTTTTTTAATTCAAAATTCATGTTACATTTTTTTTATACATGGATATATAAACATCATTATGGTAAACATGATCATCATATTCATCATTACCATCATCATTACAATCATGATCATCATCTGATCATCTTCTTTTTCGACAAATATAAATACTAAAAATTATATAAATATGTAAGGATATTGTATGCCAGCATCTAAATAAATAGCAAAAATGAATGTTTATATCCATAATATGTATGCAAAAAGTGCATCTCAGAAGCTTTTATTCCTTCTGGAATAATAGTTTAAAAGCTTTTATTCCTTCTCTTCAATTTTAAGTCAAGCCTGATACTACTTAACATTTTTCACCATCTTTACCAGTTGCTTTAATAAACTTTAATCATTTTTCACATCTTTTTACAAAAACATCTTAAGAACAAATGTCCTTTTATTATTCCAAGAAACCAATGTAAAAGGTCCTGTCTGATGTTAAGCTCTGATATTCTCAGCTTATTTTGTGTCTTATCTCAGATTTTAGGTTCTAGGGACTTTTGGTTAGTCTTCATCAGTGTCATTAACTAAAGTAAGTCTAACATTGAATCTTTAATTCATGGTTCTTATCTTTCTATTTTTCTCCAGAATGCAGAGTCATTTGCTAAGAAATCTTACTCTAATTTGATTCTTGAATCTAATGTCCATACTTTTACTGCCAGTTAAACAGATTAACCAACATGTTTCTAGAGTTTTGACACTTAAATTAAGTGTCAAAACTCTAGAAACATGTTGACCTCTCCAACTATCCTACGAATAGTCTTCCCTCTGTTATTAGTTTATTTATATAAAAGTTTTGAGATTAATTTATTTATTTCTAACTACAGTAATAAAGTTATTCTTGAAGGCCTACACCGTTTTTTATTTCAAGTAACTTTAAGGGTACCAAAAGGTTCTATCTTTGCTCCTAAATTGTTTCTTAACTACAATATCAATTTTCATGAAAATTTTACATCTAAAGTGGCTCTATTTTTAACTGCTTAAAAAAAACAGTCAATTTTTAATCTGATCTTTCTTTTGTAAAAGCCTTAGGCTTACAGTGGCTTATGGAATTAAATTCTGGACTTGAAATTCACAATCTTTGTTAGACAACAAAATTCATTTACTGCAAAAAAATATTGCAATAATGTTAGCATTCCTATATTGATGAATAACAACCCTTTTACTCTCAGACAAAGCACATTGTAAATGTAATTAGACCTGCTTTATCTGCTAAGCTTAAGCCACTCTTCCATTGTTGTAAGGTTGCATTTCTTTCTTTTTTCTACAAATACTATCATAGTGGATTTTCAAATGAGCTATCTCTATTACGATAAACCAAAACTCTTTCTTATTTGGCTTCTTATTCAAAAGTTGCATCATTTTACTGTATCTGTCCCTCCATGCTATGAAAACTTTTATCAATCCAGTTTTTTTCCTTGCACATCAAAAAAAAAAACTTACAACTCTTACCTATCTTCATGTTTTCATTTTTTATACAACCTACAACTTTTTAAAAGTCTTAAGTTAACCGTTTCCTACTACTTTAACTTATTCTCAATTTAAAGTAACTCATAACTTAATAGTGGTTGCTTGCAATCTTGTTGGAAGTAAATTAAAGTTTAAAAATATATAAATATATGTCAGTATTTAATAAATAGTAAATGTAAGCATAAAATTATAATACATAAAGTATTAAAAAATGTTTTTCCAGCCCAGAGCCAGGTTGGCAAAAAGTTTAATTTTCAGCCGGGGATGGGGCCGGGGCCCCGGTCACTTACTATTGATTGTCTGACAGTAAGTTATATGACTCAAGATGGGATGTGAGAAATATACCAATAAAAGACTCAAAGGTCTTGCTAATAACAGAAAGTAGACTGATTGGACAATAATTGGAGGGGTCAGAGTTCTCCAGAGTTTTTGAAAATCGGAATCACAGATGACATTTTCCCGCAGGCAGGCAAAAATGATTCAGTCAAGCACTAATTAAAGAGTTTAGAGAGAATTGAAAAGCGTTCTGGAGAACAATTTTAAAAGACTATGACAGGAATTGAGATATGAATTTAGCAAGGAAAGCTGAAGTGATTTGGAAATCTAAGAATGGGTTAACTTGTTTAATTGGAATGGAAAGAAGTGGATGGCCTTAATATTCAAGAGTCAACTTAGAAGAAAAGTTCATTTCAAATAGTTCTGTCTTATCCTTGGGAAAGGCAATATGGTCAATCCAAAAAATAAGAGAAAGAATGTTAGACCTACTTTTGTTGATGACACTGTTGAAGATTTTCCAAAAGTCTCTAGAGCCTAACTTCTGAAATAAGATACAGGATTTAGAGAACTGAAAGTGATAGAGCTTAGCATCAGACAGCACTTTTTTACACCAATTTCTTGCAATAATAAATAGCCATTTGTTCTCAAAAGAGTTGTTTTTTTAAAAAGATGAAAAAAAGGATTACAATTAGATATAGCAGCTGCACAAGGTAAAAACCACGGAGTAGAATGAGATTTGACTTGGAACTGACGAAAAGGAATAAAAGCTTTTATTCCTGACTGGATCCAGGAAGTTATGTAGGAGTCGCATTTATTGGCAGAGAGAGAAAATATATTACCCCAAAATGAAAGATTTATAGAGATTATTGCATGGTCAGAACCACCGAAGGGTGAAAAACGGTAAACTGAACACAAAATTTGTTTAACTTAATTAAATGTATATTTATTGAATGGACATATAACTTCAAAAAACCTACTTGCATATGATTGGCATTTCTTGAATGAGATAACTTTATAAATAAACAAAAGTTTTTATTTATAAACTATAAGTAAAAATGTGTAATTTTGTTCAAATCAAAAATTTTACAACAGAATTGCTGACATCAGGATTTTGAAAAATTATTTCTCTAATATTTTTTACCTTTTTTAACCTAAATTAAATGCAAAAAATTCAGATGCTTTAACCATTTTAAAACGCATATATAGCTGAAGTTAATAATGAATCATATGCAACTGCTTTATAAAATGCCATTGCTATATTAGAAAAATGAGCAATAAACTATAAAATGCAATTTAATTTTTAAAAATGTAAAATCTTGCATATTGGTAATAAAAAATATAAACCATAAATACTTCATTACTAATAACAATGCAAAACAAGATTTGATTACTATTAAGTTATAAACAATTTTGGAATAATAATTTCAAATGCTTTAGATTTTAATCAAAATTGCATTATCTATTGCAAACTACAAATTTGGTATAATATACAAATCATTTAAATATAATGATAAAGAACTAATTTAATTCCTTTATTGCAGTTATATACACCCATATCTAGAATTTGCAACACAAATATGTAATTTTTTTGAAAAGGATATAGGTACATAAAAAAATATTTAAAAAAAGTAACAAAATCTGTATCTAAATTAAGCCATTTATCAAGCAATGAAAGGTTATAAAAAATGAAATTTTTAAAACAATAAAGATAAATCTTGAACAGACAAACAAGAAAGTTAAGTATACTTGATTAATTTAATTGTATGATTTTTTTTTAAAAACCTTACGATTTTGGTTAAAATATTTCTTATCAGTTAATAAATGATATTTGTGATAAATGTTAAAACATGTAAATCTCAACAATATTGTATGTTATCTTTATTATTATAATTTCAATAACAGGCCTTGTGATAAAGGGTTAGACATAGTTCATTTTACATATATGAAAAATTAACTTTTTTAATTTTTAATTGTTTTAACATGATGTAAAAAAACAAAATGTGAAAAAAAATAATAATAATCTAACTGTAATAGTCTAACAAGCACGTAAATATTTATTTAGACTAGGCTTTATAAGTTACATTTGTTCAAGTACTGAAAATATAGCAATTAAAAGAATACTCTATAAAAATTTACTTTTAACTAACTCAGCTTTACTTCTTCAAAAACTAAATTATTGTTTTGTTTCAAACGTTTATTTGCAAGAATTATATGAAAAAAATAATTTCTTTTTAATACCAGGATAAACTAGTTAACAGGTTGTGCAGTATCCTATTTTTAAACTTTAAGCATATTCTACTTTTTCTCTTGTTTAAACTTATAAGGTTTTTATTCCACCTTTTTATTTCTATTTCCTAGATATAAAATTTAAAAAATGTTAAAAAACGCATTGAGCTTATGTAAAGCATTTTTTATTCCTCACATGGCCTGCAATGTGCTAATTATTTTACAGATAAAAAAAAACTACAACAGCAAGGTTCTGAGTCTTGAATTTTTGAAAGGAACATTTGAAAGTTAGTTTAAAAAAAAACAACTAGCAACTACTTTAAAATACTTTACTTTTATAAAAAAACTGAAAATTAAAATTATACCAGGATCTTCTTTTGGCTCAAAAGTTTTTTGTCCTGTGTTTTTAACATACCAATCATAAATTCGACCCACAAAAGGAGAAATCAAGGTTACATTTGCTTCAGCACAAGCAACAGCCTAGAAATAAATTAAAAAAAAATACTATTTTTTAAAAAGCATTTTTTTGGAAATATTGTTTTTATTATTTCTAAAAACATTTTAGAAAGAAATTAAAATTAATTAAATTTAACTATGCAGTATTTAATGTAGATGTATTAAATTTTATTTTCCTTCTTTCAAATTCATAAAAATAATAAAAAATAATAGAAAAAAAAAATTACCTGAGCAAAGTTAAATAGCAATGTTAAATTACATGTAATCCCATACTCTGATTCAAGTACTCTAAACATAACCCAATTTACTTTTAAAAGACAATTACTACAATGTAATTTGTATTGAAAATAAAATAACTTATTAAACAAGCTTACTTAGCAGCCTGAATACCTTCCCATGTGGAACTAAGTTTGATAAGCACACGCGATTTATTGATACCTTCTTTTTCATACATGCTGATGAGCTTGCGAGCTTTTTCAATTTGGGCTTCTTTGTCAAATGACAGTCTAACAAAAACACATCTTAAACTAAAGTAATTATATAACACCCAAGATTGGCTATGAATTGTTTTTTGAATTTTAATACAAAATTTCAAAAAAAAATACTTATAAAAAAACTTCATTTGAAAGCATAAAAATAAAAATTAAGAAGATGAGGCTAAAGGTAAAAAAAAAATATTAATCCAAATTAATTTATTTATTCTTAATTTACTAAATGTACTTATTATTTAATGTACAAACAGCACACCAGGAGTGAACGCTAAACTAAACTAAATCATAGAAGTCAAAAGTCTAGTGGACATCAAATATTTCACTAGCATTTTTATAGCTAGAGACTGCCACAACATTAAATCGTCTAACAATTTATCCATTAGTATGAAAAGTAACTTACAAAAGATATTAAACTTTATCGAAAAATTGGATAAAAATTACCTCCCTTAGTACATGTCTAAACCAAAGTTTTAAATTAAGGGTGTAAAACAAAAGTACTAGATCTTGTAAC
Organism: Hydra vulgaris; assembly: GCF_022113875.1. Lineage (NCBI taxonomy): Eukaryota > Metazoa > Cnidaria > Hydrozoa > Anthoathecata > Hydridae > Hydra > Hydra vulgaris. The sequence goes on from NC_061157.1 coordinate 29,507,014, forward strand.
AACGGACGAAAGAATGATAAACATAGAAATAGGACTGCCATTAGAATCAATCGAAAAATCACACATTCAATGTAGAATTATTATAAACAGCATCATTATAGACGAAGTCTCTCACAACAAATCATAAGCCCATACGAAAGGTGATTAAACAAGAACAAATGATGTGAACATATATACTTTTGCTATTTATTAAGAAAAATTTTAATATAAAAATTTATAATTGCAAAATTATTTTGCAATGATAACAAATATAAAATCAACTTATCCTGCTTTTGATTTACCAGCAGACTCAAAAACATTTTTTTTAATTACCGTTAAAGGTATATAAATGTTACAAAGATGGTTAACAAAACAAAACCTAAAGACAGTTTGAAATCTAAATTAATGACAAATCAGAAGCCTACAGTAAATAAATTATTTGACGTTGCAGCATACAAGAGCAATAATTTTTCTAAATGCATCTGTGAAACAGTAAAATAAATTACCAGAGTGAGCATGACTTTCCCTGCAACCATAAATTTATGCAGATTATGTATAAAAAAAGGTCTTGATATTAAAACCAGTTTGGGATTATAAGAAAAGAAGCAAAAAAAAAAAAAAAACTATATTAAGTCTGTTACTATATACCCATTTAACTTTGTTGTGTGCTATTACAGGTATTGATGCTTAAGATATAATATTACCAAACAACTTTTAGAATCCAAGTTCTCATTTTCTATCTCTACATTCTGATGAAACTGCAAAATAAAATACTGACTCAGATGTTATTAGTACTAAAAAAAAAAAAAACGAAACAAAAAAAATAGAACAAACTCCACCACTGCATGTGCCATAGATGAGTACTTGACTTTTTGAAAATCCCGGAAATTTTTTTCTATGAAAATCCCGGATAATTATTTAATTAAAAATTGATCGTTTTACGGGGTTATTCATTTTTATATGGGCGTTTATATTCGAATCAACCACCCATAAAATCTCTAATATAATTTAATATAAACAATAAATAGGCTTTTAAATTTTTATATAGATATATTATTAATAATTATAAATAATTACATTTAAATCTATATAAATGAATAATAAGATAAACAATAATTTAATAAATCAAGAAATTTAATTATGTAATAAAATTAAACAAAGACATGATACTAAATTAAATAAACCATCATCAAATGTAAAAAGTCTTCGTTTTAAGTATTTTAAACTCGTTTACCAGGAAATAAGAAAAATTTGTTTTGAAAAAAGTAAATTGTTTTTTCAAAACAAAATGCTTAAATGATTTTTTTTTTTTGTTCTTATTGCTTTTTTAAAACGTATATAAGAATGAAATGCATATAAAATTGAAAAGACGCGCATATAGGAATGAAGAACAGACAACAAAAACTTTTGTAAACTGTTAAAACGGAATTTAGAATATTTAACTTTTTACAAAAAGGATTTCTAATATTCAAAAAAGTTAATTTGAATGAATCAAAAAGAAAAAAAAAACAAAAAAAAAATGGTAATGAAAATTGATCTCGTAAAAATTTTTATTAAAGAAAACTTTTGCTTAAATGCAAAAGTTGTTGTATTCAAAATTTTATCTTAAAAATATATAAATTGTTTTTTCAAATTAATAACAAAAAACATCCGGAAATTTCTGGAAAATTAAAAGTGAATTTTCGGAAAAAACTCATCTATGATGTGCAGTGTTAAAGGATATAAACATAACTTCAAATAGAGATAAAACATTTAAAATCAAGATGAAACATTTCAAAATGAGATAGAACAGAACTAAAATGCAGCATTTAAACTAAAAAGATCATATTTTGAATTTGTATTTTGACAGAAGAAAGGATACAACAGTAGTTATTAATACTAAGAAAGAGAAAAATATAAAAAAAAACTACTAAAGAAGAACATACAGTTTTAATATCAGAAACGGGGTCAAAATACCTGCAACAGTATAGATACATATAAACTGCCATAGGTTGTGAAGGAAAAGTTATCTAAGTGTTGCTATTATTTCATGAGGATCAGAACTATATCCAGTGGTTTATCTGTATTACACATGCAAATTAACTTCTTTTACAATACCAGTAATAAATTTTGTTCCAGTCTATGTTTATATTGTGAAATCTTAATAATGTTCTAGTTTTTTAAAGATATTGTTTTTGTAGAAAAAAATTTCATATTTTTAATTTATTTATGTTGTGTGTGTATATATATATATATATATATATATATATATATATATATATATATATATATATATATATATTATACTATACAATTTTTATTTTGTATTTTTTCATTTTTTGAATTATTATTTCGCTTCTTTTGAGACCCAACATACTTATGATATTATTTACACTGTTATATTTATATTATTATATTTGGGACCACCATGATGTTTTTAACGTCTTGCGCAACCTATACAAATATTTTTTATTCAAAATATTTTTAAATCCAGTAATATTTCATTATTTAGAACACATTTAAGGAGTGCAAGCATACATTTTCAAAAAACAGTTGTAACTTTATGGCCACCCTAATATATTTATATATACATATATTTATATATACATATATATATATATACATATATATATATATATATACATATATATATACATATATATATACATATATATATATATATATATATATATATATTAGGGTGGTGCTTAAAACAACTTTTTTGAGAAAAACCTGCTGGTACCCCCTAAATGTGTTTTATCTAATACAAAAACACTAGGTTTAAAATTTTTTTGAACAAAAAATATTTTTAGGGGTAGCTCAAGGCCCTCAAAAATTTGACGGGTCCCTAATATTTTGAAAAAAAAACTTTTTCTAAAGTATGTCAACCTGGTACTCAAAATAAGCAAAATTATATAAAAAATTTAAAAATGAAAATAATTTTTTATAAAAATAATTTTTTCAGGTATAAATGCATAAAAACTATTGTTTTTAAGCTGAAAATAAAAAAAGTCAATATTTTCAGGTTTTTTGAGAATAATTTTTTTTAGGGGTGTTTTTTATGTAAAATGATTATTATTTTTGAAGTTTTTATATAATATCGCTTCTTTTGAGTACCAGGTTGACATACTTTAGAAAAAGTTTTTTTTTCAAAATATTAGGGACCCGTCAAATTTTTGAGGGCCTTGAGCTACCCCTAAAAATAATTTTTGTTCAAAAAAATTTTAAACCTAGTGTTTTTGTATTAGATAAAACACATTTAGGGGGTACCAGCAGGTTTTTCTCAAAAAAGTTGTTTTAAGCACCACCCTAATATATATATATACATATATATACACATATATATACACACATAAGATACACATATATATACCAGGCCTTGTGATGAATAAAAACTGCGCAACGCAAAAGCACAACGTAATTTTTGACATCATTTTTTTTATTTGCTTTTTAAATTTTTTGACATTAACTGCACCAATTTACTTATTTACCGCAAAACTACTTGAAATCATTAATGTAGAAATGTTATTATTTTAAAATGTTTTGGAATGTTTCGTTTTTTAAAATGTAAAAACATTTGCTTATGTTCTCGACGTTTGACACATTTTGTCTATACTAAACAAATAAAAAACATTATAACTAAAATTTAAAAAAGATTATAAAACATGCTAATATTTGATTTTTTTTTCTCAAATATGTAATTTAAAGTTTTTCAAATAATTATTTTATCTTTTTAAAAAGTCAGCGAGTAATAAACTGAAAATTTTAATATTGTACGATTAAAAACTGTGCAATAGCTAATATTTTTACCAGCGATATAATATTTTTTTATTTATTTATTTTTATTTATTTTCATAAAGCGGTTGATAAGCATAATCACTCGTATTAATAAAAAACTTAAACAAACGTTTTGAATAGATTTTTAATGTTTACGAGGAATTTTATTTCTTGTAAAATAAAATAAAATAAAATGTTAGAATAAAAATCTTATAGGTATAAAAGAAATATTTCAGCGAAAAAATTATTCTTAAAAATTATTATTAAAAATTATTTGAAAAACTATTGACATTCTATTTTTCAGCAGCTGTTCTTGAGAAGGCTTTGTTGAGTTTCGGTAACTTTTAACATAAAAGCGATTGTTATTATTTAAGTAATTTTTTTGAGTTACTTTTTACAAAAATTTTAATAACTGTACTTTTTTATTGAATCAAGTAGAATACATTTTAATATTAATCCTTTTATTATTTTTTATTTGCGCTTACCAATTTTTAAAATGTTTCCTCGAAATTACTCTTAAATACTTTAAATACGACTAACAGTTAATAAATATTTTTTAAATCTATGGAATAATTTTAAAACCTAACAAACCCCCATAAAATAATTATTTAAGTTAAAAATCTAAAACTAAAAGAAAGTATTTTTGTTCAATTTTAACGACAACTTTGCTATTGCTGAATAATTTTAATTAAATGTTAGCTTAAAAGATTTAAACTTTTTTTTTAATCTGAATTTTTTCTACTTGTAAATACAGGGTGACAACCATAAGGTGAAACACATAAAGTAAGCTATATTTTCAAATTTAAGAGTTATATAAATTCGAAAGTGGTATCAATAGAAAGCTACAAGTGTATTTAACAAGTTTTATTGGTTTAATTCGAACCTGTCGCCCTCTGCTTTTATGCAGGCTCCACATCTCTTGAAAAACTTTTCACACGCGGCACGCACGGTTTCTTGTGGCATTTTGTCCCAAATGTCGATCAAAAGTTCCTTGAATTGGTCCAAAGTTGTTAATTTATGCTTCCCCAGTTCTTGTAGCATGTATCCCCAGACAAAAAAATCAAGGGGATTGAGGTCAGGACTCGAAGCAGGCCATTCTTTGGTATCGATAAAATCTGGGAAATTTTGCTTGCAGTAATCTTGAACAACAATAGCCTTGTGTGCAGGGGCATAATCTTGCTGGAACACCCATGGATCATCACCATACATTTCTTTAGCCTTAGGTTCAATCAAATTATTGATCATCTTTGTAAGTAGTATTCTTTGTTGATTTTCACCCCTTTATCGATAAATTTTAGAGGAAATTTCCCCTTTTTTGAGATGGCCCCGAATACCATGACCGCCGAAGCGTTCTGATAACGAGGGACAGTTCTAACATTTAAAGGAACATCAGAGAGCTTTACAGCATAAACTCTGTCATTTTGTCTGTTCAACGGGCGCTATAAAGTAAACATTTTCTCGTCCGAAAAAACAATATCTGCACCACCGTGCCGCTTCAATAACGATTTGCAACGCTTGACTCTTTCCACCTTGTTTTTGTCAGTGAGGCCGGCAATTTTTTGTTTACGGTAGCACTTAAGTCTTAAATCTTGTTTTATAACCTTTTGCATAGAGGTATATGACATGTTCAGCTCTTTAGCTAGCTGCCGACCTGAGCGAGCAGGATTTCTTCGTAAACGTTCTCTTACCACTTTGATGATTGCTGGAGTGCGCTTGACGCGCTTTCTTTTTCTAGTTTTAGCTGGAATTGTTTGCCCAGTAGTTTTGAAACGAGAGATTGTTCAACTAATCAATGATTTGCTGACTTTTATATGGTTTAGACGCCTCCAAATATCAGCTTGACTTAAATTTTTTTTGTGTAATGAAATTATCAGCTCCCTGATAGGATTTAGATCTCTATTTTTCATACAATCCCTCATTTTTTCTTCCTCAAATTTTTAAAACTTTTTCTAAACAAATGTCAAAACAAACTGTAAACAAGGGGAAAGTCATATGGTACGGGGTTAATAAACGATTGGGGTTCGAAAATGTGTTTCACCTTATGGTTGTCACCCTGTAATGAGCATATTTAATTTTTTTTAATTCAAACTTTTATATCAACTGCATGCGGTTTTTAAAATACTTTATTAAATGTTAAAATAATTGTAAATTACTTCATTAAAATTCCGCTCAAAAATATCTTTAAATATACTCAAACAAAAAATTTTTTGCTCGACGCAAATAGCCCTAGCTACACGCAAAATCGCTCTAGAACGATGTAAAATTCACATCGCCTAACACTTTCTCAAAAGGCCTGATATACACATACCTATATACACTATATATAAAGTGTATATAGGTATGTGTGTGTATATATATATATATATTTATATATATATATATATATATATATATATATATATATATATATATATATATATATGTGTGTGTGTGTATGTGTGTATCTTACGTGTGTATATATATGTTTATATATATATATATATATATATATATATATATATATATATATATATATATATATATATATATATATATATATATATATATATATATATATATATATATATATGATGTTTCTGATAAGTCTTTATTGATGAAACAGTGTTAAATGAGAAAAAATTTTGATAAGTGATTTTCTACTAATTTATATATATATATTTATACTGCTGAGTTAGGTGAGCATGATGATGTCATACTCACCTAATGTCAAATAGCCTGCTGCCGGGGGCTTCAGTACATACAACGACTGACAAATAGCCTGACTCGCCGTGGAGTGCTGCTACATCGACTGAGGGTTTGGTATGGGTCAGCAACATTTTCATTCATTATTCTTCGTTTTCCCTCATCGTTTTCTAAAAATGCTCACTTAATTTAGGCTAGCAAAAAAAGTGAGCAATTGCGCATATAAATATGCTATAGTAGATTATATATATATATATATATATATATATATATATATATATATATATATATATATATATACATGTA